>CAJHZI010000896.1:307500-332500 GCA_905160935.1 Enchytraeus crypticus | reverse complement strand
TAAAATTACTTTCGTTAGCGAAGACGAGCGCTTGTGGGAATTTTCATGATTGAAGTTTTGCGCGGTTTATTCACGTTAATGATGCGTAGGAGCTACAGCTAAATCAGCTGAATCAGAAGAAATTCGACTTATGCATTGAATAAGCTCTACTTTTCATTTAATGCAAAGTAGCATGTTTGTACCTTCATTAGAGGTGAATATCAGAATGCGCAGGCTTAACGTCTGTTCTGATGCCTGAACACGTCATCAGCAAAGATGGAATCGGGTAGGTCTATTCCAACAGGGGAAGCAACAACAACAGGGGAAGCAACAACAACCGGGGAAGCAACAACAACAGGGGAAGCAACAAAACAGGAAGCAACAACAATCAGGGAAGCAACCAATGCGTGCATGCATTGTGAACCTCCACACTACGACCAGAAACGCTTAGCGATTTATTAAATAGTCCGTTAATAACAACTAATAGGCCTTTTCAAACGTTATTTATAGAATTATTTCTACGTTGGCGAACGCCTGCGGTGTGGCAAAGTAGACATAAAGCCATAAGTACTTCTTAGCTTCCCGGAGCTCTGACAGAGTACTGCAATTGTCTTACTACTTCCTCTAAAGCCTTTCAATATGAATATTTTCCATTAAGGTACCGAACTCAAAGAAGCCCTTCAATTAAAAGTTACATTCAGCTACAATCCATTAGCAACGGCAGCCCTAGATTTATTAATAGGTTTTAATTTCTGAGTGTCAGTCTTCAGTTAAAATTGCATTTCATTTGTATTGACATTTCATAGTTATTAACTTAAGGACTCGAGTACTGGCCTACGCATTAAACGTTAATGTCTCAAGATTTCTACTTAAGCACTGATACTAGAAACTGCAACTATTCATGTCATTTAAGATTTAAAATTTTGAAAGCTGCCCATTATTACGGCATTAATCACATCGTTATATTCGTATAATTTAGTCAGGTTAAAATCGTTTCCCCAAAGCTACATTTAATAGCAGATATTAAAGATTCTATTAAAGAATGGAAGGGAGAAGGTTAGAGGAAGACCGAGACTTGAGATGCTGAATAATTCGTATGTTGATATGAAGAGAAAAGCAGGGGATAGAAATATGTAGAACAGTCATATGCCACGAACCTGCAATTAGGCAGTACAATAGTAGAGATTAAAGATCTACTTGTATGTAAACGAAAATTACTCAAGACTAAAGATGTAAATAAGTCTTTTTGATAACGTGGTGAAAATAATTAATGTAACAATAATTATTGCCTGATAATTTGTGACCATAACAAAATAAAGGTCAAATGTAGCATATAACAACAACAACAACAATTGGAACTGTATAAAAATGCCAATAGTAATTATAACTACTACAAAAACATACTTTAGTCAAATTATTTCGAAAAATGTAAAATTCGGATCCTACCAACTTTATTATGTTTCAGATGTTCCTAAAGATTATATAAATATACACGACGAAATTATTAGTGGTATCATATGCATCTCTTAACTTAAATAGATTATAAGTCCAATGTATGTGTATTCATGCATCTCAGAGTAAAAGACACCCACATAAAATAACGCTGGCCACTGGCCATACATCTGATTTAAATCATGTTTATTTCACAATATTAAAGAGCCAAATTGGGCTCGTTTAATTCATGTGTACATTTACAATTTCATTGTGTCAACAGAACGTCCTTTACTTTGGCCATTAATTTTGACAAAATGATAACAAGTTATTAGCCTACGTCGGTAGACCTTTTAAAAGTTACTGGAGAGTTATTGATACATTAGTCCACATACATATACAAATATAATTCATATATTTCATAATACTTAAAATTAATTAGAATTAAATTACTACAAAAATGGAAGCACTTCTCTAGGTACTATTTTAAATAGTTTATTACTATCACATGCACACAGTATTTGTTGCTAATATTGTCCACGTCGTTATTCTGTGTAAGCGACCTCAAAACGTATTTTGTCGCAGCTGACATGTCTTTTTAATAAATTATAAGTGTCGCATTAAGAGCCACTCAATCATGTTAACTGCGTGCAAGTAGTCTAAAAGAAATGTTGATATCGTTTTATATATACAGTAGGTTCAGACATAATACTGTATTCGTTTATGAACCTCTCTAATTTGTCTCCAACACGAACAAAATTCTCTCTCTCGAATCGTCTGTAATGTAAAAATATTCAAAGCTCGCGCTTCTTCGTTTCTTAAGAAACTGCACTGGCTTCCAGTCTCCGAACGAATAAAATTCAAGATAGCTTCCTTGACTTTCAAAGGTTTAAATTATGATAAACCATCCAATGTATCTGTTCATTTTTAAATCTATTAACCCTCTCGTAGCCTACGTTCCCCTAGTAAAAACCTTCTCACTGTACCAAACAGTTAATCTGCCATGAGCAGACGCTACGTCACTATTTCTGCTCCTACAATATGGAACTCTCTGCCATAAGATCATCGATCTTGTAATTGTATTGGTACTTTCCTTGGCAAGCTAAAAGCTAAAAACCCATCTCTTTCCGCCATAGGTCTAAAGTTTGACCCGCTTGCCTTGGATCTTGGACTTGCACTGTTTGATTTCGCTTTCTCTAGTGGTCACTGTGTACTCAGTCGTCATCGTGTGATGCTTTAGCGACTGTTTGTGTAGAGTTTGCAAGAGACGTCCCCGGCAGTGCCTTACGGACGTTAAATTCGTATTTATTGATTGAGTGATTTTCTTGATTGATGAACTGATTTGACCTAAATCATTAACATATAGCAAAAAGTGATAGAATTGTTTTTAAAATCTCTCTCAATTTCTGTCTTTAATATGCTTAATTAAGTCTGGCTGTCTCTCTCTCTCTCTCTCTTTCTCTCTCTCTCAAAATGTAGCACTGTATAATAACTGCATATGTGGATCCAGGGAATATAACTCTTCCAATTAATTCCATCGTCTGCTTTCTATTTCATATCGGAGTGCCTCTTTTAAGAAAATTTAATTGCGAATGCGAGTAGGGACACAATGTACAGAGTTTTTAAAGGGAACTTAAGTAAGCAAAATAACATTGTCATTATTTCACGATTTGCCAATTTTATTAAATCCTCAAAATACCGATAAATTGGTCAAATCGGTTTTCGTTTACTCTTTTCTAAAACTTTCTTCCATTTATTGCATTTATCTGAAGCCTCTCATACAAAGGCCACACTAACTTTTAAAATATGCGATTAATATGCTAAACGAGCAAATTCGCGATGCAAACAAATATTATCATTACATAGGCCTATCAATATAGGCTATGCATTAATTAGCATAGTACTAACTACAGATTTGGCTTTCCCCAGTTTTCAGAACAGCTGCAAACCAGCAAATGCGTGGCAACAAAAAGCGACTAAGAAATACCAACATAAAGAGACCTACAAATAGTGCCAGATGGGCCACTAATGCTCCGTTTGATACGACAGCAAATCGTCAACCCATAAAGAAAAGTGACCAATAAAATAGAATGCTTTACAATGCTGAAATAGCACTGGCAAAAGCTACATACTGTTATACATTCAATGCATAATAAGAAGGGCATAAGAACGATAGGACAGAATATCAAGAAGAAAAAGAAGACATGTTTTGCATTCTGTAAATGAATATCAGCTCAACGATGGGAAACAGAACAGTTTATTACAAAATAATACTTTACAAGAAAAATATTGCTAGTTTACTTTCTTTCTCTCTCTCTCTCTCTTTCTCTCTCTCTCTCTTAGTCCACAGATTGTTTGCAGGTCCATGGCATATAACTCCTCCACATATTTCTATCCTCTGCCTTTCTCTTCATATTAACATATTAAATTAGTTATCAAGTTAACCAGCATCCGAAGTCTCGGTTTTCCTCTAACCTATTTCTCTCCATTCTTCCATCAATTACTTCTTTCAGCAAACCATTTCCTCTTACTAAATGATCCATCCAGTTCTTCTTTCTATTCCTAATGATATCCATCAATTGACTATTTATGCCAACCCCAAACCCTCTATAGCAATTCTTCATAAGTAATTTTGTCGGTCCATTTGATCTTCTCCATTCTTCTCACTACCCACATTGCGAAATCTACAGTTTTCTAATATCCTTCTTTCTTAAAGTTCACGTTTCGCAACCGTACAGTAGCGTGGTCCACTTTAAAGTCCTAATGTAAAGTTCTAACAATATATTTTCATAGCTTCAAACCTTTTATTAGTAATTATTTCCTCTTTTTACGCTATTTTCAGTTATAGATGCATATACTGTACTTTTAGGATTTAGATGCTAACAAACCTTTTCAGATTAATGTATTAACAACTAGAGAAAGTTGAAAGAAAAGGACAAGATCTTCGCTCTGATTCTTCTCTTCAACTTTCTCTGGCAAGCTTAAGACATATAACCATGGTGAGAAGATATATCTTCCCACCATGGATATATTCTACCTATCTCGGCCATCTTTTGTTTTATAAACTGACTGGCTTTCATGTAGGGCCTTTCTTTTCCTCAGCACATTTTCTTTTTCAAATTGGTCTAGACGAATTGTTCTGTTGTGATGTGTACCGTGGGGACATCCTTGCCATAATCCTTGGATGAGGTAACGAACGTTAAACCTATATTTTATTATTATTATTATTATTATTATTACTACTACTACTACTACTACTACTACTACTACTACTACTACTACTACTACTATTACTATTACTATTACTATTACTATTACTATTACTATTACTATTATTATTGTTACTACTATTGCTATTACTTTAAGATTAAGATGTTAACAAACCTTTGCTGATGAACAGATGAATTTGAAAATTTTCAAATTATATTTATTTCAATTTCTATAGTGCGTTGAATCAATCCAGACAAAGTATCCAAATGAATCTGTAGATTAAATCTGATCCGACCCTTTTAAAACCTTTACTAAGCTAATACTACACAGTGCAACCAACAGGTATATCAGATTCTTTAAAACTTAATGAAACAGCTTATCATAAGCTAGACTTAGCATATTATTATTTTAGAGTAATTTCCGTTCTGCCACACTATTTCTCTAACGCATATATTAAAACACACGAATGGCCCTGATATTGTATGAACACAAACGTTGACGACAAAAATCCTCTGATGACGATAGACTTTGATAAGTACAAAACATTTCTAAAATGTTTCGTCTTGCAATCGGCCGCAGAGCAGAGAGGACGTAAATTTCGAGTGGCGCACAACTGTTGCTGCTGTTACGAAGTTACTGACAAGCGTATCTTAAACTCATGCAGACGAAAAATCGATAACAGTCTGACGTCATTGTCGCACCAAACGAAACACTAGGTTAACTTTCGCTGGATATCTTCGGTATTTATTGGAGATACACCGAAGTGATAACTGACTTAATCTCGGCAGCTTCACTTCTGAAAGTGGTTAACTTTCCATATTGTCATGAAGTACATGGTTAATGTTCTCTCTCTCTTTCTCTCTCATTCTCTCTCTTTTCTCTCTCTCTCTCAGTGCACTGCCTACTGGCAGGTCCCTGGTATAATATTATGCCTCCACTCTTCTCTGTCTTCCGCTTTCCTCTTCATGTCCACATATGAGTGAATCCTTAAATAATCTAACATACCCAATCTCGGCCTGCTCTGCCTCTTTTTCCTTTCATTCAACCTTCTATGATCTCTTTTAAGAGTCTCCCCCTTTGAATGTGTCCTATCCAATTCTGTTTCCTATATCATAGTACATTTATCAACTGTCCATTTGTACCAACTCTCTCCAGAACTTCCTCATTTGTAACCTTTTGAGTCCTGCTAATCATCTCCATTCTTCTCCAAATCCACATTTCCAATGCCTCCAGTTTCCTAATACCTTCCTTCCTTAAGGCCTTTGTTTCACATCCAAATAGTAGTTTGACGCATGGTCCAAACCAAGAGTTTCACTATCTTTATCTTGAAATGTATTATATTCATATAAAAGTATTCAGATAAAAGTATTCAGATAAAAGTATTCAGATAAAAGTATTCAGATAATTCTTAGGCATTGGTAAAAAGTATTAAAATTTGTATTATAAAAACACTAATACAATATTAACATTAAAATAACGTTAATATATTTATTCTTAAATAGCAAAATTTGATAAACAAATAAAAGAAAATTAATGTTATACGTTTACCCCAGGCTAAATTGAACATTAACAATTCAAATACAGGCATATACATGTAAGCTACAAATAATAGCCTAGGTCTCGCAAGGCGAGGTAAGCTATGCATAACCAAAATCTGAAAACCAAACCAAAGATTAGGTACCAAAAAAACATAGGTTTGACCTTCGGTCGCAAATCATGAACACGGGATGGAAGGATGGACACTAACTTATGTCTCTAACCAACTATGGAACTGCATTATGATGGAGGATAACAATGCCGAAGTGATAGTGGGTGCTAATTAATTAATAATAATTAAATTTAGTGATAGGTATAGGCCTATAAATCAACAGATAGTGGATTGAGACGGGAAAATTTGCAGAATGATCGCTTAAATGTCAGACTGCGGATCATTAGGTGCATAATTCAAATTCAGTGTTCGTCTCGTCGCTGACGTGCTTTGGACATATTAAACTAAAATTCGAATTTAATTTTTTAGCATTTCAATATCTACAAAAATTATAGTACCCAGGTAGATGGATGGACTGACGTAGGAGTGGGTAGACGGGAAGGGTGAATGTTGGTTAGAAACATGTGACCCTGATACTACCCGTTGTCATAGACTGATTTACAACATTTGCACTAGTCTGATAGTATAAGTTAAAAGTAAACAGGCATTATTGTGAAACGATCAATTATGTTGATATCTATCACTTTTAATATCGCACATGTTTAAGCAATTTAGACCATTTCCGTGTAACCAGTCCTGTGAATGTCCGAGATTTTACTTCTAGATCAGGCGTCTGGGAATCGAACCCGCAAGAGTTTAGTTCACCTCAAGATCTGTCATTTAAATTTCATGACGTTATCTTAGGCCTCTAACCCCTGATACATTCGAAATAAATGGTCGCTTTTTTGGAAATCGAAACCAAAAAAATCTCAAAGGTCTGTCGACTCGACTAAAATACTACAGAACAGAGGACACCGGGTATCAAAGATATCTCAAATTAGCAACTTGTCTACATGTAGGTAAACGTATCTATATAAAAAGTATCTATGCAGATTTTTGAAATGCGCCACGTCATAGAGTCGGCGAGAACCAGCGAAAACTAGCTGATATAGCCTAACTTTATAGCATTAGACATGACAAGGATCATCAGTGCCTCCTAGTTCATTCTTTCTGATTCACGGAGTATTAATGAGTAGAATTACTTAGTTCAACCATAGTTGTAGTTTAGAGCTGGAGAACGTATGATGCTTGCATACAAATTAATGTGATTCGTTGAATAACGGGTAAGTTTCACGTTAATGAATATGTCTTCTTTCATGCTAAAATGTATTGCTAAAGTGTTTCAAGCAGTTAGCAAATCATTTTGTTCGCAACGACCAGTTCGTTAACCGCTGACATCTGGTAAAGCTAAGGTTAACGTCAGTTTCCTCACTCGAAAGCGATGTCAGTGACGGGCGAGCCCAGGATTTGCGCACATACTGATCCGCGGTCAAATGTCTTACCGACTTCGCCACTGGCTCCAGCCGAAATAATCGTTGCCGAATAGTGATGCAATGCATTGAGACACATAGCCTTAAATTGTACTTGCAAACGTTGAATTTAATGTCGATAGCCAGGTTCAAATAAATTTTCACTAAAAAGAAATTTACAGAAATAGAGACTGCATAAGCGAATTATTATAGTCCAGTTCCTTACTTTTCATAAAATAAGAAAGTTGCTAGAGAATCAATGCTTTGCAGTAAATGCTATGTATAAAACTAGCTAAATTCCTTTATTCAGATCTAGTACTTTCCACGTCGCTGAGATGATGTCGAGCAGGAAATTGACGTTAAATTTGACTTTAGTCTTTAAATACGGTTCAACCAATAAATTATTGACTAATTGATTCCCGGCTCATCCGTCACTGATATCCGTTAGGAAGGCAGAAACTGTCGTTAAATTGATCCTAGCCTCTGACTGATGTATGAATACTGTTGTTTTGAGCTTTCACAGTGCCCATAGAAACTGTTGTGGTTTATGGTTTCGTTCGATCAATATGACATCCCTGGTCTGCGGTCCATGAAAACACACTCAATCCCATCCGCACGTCCTCGAGTGCGCAGGAAATCTTGAAATTTATCTTCTCTGTCTGCTTATTTTCAGGATCTCCCTGTCTGTGACAGTCAGTACGTGTACGTGGGATATAGCTAGTCGTAAAGCTTAAAAGGCGGAATTTCAGAAGATAAATTAGCCTTCAAATTAGCACACTTTAGCTTGCCAAACGTGTTCATAAAATGCAAAAGTGGTTATCCTCTCGATAAATCCTTTCACTAGCATCTAAAAGTTGTACGTAAAATTGGCAATTAGTTTAACTAAATAGTTTACAATTCAAAAATTGACTCCAGCAAACCTAATCAACATCATCATCTTCCCTTGAACCTCAATTTAACTAGGGTCGGGATTAGAAACGTTTGTTGCAATTTCTTGTGCCTAGACACTCACCAATCGAATGTCCTTTTGATGTTGGTTAGGATCTCGGCCGCCTTTTGCGATACATGCAGTCCAGGATTTGTCCATTTTTCAGTAACCCGAACACAACACGGTTAACTCTAGCAACCCCAATAATTGATAATTATATCAACTTTCTTGCTATCAGCTTTGAATTGGGAATCGGGCTATAAATTTTCATTATCTGTAAGACTATGAGCAAAAGGTTGAAAGAAAGATTTATGTTCAACAATATTTAAAATTTGTGGGAACGTTTAAATACTGACTAGAATTAATTAGTTTCTCAGTACAGGTGTTACTCATCGAATCTTATAGTGGTTTCTACCAGATATTGAAGTGGTGCTCAAGAATAGGGGTATGAATCAAGTGCTTAGGCCTATATTACTTGCTTGCTTAAAGTAGTTGATGTAAATAAACAGATTTCGTACGATCATTCTAGAAAACTAGAAATATCTAGCGAGTAAAACTTGATCGAAAAAATTGTCCGAAAGTTTAAAAGCTACGTGACGATAAGACATTTGTATATCATCGACCTAGTTTTGATAAGTAAATCTGTATTAGATAAATGCAAAGATATTTCTTTGAATAATTGTTTGAGCATATGTTTGCAAGTGACAACAATTAAGTTATAAATAACTCACAAATTTCCTGCCGGTTCTGCGAGAAACATTTAATGGAAAAATAAATTAGAAAATTTAATGACAAGGTAATCGCCTTAATTAGTCAGTTACCTTTAATAGTTCCTTTGTTGGAATTCTGAATTGTCGCATACATGTCGATTATGTTATAGACCTATTAGTGATAAAATTTGTGAATTGCTTTCTTCCTGAAAATTACTAATGCTGTACATAAGTTATTGTAAAATTCTGTTAAATTTTGAAATTAAAATGAGAAATTTATTAGCAAATATCACGAGATTTCTCCCATATTGTAATTACACAACCTCAGAGGTTGTATAATTACAATATAGGAGAAATCTCGTTACATCTGTTTTGCCGATATCACTGCAAAACAGACTAAATCAAGGAGATTTGGCAGGACTTTCGTAAGGCAGATGGAAGTAGCATAAAAAGCAACATTTTCCCAATCTGAATCCTACATGAAATTTTGATAAAAATGTCTTTGTGGTAATATCAAGACTTCCAGTCAAAGCGTATTAATTAGTGAGTGAAATATGTAGATGTGTATAATTTTATATGATTAGATTATAGAACTTTAAGAAAAATTTCGATTTCTACGTAATTCGCTCAAGATCCTGCGATTATGTTGAATAGAATCAGTAATCGACTGACCTTATAAATAAGATTTGTGTACCTTGCATTATGTGGACTTCATTTAAGGTACTTCTTAGACCACTAGCGATTATTATACATGAATGCAATTTGGAAAGTGCAGTACTTCTAAATGTATGGCCTAATAACTAAAAGC
Organism: Enchytraeus crypticus; assembly: GCA_905160935.1. NCBI lineage: Eukaryota > Metazoa > Annelida > Clitellata > Enchytraeida > Enchytraeidae > Enchytraeus > Enchytraeus crypticus. The sequence goes on along the minus strand of CAJHZI010000896.1, from coordinate 322,437 downwards.
TTAGTTAAATGAATAAAGCACTCTTAAATCAAATGTAATTCTTAGAATCGAATATCTACTAAAACTCAAGTAAATAAATATTTTACTTATTACCATTGCCCTGTGAAGTATTCCCTACTGCTTCACAATTCATTCGTAGGATAAAGGATAATAGCGAGAATATATTCAAGTCATTACACGAATATGTGAATAAATCACAAAGCACTTCATTCTATAATAATAATGATAATAATAATAATAATAGTAATAATAATAATTATAATAACAGTAATAATAATAATAATAATAAGCCTTTTCATTTGGCAAATGCTTTCCATGACCTTGTAAAGATTTAACGTAGTTTGCTTCAGCAATTCTTTTAAACCGTTAGATGACCTCGAGTAGCCGGGCGATGATTCAGCACGCATTTGCCTGAATCGTTTTTATTAAACTTCGGGTTCTTTACACCGGGGGTAAAAATGAAAAAAACGAAAAACTAATACTTATAAGTAGGCCTATAGTTATAAAGCGCCGTATGCTCTATTTAAATGTAGCGCTGAGAGGACAGTGAAATTCAAGTAGCCTGATGGCATAATGCCACAATCGGTGTAGTGGCTAGAACTCTGCAAGTGTGGATGTTAACGCCCATTGGTCGTGCCGTTGTCGGTAGGTTCTATTTTCCCGAACCTAGTCAGTGAATGTGCCCATTTATCAGAGGTAGCGAGTTAATGCGTAAGAGTAAAATAATAAATGTCTTTTAGAAATTCATCACAACATAGCCTACATTTTGAAGACTTCTTGGTGCGTGGGTGTAAAAAATTAGTATTTTTACTAAAGCTGTTTATTTCGAGAGAAAACTGTAAATGTTTGTCAGACAGCTTATTAATCTATCGTTTATCATACTCTAGGAGCATCGAAGGTATTATTCGCGTAAATCGTCGGACGTCGCGTCGCTTGGGATTCTCATCAATAACCGATTCCATCAGATTCGGATTATGACGAGAGCTCCTCAGTCATTGTCAAACGATTCTTCGCTTGTCTGAGAGAATTCGTCAACAAGCAATTGTGTCTAATTATTTTTTTGTAAATTATGATAAATTATTATAATTGTATCTACTTGTAGTTTTATTATTGTAAATTATGATGTATTATAGTTGTATCTACTTATATTATTGTATATTATGATTGATTATTATAATTGTAGATAATTACATTTGATATATTGTGGATAGTTATATTCGATATATTGTGGAAGAGAAGGCGTTACACATGGAAGAAACCAGGAAGCACCGGAAACGAGGGAAGATACCAGATAGATTGTATTCTGATAAAGCAACGGTACAGGAATAGTGTGTAGAATTCAGAGGCTTATCCAGGAGCCGATATTAATTCAGACCACAATCTAGTAATGGCAAAAGTAGGGCTTCAGCTGAAGAAAATACTTAAGAAGAAAAGCAGTAAGAGATGGAATTTGAACAGATTGAACGAGAAAAGAAGTCAGTTTCAGGAAGCAGTGGAAAGAAAAGTTAAGGAAATGAAGGACTACGAAAGAACAGGGGTAAATAAAAGATGGTGTCAGCTAAAGGAAGCTATTAAAATAGGTGCAAAAGAAGTTTATGGCTTTCTTAAAGCATATACAGCTAAAAAACCTTGGATCAATGGATGAAAGGAGGAAATGGAAATGTATTGAAACCAGTCATGGCCGAAGGAAATATAGAAGCTTAAACAGTGAACTTAGAAGAATTACAGACAAAGCAAAAGATCACTGGTGGAGTGAAAAGTGTGATGATTTAGCAGAATATGTTAGAAGAGGGAGGTCTGATCTATTATACCAGGAAGTCAGGATATTAACAAGAACCGATAAGAAAAAGAAAGGAGATGCAAAGAACATTAGTATAATGGGTAAAGATGGGGAATTGAAGACAGAGCTGGAAGAAGTAAAAGAAAGATGGAGAGAATATGTAGAGGAATTGTATGATAAGGCTGGGAAACCAGTTCAAGAGGATTTTAAAATATAAGAAGAGAATATCATACAAGACGATAAAAGGGGCCCCGATTTAATGAAGGAGGAAATTTATTCTGCAATTAACAGTATGAAGAAGGGAAAGGCAGCCGGAATAGCTGAAATCCCAGCAGAATTCTTGAAAATGTTGGAAGGAGAAACACTCAAAAAGTTAATGGAAGTATGTATGGAAGTGTACAGTACAGGTATTTGGCCAGACGACTTTACCAAGTCAGTGGTGATTCCAATTCCCAAAAAAGCCAATGCTGTGGAGTGTTCGGATTACAGAACAATCAGCTTAATACCTCATGTATCGAAGATCCTATTAAAGACAGTAAATAATCGCATTCAGTCGAAAGCAGAGACGATAGTGAGCAAGACACAATTTGGTTTTAGGAAAGGATGCGGCATAAGAGAAGTTATAGGAGTAATGCGGGTTCTTTGCGAAAGAAGCTTAGAATATGGAAATGACGTTTTCGTATGCTTTGTAACTTTCGAGAAGGCCTTTGACAGGATTGATTGGATAACGATGATGAATATCTTAAAAAGAATAGGAATTGACTGGAGAGATAGAAGACTAATTTTGAACTTGTACATGAATCAAAGAGCAGTAATCAAAATCCAACAAGAATACTCAGAAGAAGGTGAAAAAGGACGTGGAGTAAGACAAGGTTGTAGCATTTCGCCGCTGCTGTTTAACATTTACGCTGAGGCAATGATGGAGGAAGCCATGGAAGACTTGGAAGAAGGAATAAAAGTAGGAGGGAATTTATTACAAGATGTACGATTTGCAGATGACCAAGGAATGGTAGCGGGCAGCGAGATTGGATTGCAGAAGATAATGGATAGGCTGAATGATACGGCCCTAAGATATGGCATGAAGATTAATATAAAAAAGACAAGATTATGAGAGTGTCCAATAATAAAGGTGAAGTTAATATCACAATAAATGGTACGAAATTGGAACAGGTAAGGAGTTTCAAATATTTGGGTCATACTATAACCGATGATGGGAATGTGAGACAGAAATATGCAGTAGGATTGCACAAGCAAAAGCGGCCTTTGGTAGTAGAAAAGAACTATTAACAAAAAGTCTAAAGAAAGACACAAAGATAAAGATAGTGAAAACTTTGGTTTGGACCACGCTATTGTATGGATGTGAAACATGGACCTTAAGGAAGGAAGATATTAGGAAACTGGAGGCATTGGAAATGTGGATTTGGAGAAGAATGGAGAGGATTAGCTGGACTCAAAAGGTTACAAATGAGGAAGTTCTGGAGAGAGTTGGCACAGATAGACAGTTGATAAATGTATTAGAAATAGGAAGAAGAGATGGATAGGACACATTCTAAGGGGGGAAGGTCTATTAAAAGAGGTCATAGAAGGTAGAATGGAAGGAAAAAGAGGCAGGGAGAGGCCGAGATTAGGTATGTTAGATGATTTAAAGACTCACTCATATGTGGAAATGAAGAGGAAGGCAGAAGACAGAGAAGAGTGGAGGCGTTATGTACCATGGACCTGCCAGTAGACAGTGCACTAAGAGAGAGATATTGTGGATAATAAAACTAAGTTTTTTGATGTCGCTAGAATAGTTAGAAACAATGATTGAGAAGCAAGCTAAATGTTATAATACATGAGACCCTACATCGACAGAAAGCAAAATGGACATACAATGATACTGACACAAATAAACGGATACATTAACATAGTAACACCATGTTAATAACTTTATAATGTCGTACATAGTACAGTTATATGTAAAGTTTAACGTCAGTCTCTGAAGACGACGATGATGATGGGGAAACACTAGCTGTAGATGTCAGGTACGTGATATCTACAATACCTAATAATAAGATATTACACAACAACGCAGTTTCTCGTATAGAATAGCTCATAAGGTCATAAGTTCATAAGGTCATAAGGTCAGCACTTTCCCGTCAAATACGCTATGTCCTATTAGTGTTAAAATTTGATTAACTTACAACAATAGCACGCAAGTTAGACCCATCACCACAATAGCTAGACTTAAATATAAGATTAAATACATCTTAGCTCTAGCATTCTTGATGCAGATATAAAAATACCTTGAAGTTCCGTTGAAAATGTTTTCACATGAACTTGTGAAATGCTGCTTAGTTATTAACTAATTTTTTTTCAATTACATGTATATGTTGATTTTCCTACTATTATGTGCAATGTTGACTTTTTTGTTGTACTATTAGCATTATTGGATTTTTGTTTTGTTTGTTTTCTATTTTCCTCCTATCCGATGATGACGGATAAGGAAGTAGATATAGGCTTACGCTAAATAATAGAATGTATGAAGTGACTATTTTGATCCAATTAGGCTTATTGTAAATCTGTGTAATTGGTGTAATTATGAATGTCTTAATAGCGTAGGGGTAACGCCTTGAAGTTTGAAATGACAAACCCTGAAGTGAATTGAACTCTCGTGGGCTCGAATCCCGGCTGCGCTGATCTGAGAGTAAAATCTCGGACATTCACTGGAGTGGTTATTCGAAAAATGGTCTAAGTTGCCTAACGGTTTAAACATGTGATTTTAAACGTGATAGGTATCAACATAGTTGCTAATTCACTATAATGTACCACCACCTTTTTGGTGGTTGATTTTTTGTCCTGCTTTTTGTGTTTATGATGTTCTGTTACTATTCTTCCTGTCAAGTGATGACGAATTAAGAAGTTGATATATATATATATATATATATATATATATAAACTATATATATATAAACTATATATATATATATATATATATATATATATATATATATATATATATATATATATATATAAATCCGCGAACTTTCAATTCTTTAATTAACAATCATTGCCGGATATGAAATTAAGTGACAAAGGATTATTGCATCCGTTTCTCAACTCTAACTTTAATCCCGTTTGGAGTTTTAACCGCCATTTTCGTTAACGTCAGTGGAACCTAAAATATAAAATTGTATCAATCATAATTAAATTAAGCAATACTTATCAATCATAACATTCAAAATGTTTCACTCAAATCAATAATATAAAAAAGTATCATTGTTATCCTCAAAAAGATTTAACCGAGCCGTAAAGCACAGGTTAAATTTAATAAATATTATTTGATTAATGCAATAGTCGATAAATTAATTTAATATAATATAATTTAATTTAATATTTAATTTAAAGTTTAATTTTTAGAATTTAATATAATTTAATATAATATAATATAACTAATACTAATATATTAAAAGGCTATAAAGAGCACATCGTTGCTCAGAATATTATTTTCCTGTCTCAAAACATGTCAGTGAACTAGCAGCCATTGGATTTGTACTCGCGATCTACTACTCCACAGTCGAACACTGAACTTATCAGACTAATGGCTCAGTATTGTTAACACTTGTCGTTTTAGCGCAAATAAAAAAGCTGGTAAAGCTAATGTTAACGACAGTTTCCTCATTCGAAAGCGTTGTCAGTGACGGGCGAGCTCAGGATTTCAGGATTTGAACCCCGCGCATACTGACCCGCGGTCGAATATCCAACCGACATTGGCGATAGCCAGTGTCGATTTCGCCCCTGACAATAAAAATAAAATAAATAAAAGCAAACAAATAAAAGCAATACCTCAGTTTCAACTGCCCGGACAAATCTGAGCTGTTGAAGAATGGTCACGACGGACACCTTGAGTTCAGTGAGTGCAAGCAGCATACCAGCACAGCCTCTAGGACCTCCTCCAAACGGCAGGAAACTGTAGGGACTCCTCGAGGACTTCTCTTCTGCCGTGAATCTGTAATATCCATATATATATATATATATATATATATATATATATATATATATATATATATACATATATATATATATATATATATATATATATATATATGGATATTACATTATATATATATATATATATATACATGTATATACATTATTTCATATATTTGTATACATACTATTATATCATATATATGTATACATATTATATATAATTATTTTTAAATTTATTTATTATTAAATTTGCAATCACAGTTGTATGTTCATACCATAATTTACAATATACTACGGGTACAATGCCATATTTTATAATAATATAATAAAATGAAATGTTGTTAACTAAAACAACACAGTGGGATCGAAATGAACAAGTATAATAATTAATTGTTTAGTCGTATGTTTACGTGCATGACAACTGAATGTATTTGCAAAGTTTCTTTTCTTAATTACTCCTTTTGTTGATATATATTATTACAATGTAATAATAAGAATAAAATGTGCTAATAACATTTAAAGTCAAAATGGTAATGTAACAAGATAAATGCGGTTCGCGAGCACCTTCAACTGTAGAAACAATTAGTCACTAGTAATGTATTATTTACTGATGTTAGTCTGATCATTTCGTTAGACTGGGCCGGGATTTTGCAGGTGATGGGCGTTTACATGGTTGGCTTACAGACACCACAAGCACAACGATCAGTTATCAAATTGATAGCTTAAAGGCGGGTAGCCCTCAAAATTGATAGCTAAAATATAGGCAGCTCTCAAATTACTGATAGATAAAAGATGAGTAGATCTCAAGTTGATAGCTAAAAGATGAGTAGATCTCAAGTCGATAGCTAAAAGATCGGCTGCTCTAATTATTAATTCTTTTGAAATGTTAAACTTTCAAAGTTTTATAACGGCTTAGTTCATATCACGGCTTAGTTCATATCACGGCTTAGTTCATATCACGGCTTAGTTCATATCATGGCTTAGTTCATATCACGGCTTAGTTCATATCACGGCTTAGTTCATATCAGGGCTTAGTTCATATCACAGCTTAGTTCACACCATGGCTTAGTTCATATCACGGCTTAGTTCATATCACGGCTTAGTTCACATCACGGCTTAGTTCATATCACAGCTTAGTTCACATCACGGCTTAGTTCATATCACAGCTTAGTTCACATCACAGCTTAGTTCATATCACGGCTTAGTTCATATCACGGCTTAGTTCATGTCACGGCTTAGTTCATATCACGGCTAAGTTCATATCACGGCTTAGTTCACACCACGGCTTAGTTCATTTCACAGCTTAGTTCATATCACGGCTTAGTTCATATCACAGCTTAGTTCATATCACAGGTTAGTTCACACCATGGCTTAGTTCATATCACGGCTTAGTTCATATCACAGCTTAGTTCATATCACAGGTTAGTTCACACCATGGCTTAGTTCATATCACAGCTTAGTTCATATCACAGGTTAGTTCACACCATGGCTTAGTTCATATCACGGCTTAGTTCATATCAGGGCTTAGTTCATATCACGGCTTTGTTTATATCACGGCTTAGTTCGAGCAATATGATAGTAAGTTTCATGAAACCTTTAAGTATTTCTCTGTTAGAGGAACTCTCGCAACCCTAAGAGGATGCATTAACAAACCTTTCTGGCTTAAACTTTTCTGGTTCGGGCCACAGCTCCGGATCCCTATGGATAGCAAAGATTGGAATGATGACCTGCATGTCCTTTGGAATAAAGACTCCGTTTACGGTGATATCACTGGACGCCACTCTATCAGTTCTGTGCGATACAAGAAAAGCCAGCCAGTATTAGAACCAGTTCAATCGTATAGAAGTAAAGCACAATCATTGCTTAGCTTAGAACTGAAAGACTTCTAGCTCATCCATTGACAGACCTATAACTCAATCATTGACAGACCTATAACTCAATCATTGACAGACCTCTAACTCAATCGTTGACTGACCTATAGAACAATCATTGACAGACCTATAGCTTAATCATTGACAGACGCATAGCACAAACATTGACAGACCAATAACTCAATCATTGACAGACCAATAGCTCAATATCTGATGGACCTCTAGCACAATCATTGATAGACCTAAAACACAATCATTGACAGAACTCTAGCGCAATTATTGACAGACCTCTATCGCAATCATTGACAGACCTATGGCTGAATCATTGAAAGACCTATAGTTCAATCATTGACAGACCTATAGCTCAATCATTGGCAGACCTATAGCTCAATCATTGACAGACCTCTAGCGCAATTATTGAAAGATCTTTACCTCAATTATTGACAAACCTATAGCTCAATCACTGACAGACCTATAGCTCAATCACTGACAGACCTATAGCACAATTATTGATAACCACGGAACTGACAGCTCTATCACAGTCATGGATTTATCCAGACATTGCAATATAACTCTAAATTAATTACTGTTTCGACAAAACATTTATTCGCTTGCTTACACAATTTAGTGGATCCAGATGGATTAGAATTTGGTGTATGAAAATCATATTCGTCAATCATAGACTGATACGTTAAGGATCCTAGTCCGATGCCTATCAAGCTTTAACTTAGATTTAGTATTTCGAAAAAAATGTATCACTGAGTCAAAAGCCAAAACGATTTTAATAATACAATCAAATCAATTAATCCATCAATTCATCAAACATTCAATCAATCAACCAGTCAAACTATCAATGAGAATCAATGAAGATTTCAATTTGCAAACCATAGTGCTTTATGCACAATCTTCATAAAATGTTTTGTATTTGATCACTTTAAGGCGATGCTTCTACATAGGTTTTATCTTGGAACTTTCGAGCTATTCAAGCTCTAATTCAAGAAACCAATTGATCACAATAGTCATAATTTTCTTATAAAAATGCAAAATATTTTAAGTAGACCTATATATAAGCCGTTATTGTTCATGACTTAGTGATTTATAGTGTCAAATGTACATGTATCTCGTAATAAATAAAATAAAATAATTGTTATAATACATTCATAATAGGCTCACCTAAACCCTGGAGGATAGAGTCTCAGTGTTTCAGATATACACATGTCAAGATACGGCATTTGCTTTAAGACGTCATAATCAACAACATCCTGCTCACATATTCAGCAAATAAACATTAAACTGTAAATGAACAGCAAATAAATATTAATAAGATAAGTTCAATGTCGTTTTTGGTTTTTTTTCTAATTTTAAAAATTTTTAATTTAAATTTTGTTAATTTTTAAAATCTAATTTTTTCTAATAAAAATGGAAATGGCAGTGATTAAAGGAGACGTACACTAGGATCATTTCCTTAGCAGTAACATTTGGAATGTATTGAAACTTTATGTTAGCATATAACTCAACATGATGTCTCACTCAGCATTGTCCTGTCAAATGACTGGTCATTTAGATACGTACTTTTACTCACATTCTGTTTCACGCTTCATTAAAAAGAACTACATCGAATAATTATTTAATCCATTCCCAAAGGCTACGCATTATCCACATATTAAAGTAACCAAACTCTTGAAAAAATATGGCTTCAGAAGTGGTTTTCAATTGTCTTATTCAGTAGGCCAACTTGCTCTGGCGCCTCTTATAACACATACAATTTACGGTTTGTTAATTCTCCAGTGGCCTGGACACAACAAGAAGACAATTTTATAAAGTTCTATCAAAATAGACATTTTTGCACTTTTATACTAATAATTATATAATCTTTGAAATTTTTCTAATTCTAAGTATAAAGATTATTATACCAAAAAATGCGTAAGATATGCTATCCGATATGTTACACAGCCTCTATTTCGCATAGGACCAATTTGTAAAGAATTTAAAACCCAATACTTTAAATTTAAAATTTTAATTTAAATGCTTCAATTTAATTACAATCTAATTTAAACTAAGTTAAGATATTAACTCGATCCTTCATGGCCTCGTCTATTTCTCTGATCAGCCGACCCTGTACGTCAGGATTAACAGCTAACTCGTATCCGAGGAAAGCCAGTGTGTTAGCCGTTGTTTCAAATCCTGCCAGGAAAAAAATGAGTCCTTGGGCCAACAGCTCCTCTCTGGAAAGTGTAGCTGAAATTAACAACAAATAAATAAAAAATAAGAAATGAAATATATAAATAAAAAATAAAAAATATATAAATAAAATAAAAAATATATAAATAAAATATATAAATAAAACTAAATAAATAATAAGAAATAAATAAAATGAAAACTGAAAATTAGCAAATAAACTAAAAAACAAAAAACTAAAAATTAAAGTAGCTGAAAATTGAATATTAAAAAATGTTAAAGATGCTAATTATCTATAAGTTTAAATAGTACACTTTAATTTAGACTTCTTTATCAAGATGGAATAGATAAATTCAAAATTTGACTGAGAAATAGTCATAATGAGTATGTATTAAAATAGTGCTGCCTTAAGGTCTCGGCAAATCTTGAATGATGATACAGAAATTTTACTTATGCATACTCCGTATCGCAAATTAACTCGTATTTATTTGATGTATTAATCTTCAACTAATACATCATGTAAATGTAAATGGTATATATATCGGCGTTAATTACAATTTTCAATTATAAGTAACACTATCTATAGACTATACTTATCTAATTATGAATAATCATCAATTAAAAATAATGATTTGCATATTATAATTAATTAATTGTCTATAATTATTACTATTGTTAATTAAAATAAAATAAACCAGTTTCACAATAAAAACACAAGCATACGAAACTGTGCAAAACGTGCAAGCATGATATGAAGTTAAAGTATATTATTTTCTCTTAACCCTTTTCTCCAGGTCCCTCATGTTTCGATGCACTACCCGAGTGTTTCTTTTCCTCCACGCTCTTTGCTTCGCTGTCGTCTTCATGGGCATTTATCATTAACTGGAGAAAATCAACAGATTCCTGAAAATATGAAACGAACAACTATAATTCCTGATCATCATCATGATCATTCTCCCTTGAATACCAGTTTAACCAGGGTCGGGATACAAATAGACTCTCTCAATTCCAACTATAATTCCTGATAAAAAACAGTTAGAAAGGAAATAGATATAGGTTGACGGTTAATATTTCATCAGTACTAAATTGGTAAAGAAGCCCCGCTGAAAACTGAATTTTTACGACTTCTCGTTTTACCTCTTGGTTAACTTCTTGTTGTACTGCTTGTTTTACTTCTTGTTTTAAAGGCTAATGTAATTCCCTCTAGGGCATCAACATGGACCTTCAGATTTATCTGGGTTAAGGTTTGAGTGTAGTGACATCCTATACACTGTAGAGCATATTTTTGGTACAAATATAATGAACTTTTCCAGAATATCATGCCTAAGATAGCCCAGTGAGTTACCAATTAATTTAATTAATTGTTACAAAGAGGGAAAAATTATTTTAGAAAGAATGAAATGTCTTAATAATATGTATTTCTACAGTCGTCTATGTTCTACATAACACTCATTTTATTGGCCTATTTATTAAATTTGTTAGTGCATTAATTAATTACCCGTGTCGTGTCAGGGTTGCTGAGGAGTCAACCAACCGTCGACTGCACGTGTCGTAAAAGACGACAAAGCATTAAGATCCAAATCAACATCCAAAAGGCATCCGGTTGGTAAGCGCCTAGGCTCCAAAAATTGCTAGAAAATTTACTAATCCCGACCCTAGTTGAATTGGCATGCAAGGGAAGATGATGATGATGTTAGTGTATTAATTAAGATGTTAAAGTTTATTGTAAAATGAAAAGTCTTACATCTTTTTGACCCTGGCGTCTCTGTTCCACGGCTCTATCGACAACTTCTATAAAGAAATCCGTAACATCTGATGGAAATATCCGATATCCCAACTTGCTCATTGGTCTTATCAGAGATGGAAGGAAAACTGAAAAATTAATGAAACATTGTATCGTATTAATTTACAAAGAACACTTATTAAGTGAGTTTTACGCTGGATGTACGGACCTATTAAACAAAAGATGGATGTATCAGATGAGTGATAATCTTAACATCTTGCTCAGATCTAGCTCACATTATCTCACTGGTTTGCCTGCACGTCCTTGTGAAAATGAATAAATTCCAGAGAGCTGGTTCGTCACTTAATATGACTTCGAGACTTGAAAACGACATTAAACCGACATTAACCGACACTGGCTCCAGCGACTGGCAGTGGCGAAGTCAGTAAGACACTGGACCGCGGATCAGTATGTGCAGGGTTCAAATCGTGGGCTCGCCGTCACTGACATCGCTTTCGAGTGAGGAAACTGACGTTAACCTTAGCTTTACCAGCTTTTTAAATCCCCTAAGCCATGTAAAGAGTAATTATAATATAATGTCAAGTAAATTTAAATGAAATTCTTACAGAATATAATCATGGGTAGAGATGCAAGTTTAAACATGAAAGATTTCCTTCCCATCTGAACAAACTTGTTGTTAGGGTCATTGTGTGAGTCTATCTCTATTCCAAATGCCACGCTCGCTATGACGTCCATCGTGAAAGTGCTTGTTAGGCTGAAATACAATGACAGGCACACGGCTGAACTGGTAGCATATCGGTAAGTTATTCGACTGAGAATCAGTAGGGGGCCCAAATCTAGAGATCGCCCTGCTACTGACATGCTTTCAAGACAGGTAATTGCCGGTAAGTTATGTTTTAGCCTTCAGTGTTTTTATTCACCATATAAACGGAATGAATATGATACGAAGTTCAAACCATGATCAACAATATTATATAACAAGACTTACAGCGTCTTGCAATCTATGTGGCATGATCAAAATGCAGCTAAATATACATGTATAATACAAGTAAATGCATAAGTAAACTAGAATAGTTCAAAAAACGAAAGAAACTAATGATATATACATGTAATCAGTTTTATTTTTGTACTAAAACTTATTCTTGATTTTCATTCTGATTAAGACAATATGTTCATATACCCCCCCCCCTAATTACAGGAAGCAAAAATTTACGTTAAGTTGTTTATATGAATTAGATTCAGTATTCAAGAAATATAAAACAGTCTCTAATGTATATTTGAGTATTATTTTGAATTTTTTAATAAAAATAATTTCTCAAAAGTAGGCAAGTTAATTTTAGAATTTTTAAATGCACATTATACTGATTAGTTGAAGATAAGAGTTAAATTTAGTAGTCAACCAGGTAATCAATAAATATCAAAAGAAAGTAGCCCAATAAAATGAAAGATAAGTATTGACTAAACTCGAAACGAATCAGAAGATAAGTTCATAAAGTTTCGGCAGTAAAAATATTAATTCTGCAACCCGTATAAATTATTTTCTTTAAATGCTAAAACTTCTAATTATTAAATACGATGTGACATTGTGACAAGCTTCGCAAAAAGATATTGTAAAAGGAGAAATTGGCTTGCTAAATACAATTTAACCCCAAGGTATATTCTCATACAATAATATAATAAGACTCGTTTAGGATCAGCCATCTACAAAGACTGGGTGCAAATGTTGCATGTCTAAGACCAGGCAAGTAGCTGACCTCGAGTAACATTTAACTAAAACGTTATCAGCAAAATAAATCTGTATCAAAGTCTTACGTAGTTAAATCAAACGTCTCCTGTTTTTCTGCATGACCCATCAGGTTCTTCTGCAGGATATCAGCGCAACGTCGTATTTGAAACATCATCTAAGCAGAGCAGACATTTCTTCCAGTCAAATAATTACCATTCAAAATACTAATAGCCAAACAGTTGCAAACATAAACTTCCCTGCCACTTCTTAATATCCAAAGCAAAGCGCCCAATACAATTTAAAGTTCTACGCTCAATTGTGATGAAACATAGAGACGTGAAGAGAAATTTTCATTATAACATGCTTACATCCCGAGTAGGTTCGGAAAATTGAGCATTGAATCTACCGACAACTGCACGTGTTCGTAAGAGGCGACTGACGCAGATATGACAGTGAAGAGACTTCTAGCCACGTGGTGACGATTGCTGTGTTTTAGACCAATTGGTCGCTCATACTCCAGCCTTGCAGAGTTCTAGTCGCTACACAGATTTTACCACTAGGCATTATACCACCAGGCTACTTGACCTTCACTGTCCATTCAGCGCTACTGTGACATTTTGCATAGAGCGGCGCTTTATAATATACATATTATTATTATTATTATTACTATTATTATTATTATTATTATTTAATTATATTTTTTTTTACCCCGGTGTAAAGAACCTGGGGTTTGATAAAAACGATTCGAGCAATACGTGCTGAATCGCCGCCCGGCTACTCGAGGTCATCAATCGGCTTAAAAGAATTATTGAAGCAGACTGCATTAAATCTTTGCAAAGTCATGGAAAGCCTTTGCCAAAGAAAAGATGTCTCTCGCTTATCGCCGGTTTGCTCTGCAATAAGTCTGCCTATGCCATTAATAAGTCAACTCCTTCGGGATTCATCGGGCCCATGGTTTCAATAGCCACCGGAACAACTTCATATCCTAAGGACAGATCACGGTATTTATCCAACTTCCTAGAGGCGGCATGAACAGCAGCACCACCGGCTGTGACTGAAGTCGTATTCAGGTAGGAGTTTGCCATAGTGTCAATACCGTGCGTCCCAACGGCACATTTACCGTTGCACCAGGGCACTAAAGTCATGCCGTCCGGACGCTTGCCGTCTGATCTGGACAACTCACTTGGTTCCTTAGAGGAAGGGATGCCTGCTCTCGAAAGTGCTCACCATATTATATTATTATTATTATTATTATAAATTTCAATATTATTAGGCCCTATTATTATTATATATTTTTATTACTATTATTGTTATTATATTTTTATTATTATATAAGTATTTGTTGTGTTACTTATTAAATGAATTTAAGGGCGCAATTTATAACGCACTTGTCCTAGCTGAGTGTCAGTAAACGAAGTTAAGCAACGACGGATCCATGCTGCAATCAGTTCGCTAGACAAAGGCAACGATTACTAAAAGCCATGGAGAAGGAGGCGGAAATAATGAAAACTACAATGATAGAAACTAAAGAGGAATACCCTATAATATATGCGTTATGTCATGTTTGTAATCCTATGAGTCAGAAATAGATCACACGAATGGTACCCCTGTTGTACAAAACGAAGAAGGACTAAGGAAGGCAATGGAAATCATCTCGGGAATCATA
>CAJHZI010000896.1:0-300000 GCA_905160935.1 Enchytraeus crypticus | reverse complement strand
ATGTGTAAATATGTTAGTAATGGCAGTGGTTAGGGGGGCCCGGGGGGGGGTACGACAGGGAACTCAGTTCCAATAGCTGAATATTTTCTAGGATATACTAGGAGCACTGCATAATGGAAGGGGGTCCAAAACAATGTTGACCGTTTCACTAGCTCTCAATTTTCACTTGAACCAATGCATAACCACTGCATTAGAGAAAAAAGGGTGCAAGTAAAAAATATGAACTCTGTTCCGTAGCAGTGGTGCAAACAGCCTTGGCTGGGGGAGGGGGCTTAAGCCCCTCCCAGCCAAGGTCACTTTTGCAATTCGTAGAGATCCGCAGAGTTTCTTCAGAGGTGAAAAAATTAACCTACTTTTTTCAAAAAAAATGGAGGACTTTAGGTTTTCCCCTGACTTTAGTCCGGGTGTGAGCGGGGTGGGGAGGTAAAATACATTGATACACTCACTCTATGAGCCGAACGTAGTAGTGAACAAATTTTGAGTCCCCCCCACAAAAATTTGTCTGGTTGTGTCACATGTCCCGAAGAAGGCGTAAGCTAAAAAATATATACTCTCAAAAAAAATTGCGGGCCCCCCCTTAAAAATTCCTGGATCCGCCCCTGTAGAGGCGTTATGTACCATGGATCTGCCAGTAGGCAGTGCAATAAGATACATACATATATATATATATATATAATATATATATATATATATATATATATATATATATATATATATATATATATATATATATATATACATATACACATATACAAGTATAATGCGTGTTTACTTTAAATACAATCGAGATGCGACGCGCATGCAATAGATCTTTTCGGTAATAGCTATAAATAGAACATCGGGGACACCAAATGTAAACAGTGGACAAGAAAACGTAAACACTGCATAGAATACCATTGAAATGTACTAGTTCCTCATAAAATTTCTAATACAAGCTTTCTTTAGAAATGTTATTTACTTTACAACCTACTATACGGATATTAATTAAAGAATAACTAATACTTATAGTTTAACTCTGACACCCATTATAACGATATGCATGCATTATAACATAGTTATAATATAGACCCATTACATTTACATGTAAATATATGTATCAGATATCAGCATAAACAAACCAGTGCTAACATGCAACAAAATATGTTTTCAGTTACCGAACTGATCTATTGTTGGTGTTGTAATTGAAATTATAAGTTGGCAATAATTACTATATCTTTTTAATGTATTTTCCAATATAAAGAAGAATTACTGTAATATCTTAGTCTTTTCCCATCAGACGAACTCGATCGTAAATCTTGAAGTGATCACCCTTTACCAAGGTTATTTTCTTATTGCATTTAAAAAATAAAAACAAACAAATACATACTATATTTGGCACTATTTTCTCGGTATAGTTTTGCCTTTTAATTTTTTTTCATCTCTGGTAGTTACGAATATTGCACTTTAATTTGTTTCATAGTGGCAATTAATTTAACAAATTCATATGCTGTCATGGCCGCAATTAGGCCTACTGCATGTAGTAGGTGTTGCAATCTAACTCTATAATCTCTATTTCACCGAATTCAAGGCAGTATGAAACACGCACGGCGTCGTATATATAATAGAAATCAAACTCAACATAAATCAATATAAGGAAAAAGAGAAAGCTATATGAAATGTACTATAGCTATAGCTATTTATAGACTAAGTATTATAGTATTCATGATTATTATATTATGTTGTAATATGATTATATTGTATCGTTGATTCTAATTAAAGCTTCAGGTTATATATCCTTCCAGCCTACTACCTGTAGGCCTATTTGCTCAAACACTTTTGCCTGTTGAAGTGGAAAATTCCATATGCTACATAATCGTCTAATATAATCATAGAATAAAGCAGAACCGTAGAAGTGTCAAAGGCAATCTCAACCATTGTGAACCTTGAATTCAAAAATTGCAGTGATGCCGACGACTAATTTTGCTAGCCGGAGGTAAACAATATAAGCTGAACGTAATTTAAAGGCATAAAATAATGACTTTTTGAACATTTGCAGAGCTTTTGAACGATAAAGAAATAATAATAACACACATTATAGTTGAAATGATCAACTACGTTATTATCTATCACTTTTAATTCCACATGTTAAAACCTTTACGCAATTTTGTCAATTTTCCGTGTAGCCAGTCCAGTGAATGTCTGAGATTTTACTCTCAGATCAGCGCGGCTGGGATTCGAACCCACGAGGGTTCAATTCACCTCAGGATCTGACATTTAAAACTTCATGACGTTATCTACACTTCTAACCATTGCGCCATTGATTAGAGCACATTAAAGAAACACTTTAGTAGAACATTTATAGTCACATATATCCAATATATCGTCATGACAAAAACTTATTTGAAACGAAGTCCTATTAATTGGATGTATATTTGTTATAATACAAAATGCAAACAAATTGTATTTCATATATTCCCCGTTCATGAGATTTCGGATTTCTGAAATTTGAATAACCAAACGCGCAACAATACATCGATCTTAAAACTGTTTAGAGGCCGAATACCATGAAATAAATCTGAAATTACAGAAATTACTATTAAATACACATATGACAAAGGGGCTATGTTTACCCTCACGATTAAATGGAACATGCTGGAAATCCAGCCGCTCTTGTTACAAAACTGGTATGGCTGAAATAGCAGTCATGCCATATCTACTTACTGTAAAGATCTTTGAATATAATATTTAAAGCTTTCTTTATGGTAATTTGTGATAACTCATTAAAACTTTGATTTATTATATACATGTAAAGCATTGCACTCTAGCACGCTAAATAATAAATCATTAGGCCTATATATGATCATAAATCTTCTGTCGAAATGATTGTTCCCAGACATTTGTATTATTGTTCTATTGCAATTCTGTACCACCGAATCGAAATGTAGTTAAGTGAAGTACTGTGAAAGCATATGTTAGTACTGTTACGGAAACAGATGATTGACCAAATGTAAATAAAAATATTGAAGTAAAACTGTTTATGAGATTATAGTTTTATTTGTTTTTATTTGTTATCCATTGCTTTAACTCTCTAATCTTAAATTATATTAGAAAATGTTAGTAGTCTATTACTATTAACCTAATTTGGATACATTTCGCTTTATTATTAATTTTATCTCAAAACTGGTGACATTTTTAACAGTCGTCATGGTTGATGGACAGCTGTAATAAGTAGGACAGAAGTAATTATCTTGTTTGAAATATTTCTTATTTTGGTTCAGATTGCAACACATAACGACCATACCTTTATCTAATCCTGGCCATACGAAGGGTAGGTTGATGAGCTGTTAGTCGGTCGATGAATGAGTTATTGATAGAATGGAACTGTTGTAATAAGTAGGACAGAAAATTAAGTAATTAAAGATCTAATTTAGAATAACTTTGCTTCTAACTCTAACCCTACCATCAACCATAATTTTAACTCTAAGACTTTCAGATTTGTCGGTAGGATATTCGACCGCGGATCAGTATGTACGGGGTTCAAATCCTGAGCTCGTCCGTCACCGACATCGATTTCGAGTGAGGAAACTGACGTTAATATTAGCTTTACTAGCTTTTTTTACCTTTTAAATAATCAAATTAAAATTTACATCTGGTATCATTTGAAGATCTCTTATTTAAATATCTTAACATTAATTATTTGATTGTATGAAAAATAACCTATATATTAAATATTATGTGGTTAGGGTTTATTTAAATAGAAATTTTCTTACTAAATTACTACTTTGAAATTTGCTATATTTAAAAGATTGCTATGCTACAGTATTCTAATACTTAAACTAGCGTACAGTAATGTTAGATGATATCCGTGTAGTCAATTAAATATTTCACTTAGTACTTATTTGCTTCTTTATGCGCAAAATGTATAGGCAATAATTGTACAATTTTTACAAATTTATTAATAGAAATAGGTAGTTTCCTAGCATTGCTTGCCAAACCTTCATTAATACTAATGGCTGTATTATTCCTTCATTTTGTGAGTATTAAGTATAAATCATTTTTCTTCTCTTTTTCCTTCTCGTTCTTGTTTTCTATCTCTCTCTGTATGCCTCTCTGTCTCTGTATGCCTCTTCCAATTTTCTCCTCTTTGTCACACTCTTTCTGGTTGTATGTCAAATGGCAGGTCCAAGGCCATATATTTGCTTACTAACTATGAATTCACAGAATATCCATATTGCTTAGAATTCTGTGATTTATCTGAGATTCGTGAAACATCTGCAATTTTCTTATGCATGTTGAATTTTTAAGTAAATGATCACAAAACTTAACTGATGGCTAGTGTATACTGTTCTCAGATAGTGTTGTGGATTTAAGAATCAGTATGTAAAACACTTGGTAAAATTTTTATTTCAATGTAAATTGCTATTTTCACAATTAAATATAAGTAAGCTTTTGTATACTTGTAGAATTGTTTAAATGTATTCTGATGTTTGACAGGAGGATGGCCGACATGGCTGTATCACAGACATTTAATAGGCCTCGGGCCTGCCATTGTGTTTTCATATGTGCATTATACCTTCTCATTTCTTGCTGCTCTTCATTGGAAACGATGGATTCTGATAAAATTGAGCTCATTATAACCCAGGTGTCAAACAGCAGCTTTGACAATGAAACGTACGTATGTCTTTTACCCATATTGACTGAACTCAACTTAAACTCTAGTTCACTCAAACCTCGGATTAGAGTTAAACTATGAGTCATAAATTTTTATATTCAGTTACTAATGTTGCGTAAATTCAGCAAAAGATGGCACTGTTCTTCAGGCTGATCGACTAAACAAAGCTTTTCACTTTTCTGTTTAAAATTCAGATGACATAATTCATGAGTTAACCATCCAAAAGAGAGGAACAACTGTTAATTCAAGAATCAAGTCAATGTAACACCAAAGTGTCACTATTCTGTTGTCTAAACCACTGTTGATTTTCAAACTGTGATTTATCTATTCTAAAGTTGTAATTTATCTGTACATCTCAGTTCTGGTGGGGCATTATTGGATAAAATGAGAAATGAGGCTTTTCTTAAGAAGGCTAAAAAGTGCAACTTTTCTGATGATATTCATCTCTTTAATGAAATTGCTGAAAAGCAATTTCACTATTTCTTTATTCCTCGACATTTTACAGGAAGAAGAAGACCAGAAATCAAATCAATTAGCACAAACTTAAAAAATCAAAGTCAAAATCGTAGTAAATCGATGGATATTTAAGATAGGTGATAGATCCCTGCCATTATTCTTCGATAGCTAGGATGTGTTTGTAAATGGTGTGTGTAATTTATTGTGTAGATTTTGGAATATAACGGAGACCAGTCCGGCACCGACAACCACTCCTGCTGGAATGTGTCAGCAACCACCAATGCCAACGGGAGAGGCTGCTAAAGAGAAGGCCTATAGTTTAACCATATTCTTCATTTTACTTGTTGTAGGTTAGTAATTAAACTTTTTACAAACCAGTATGCCTATTATTGTCAATTCAATATTCTTGAGATTTTGGTTTTCTGTGAATGTATTGTATTTTGTATGAATTAAATTTGTCACTTAAAGATCAGTCCTTTTATACACTTTCATTTAAATTTATTTAAATAAACTTTGTTATTTGTATGTAAATGTAAATCTGTATATTAAAATAAAAATTCTAAATATATTGGACATAAGTATAGATCAAGTATAGCCAAACGTGTTTTTAAACTAAATTATTTTAATAATCTTGATTCTTCTAATACCAACCCTAGTAAACTGGGATTCAAGGGAAGATGCTGATGATGTTGCTAATTTTAATAGGCTTGATTAAGTCTTGAAACTGGGCAAATTTGAAATATCGCTGCATGCTGTTATTAACTAACTTTTATTGTACAGTTATTATTTAAATATTTCTTACTCTATTTCTGGAAAATTTAATATGTTAGTGGATGATTGAGATCCATGCCACCTACCTTCGTGAATAAGTAAATATTGTAGAGAAAATTTCTCAACATTATTCCTACCTTTAAGTTTACATTAACTATCAATAACTTCTACAAATAGTACTCATGTTGTTGTTATATTTACTTTTTTATGGAGTAACTGTTTATTAATGTATTAAATGTTTCCTAAATGGTAGAGAAACAATGATTATAAACTCACAAAAGGCTACTACCAAAAGGATATTACGATATAATATTACAATTTATTTATTTTTTATTTTGTTTTAGCGGTATGTATTCTTTTCATTCATATGCTGCTGCAAACCAGTTTCCACTATCTACCAGAGAGCGTTGCAGTTGTTATCATTGGTATGTTGTTATTGAAATCTTATAACTTTTAACCAATTTTTATTTGATTTGTTAAATTTGTTGAGTCTTTTCTGGTAATATTTTGTGTTATAATTCTAATGAATTTCTAATAATAATGTGACGTGATGTGTTATGTGAGGTGTTATGTGATTTGTCATGTGATGTGTTATATGTTATTATGAGATTTTAATGCGATGTTTTATGTACTGTGTCTTCTGATGTGTTTGAAATTTTTGTTGCGATGTGTTGTGTGACACAGGTGCATTTATTGGCCTGATTCTAAAGGCACTTGCCCACTATAAAATTGCTAATTGGCAGGTTAGTTTCATTTATATCTTTAGATATATCCTAATTTTGTCATATATGTTATGTGTTATATGTGTTATATGTTATTATGAGATTTTAATGCGATGTTTTATGTACTGTGTCTTCTGATGTGTTTGAAATTTTTGTTGCGATGTGTTGTGTGACACAGGTGCATTTATTGGCCTGATTCTAAAGGCACTTGCCCACTATAAAATTGCTAATTGGCAGGTTAGTTTCATTTATATCTTTAGATATATCCTAATTTTGTCATAAGATAATTTATGTGAATTACTATTAAGCTAATTTAGTTTATTCTATAGAACTTCGACTTTTAGGATTAATTTAAATCCAACTGTATGCATTAATTAATTTTAACTATCAATTTGTTTTCTTCAACGTTAACGGGGTGAAGCTTTATATGCTGCCGTTATGATCCTGAAGAGATTCTCATCTAAATCATTAATTTAGTAATATATTTTGATTTGATACATATTTTTCAAGGGAAGGTGATGATGATGATGATGATGATTAGTTTGAAATGTACGAAATTGTTTGTGTATATTATATTTTAGACGGAAGAAAGCTTTCCGCCAACGATGTTCTTTCTGGTACTTCTACCCCCAATTATATTTGAGTCCGGCTTTAATTTGCACAAGGTAAGCAAATAATAAATTGTTGAGCTTACAAATAGTAATAAAATAATAATTAATTAAGTAATAAATAACTTAAGCTAATAAATAGTAATTAATATATAATACTTATTGAGCAAATAATAAATTACGTGAGTAAGAATGAAATAAGTTCTCAGCAGTTGGTATGAACAGTTACACTATTGATATTTGTTTGTTTAATTTTAATGAATTCTATTAAAATTTTTATGTTATTTAACCATATCAAACAATCTTCAGAAGTCTGTTTCACTACAGTAATATTAACAAATTTACTATATACACATTTGTGTTGTAGTATATAGTTGTATATGGTGTATACATTGTAGTATATACATATGTGTCGTATGTGTTGTAGTATATACCTATATGTGTTGCATGTGTCGTATATACATGTATTGTTGTATGTGTTTTACATTTTTTTGACAGGTGTGTGAACTAAACAGGATTGTCGTAACCTTTTTGATATACTAATAAAAATAAATAAATTAATTAATTATTAAGTGCTGATTTGTTACCTACAAGCTATTTAAGTATTTGTTTACTTAATAAATTATATTACAGGATCTTGCAGTGCATTTTATTTGGTTTTTTGCAGGGTAACTTTTTTCAGAACTTTGGCACAATTCTACTCTTCGCTGTTGTTGGTACCACTGTCTCTGCTGTAATATTTGGAGCTGGTATCTATCTATTGGGATTGGTCTGTATATCTGAGAGATCTATTAGTAGTGATTAGCATTTAGTATTTAAGATCTAGCAAATCATATATAAATCTAACATTGATTTTAAGTTATGTTTCTATTTCAGATGTTTAGCTAAGGACTGTTGCTGAGTTTGTTATCTATGTCAATTATATGGCCATATTGTGTAGTAAAATATTATTCGTATGGTTTAGTTGATAGTGTACTTGGCTGATAAACAGAGGGTGACGGGTTCCTGTCTCAGCAGGTCTATCTTTGACTCTATTCTTGCACTGGTGTTAAAGGATATATTACAAACTAGTGCTATTATTAAGTTCTATTTTAAAGTAGAATAAATAATGTTCTTGTCCAAATTTAATCTAACATCAGAAAGGGCATTCAGTTGGTGAGTGCCTAGGCTCCAGAAATTGTTCAAAATTTTCTCACACAAGTGAAAAAGTCTAAGGCCAATCCTAGTTAAACTGAAATTAAAGGGAGGAAGATGATGATGATGATGCTGAATTAAGTAATGTGAAAATTTTATATAAATGAAAATGCTGTGTCTTTATTAAAATAATTCTTCAAATAATTAATTATCTGAAGGTCTTGGAACATAATGATGATTTGTTGTCAGGCGGACGTCGTGTATCGCCTGACATTTGTAGAGAGTTTTGCATTTGGCTCGCTCATCTCAGCTGTCGACCCTGTCGCCACTCTAGCTATCTTCCACGCCATTGAGGTCGACCCTGTGCTCTACATGCTCGTGTTTGGAGAAAGTGTTCTCAACGATGCTGTTGCTATAGTTCTCGCTACGTATGTATGCCTAGTTTCTCTTCTTTCTCACTACATATGTCTGCCTTGTTTCTCTTCTTTATTTCTTGCTACATTTGTCTGCCTAGTTGTTATTCTTTCTTGCTAAAATTGCTTTTTTCAATATTCTGATGACCCGTAGTAAACATGGATGCGGTGAAGTGTATTGAACACTATAGGTTTGATGTGCACTGTTTGTTATGCAGCTACATACGAGAATCTTTAGAGTTTATAACTGTTTGTGTGAATCTACTTGTTGTTTTCTTTTGGGAAGGTTTCTGCAACTTCTTCTTAGTATATTTTTCATTTCCAGATGAATTTTAACTGGCGACTCTGCAATTATTCAAAATTAGCTGTAATTGAATTTAAGATCGTTTTTGTAAGTGCTGCTTCTGTAGCAAAATGGTGCTGTATGAAAGCAGAGAAGGTTAAAATTTGTTGGCTAACCACTCTTGTGTACTATTGGTCGAATCCTTGTCACTAAAATTAGCTGAGTAAAAATTTTCTTTAGTCTGCGTGCTTTTTCTGCATAGAATTTTCTGTTCATCATTATTCAAACATCTATAAGCAGTAATTAAGCGGTAATATATGAAGTACGTGTTCTACATTTTCAAGTAAAATTGTTAATTTTGTTATTCAGGACATTTGTGAAGCTGTCCACTCCTGAGATGGCCGATGTGAGTGGCGGCATGGCGTTCCTGGCAGGAGTGGGTCAGTTTGTTGTCATGTTTCTCGCCTCGGCAGGTATCGGCGTCGTCTGTGGTCTTATCAGCGCCATGATATCCTTATACAAGTAGACTGATTAGTAGTACTTGTTGACTAGTCTGTTTGGTAGTTTCTATTTATACGCTCTAACTGGACTAGAATTTCGCAATGGTGATTGATTCATCGTTCTCTTTAAAATTTACATTTAAAGCTAATTAAATAGACTTCGTCATAAAGTTTCCTAGGTCTAAAGTTTTGCATATTTGATTTTAGGCTATTTTTAAACTCAAACTGCAAAGTACGTGTAGTTTTTATTAAGTTTGTGGAATCCAGTGAATATTTTAACCTTAGAGCTAACGGCTTCAAACGTTACTGTTACAACCTAAACATTCTATAGAATATACTTCAAATCCACTATAGCACATATACTTGTAGCATGTTTTTGCATATTCAGGTGTAATATGTTTAATTCTTCATATAGTTCTACAATTTTGTACAAAAGAGTGTGTTGATACTATTATGTTTGGACATTATTTGATGTTGTCATGTAAAGTATTTCCTTACAGTCAAACCTTCTGAAGTTCATTGACCTGCGTAAGACACCATCTCTAGAGTTTGGCATGATGCTCATATTCTCCTATGCACCGTATGGGCTGGCTGAAGGTCTTCATCTGTCTGGTTAGAATCTGTTAATCATTTATTGCGTGTTTACTTTACTTTAATTTTGAATTTGTCAGGAACTCTAATATTCTCTATATGGACCCTGTTGCTGTCTGTGACTCTGTACTGTGTAGAGGGTTGAATGAGAGAAGTTAAGTTTTTGAATTAACTCTATGTTATATACACGTTCAGTTATGTGAAAAATTGAAGCTCTTAGATACGATATTCCTGGAATAGTGATATTGATTCTATTCTAACTCAAATTTTTTAATGTTATTATATTAACCTTATATTGTCTTATGTATGTTCATTATTATTAGCCGGCCATGTCGTTTGCAAGATATAAGCATGAATTATAATAAATTTATTTGTTAATTAAAGAAAGTGAGTTTATGCGTTTTAGTAACCTAGTGTTTATGAGAGGCCCTTTGTAATGTATATCTAGGCAATTATTTAATTACGGATAGAGTTCCCCGCAGAATTTATTAGTGAATTGTGAGTACCTCTCTTCTGTTGTTGTATGTTATATATGCAGGCTTATGCAGCTCAAAAATATGGAGAATCTATGTCTCGGTTATTTTAATAATTCACAATAGCCTGTTGCTAATGTTGAAAACCATTGGACTGGTTAATGTTAATGAACTTACTGCCTACGAGAAATGTTGTTATTATTTCTTATATATTGGTGGTGCAGTTGATATTTCAGGTAAATGGTTTGTTGATGTTATTTCAGGTATAATGGTGATGCTATTGTTAGTTCGTGTATAATAATGTTGTTATTGTTATTTCAGGTACAATGGTTTGTTGTTGTTATTTAGGTATAATGGCGATGTTATTGTTATTTCATGTATAATGATGTTGTTATTTTTATTTCAGGTGCAGTGATTTTTTGTTGTTAATTTAGGTATAATGGCGATACTATTGTTATTTCAAGTATAATGATGTTGTTATTGTTATTTCAGGTACAATGATTTGTTGTTGTTATTTCAGGTACAATGGTTTGTTGTTGTTATTCTAGGTATAATGGCGATGTTATTGTTTTTTCAGATGCAAAGATATGCTGTTGTTATTTCAGGTATAATGATGGAGTATTTGTTATTTCATGTTATAATTGTGTTGGTGTTATTTCAGGCATAATGATGATGTTACTGTTATTTCAGGTATAATTGTGTTGGTGTTGTTATTTCAGGTATAATGGCGGTGTTATTCTGCGGTGTTGTAATGTCTCACTACACTCACGCTAATCTCTCTCCTGTAGCTCAGATCACGTGTCAGCTTACCTTCCGTACCATTGCCTTCATTGCTGGTAGGCTTTCTCTCTCAAAGATTTCATTGCTGGTGGGTTTTCTTTTTCTAAGACTTCATTGCTGGTGGGTTTTCTCTCTCTCTAAGACTTCATTGTCATTGCTGGTGGGTTTTCTTTCTCTAAGACTTCATTGCTGGTGGGCTTTCTCTCTCTAAGACTTCATTGCTGGTAGGCTTTCTCTCTCTAAAACTTCATTGCTGGTGGGTTTTCTTTCTCTAAGACTTCATTGCTGGTGGGCTTTCTCTCTCTAAGACTTCATTGCTGGTAGGCTTTCGCTCTCTAAGACTTCATTGCTGGTAGGCTTTCTCTCACTAAGACTTCATTGCTGGTGGGTTTTCTTTCTCTAAGACTTTATTGCTGATCGGTTTTCTTTCTCTAAGATTTCCTTGCTAGTAGACTTGCTTTCTTTCTATAAGACTTCATCTTTTTTCTACAACTTCTTTTGCGTTAGTGGATTTTATAATATTTATAATTAGTTATTTTTTAAATAACATTAATGTGGATAATAAATGTAATTTGTTTAGTGTTCTATCTATAGTATTTTGTCAAATAGATTTAAAGTAGTAAATGTTTAAAATGGCATTGGTTGATTTACTAGAACGTTTATATTTATTTTTCTATATATTATCTGAGAGTGATTAGTTTCCAGATAAAGAGACAAAAAGACTGCAAATGATGTGAAATCTTATCTAGTGTGATGATTAAACTTTACCTTTAGATTATTTATTGCAGTCTTCATAATCTTTTCAGCAGAATATTTTTTTGATTAGAATTTGAGTTTTATCTGTGAAAATTAACTATATATCTAAATTTATGTTCTCACTCTGCTAAGCTATTGAGAATACAATTGTTTTAATGTTTCAGAGACGTGTATGTTTGCCTATCTTGGTATGGCAATCTTTAGCTTTAAGCACATCGTAAAGCCTGCCTTAGTCATTTGGAGCATTGTAAGTTTTAGTAAAATTTACTGAAGATTTGTTAACACTAATGCCGATAGTTATAGTTAAGGTTAACTCTAATCTTAGTATTGTCATGCAATAAGCTTACTTGTGAAGGATTAAACTTGTAATTGATATCATGTTGTTATCTCTTAGTGATCACTAATAATAAATAATTAATAAATCACCGCACAATAAATCAGCTACTACAATCACATTGTATATTTACAATGCACTTCGCTATGCTTATTTAACAACGTAATTGGCTACTATGTTACCATGGCAAATCTTTTAAGCGAGTTGAATATAATGTTTCTTTTTTATTTGTCTAATTTGCTACCTTTTGATTCATATCTAATGTGTTTGTTATTTTGTGATTTGCATTGTGGCCATATGCGTCTGTTTTAACAGTGAAGTTGTAGAAGTGACAGATGTATCCTACCCGCTGATTTCTTGCACGTTTTATTTGTATATCATAAATCAATTCATTTTCGTCATTGGTCAGACAGGACTATTTGGGTAAATGGGATTGTTTTCTCAGGAAATGACGCTCTTGCCCAGTAAATGTTAGTCGAAGCTGAGGAAGGCATAGGGGTCCCACCTCGTCATAAGCAGAATCCCCCAAGAATAATGGTATATCAAGAGCAATGTATAGACGATTTAAAAATTCACTCGTATGTGGACACAAAGAGGAAAACGGAAGATGGGGTTGAGTGGAGGCATTATGATTATATACCATGGGCCTACCAGGCAGTGCACTAAGAGAGAGAGAATACATCATCATCATCTTCCATTGAATTTAACTAAGGTCGGGATATGAATAGATTCCATTCGTGTTAGAAAATCTTGTAATCATTTTTGTATTTCAGTTTCTATATTTTAATTTCTGCATTATTAGGACAATACGATGGTCGTAAAAGTTCGTCTACTATTTAGTATTGTGCTTATTAAGTATTTTGCAGTCTTCTACAATGCCACACTAACCCATGCAGTGTATTATGACCTCGTTGACTGATGCTACAGGTGATGATACTGCTTAGTCGAGCTCTCAACATCTGTCCGCTCTCATTCCTGGCTAACTACTTCAGGGAACACAAGATCACGCCGAAGATGCAGTTCGTCATGTGGTTCAGTGGTAAGCACTGTTGTTCTGTGACATGCCATTGTTCTACTAGTGTGTAAGAAACTAGAATAAGTATGTTTGATCTTTTATGCGGTAGCCTCAAGATACTTTTCAGTTAACAGACTGTTAGCATGCTTATGAAGTTTTGTGTGCGTGTGTCTGTGTAGGTGTGTGTGTTTAAGGTTAAATCTGAGATAAGTGGTATCATTTGCTCTCAGCGTGTACCTGGAGACTTGTGTATGTATGTTTGTATGTGTTTGTATGTGTATGGGCATGTTTGTGTGTATATGTGTGTACATATATGTGTATATATGTGTATGTTTGTGTGTACATGTGTGTACAATGTGCATGTACTTGTATTTGTGTGTGTGTGTGTATATGTGTGTATGTGTATGTGTATGTTTGTGTGAATATAAGTATCTGTGTGCGTGTGTATAAATGTACAGATGTACAAGTGTTTGTTTTTGTGTGCATGTGTGTTTTTATGAGTATGTACATGTGTGTGTATGTGTGTTTGTATGTATGTATGTGTAGTTTTGAGAGGAGCAGTTTGTATTTGTGTGTAACTGTGTATGTGTGTTTGTATGTATGTATGTATGTTTGTATGTATGTGTGTGTAGGTTTGAGAGGAGCAGTTTGTATGTGTGTGTGTTTGTATGTGTGTATGTGTGTATGTGTTTGTACATGTATGTGTGTATCTGTATGTGTGTATGTGTGTATAGGTTTGAGAGGAGCGGTTTGTATGTGTGTATGTATGTTTGTATGTATGTATGTGCGTGTAGGTTTGAGAGGAGCAGTATCGTTTGCACTCAGCATGCACCTGGAGATAAACGAGGAGCCGCGTCACGTGATCGTCACGACAACTCTTATTATCGTTCTCTTCACCATTCTCTTCCTCGGCGGTTCCACCATGCCCATGATGAAGGTAAACTCTCTGTGGTGCTTCTGATTATATCCATGGTCAACTCAATATCTGCATTAGTCAGCTGTTTGAGATGGGTATTTCAGTTAAACCTTTTATACGACATGGAATAAATTCGCTAACTATTTTTGCAGTGCTTTATAGCCTTATATTCTTAGATAGGCTAAGTTGAGTTATATTATAATTCTCGCTCATGAAATAGGCAATATCAAATCATGTCATACCTTTTCTAGATGTAAAAGTGAATTCTGCTATTATGCTTACTGATGTGTAGTTTAATGTACAGAAATTACAGTAGTCTTGTGTGTTCATTTTATTACTGGCTCAATTTTTATATGATGGATTATCTCCTGTTAATTTTATTGTCTAATGCAGTGGGCTGGAAAATACTAGTTTTATTCTTGTTTTGTTTAAAATCACATCGTTATTAACAAAAATGACCATTGTATATTATTACATGTATTATTACTATTATTATTGTTATTATTATTTTATTTATTTTTTTTATTTTCTGATCCTGGTTAAACTGGGATTCAAGGGAAGATGATGATGATTATGATCATTATTATGATTACTTTATTTTTATTTTTATTATTAGTATAGATATATAATATATTACTATAAAATGTTGTGTTTTAGGTCTTGAATCGAAAGACGAACAAGAAGACTAAGCGGGAATTAACATTGTCAAAGACCAGGGAAATGGTGAGAGCTACAGTGGCTTGTATTATAGTTTCGATGTTTGCATTTACAAATGTTATGTCAAGAGTTTTGTCATCAAGTGTCTTGTGAGCCAATTGTAGAGTATCGTGCCACCAATACAATCAATCAGTCGGTAAGAATTAAATGTCCGGTTCCTCGCCATAAGGTCAATGTCAGGTCTCTTGCAAACTCTGCACAAACAGGCGCACAGAACATCACACGGTGACGATTAAGTACACAGAGGTCACAAGATAAAGCGAGATCGAAACAGTGCAAGTCCAAGACCCAAGGCAAGCCGGTTAAAACTTAGACCTATGGCGGAAAGAGATGGGTTTTTGGCTTGCCAAGGAAAGTACCATTTCTTCCACAAGATCTAAGATCTTGTGAAAGACGACGTTAGTAACAACGACGTTTGTAACGTTTGTAAGACGACGTTTTGTAACCTGACGTCGCTGACCAATCAGTGGTATCAGGAGACAAGGGCGGAATAATGTATTTCAATTGTAAGATATTTTGGCATTAATTGTAAGGATAGGCGGATAGTTTGTTGAAATCTGAGCACTATGATCGGTTGACTGACGGATTAAATGATTAATTTGATTGCATTATGGTGGATTCAGATCAATGCTGATAGATTGAATACTGGATCTTGAACAAACTGATAGATTATTGGACTAACAGATTGTTAGGGAACTGCAGTACATTCATCGTACGCTTGATTAATTTGCTAGATAGATTGATTTATTGCTTGATTTATTGGTTGATTGATTGAATGATTGACGTATATATATATATATATATATATATATATATATATATATATATATATATATATATATATCTAGATTGGTTATTTGATTGATATGCTATAGGGCACTACAGTGGATTCAGAACACTATTCTGAGCTAACAGAAGAGGAAAGCGAGGTTTTATTTGCTAAGCCACATCTGCAGGGCTTCGCTAAGCTTGACATGAAGTACCTCAGACCTTTCTTCACCAGAACATTTACTCAACAGGTATAATTCATTCAGCACTTTATTAATTAGCTAGAATTATTTCATGGGTTTAAGTATTGGAGAGTAGAGTATATTCTATCCTATTAGCGTCTTTGTATATGATATATAGTCTAATGTTATAAACTTATAATTGTTAAAACTTATATTATTTTGTTACAATTATTCTAATAAACTTATATTTATTCTGTTAGATTCTTTATAATCAGTTTTAAATTTTGTATTTTTTTCATTTCACTGTTATTTTTTCTTAATTTATTGAACTTTAAATTATTATCAATTTATTTGTACAACTGTTAAATGGAAAATATGAAAATGCTATCTAGTAATGGTATATTTAAATACGTGATATTGTATTTTATTTATCGATACTTTCGTGTCTATAATTTTTCATTGTGGCTAAATTAAGAAAATTTATCACATTTCTTAAAATGATAAATCGATTTAAAGAGATAGTCTCTTGGAAATTTGTTAATATTTTAAGAGAAGTGAACCATTTTCATAATTTAGCCACAAACATTTACTATGGACTAACACAACTTAAATTTTTACCTGATTTAATTTAATAGAGTCTAAAATACAAAAGAGATAGCTTAAGTGTCACAAATCAAATAGAATCAAAGCAGTTGAACATTGAACCACCACGTATATCAAAGCAAACCTCTTGGAATCATGCGATGATTCGAACTTCAATTGTATAACATCTTGATTTAATTTTAGTCCATGGCGTAGATTTTAATAAAAGATTTTAATAAATTTTAATAAAATTTTATAAAGCAGAAATATCGTTGTACTGTAGGAGGTGAAAGAAGGCAGAATGCACCTGACGACGCTGACCAATCAGTGGTATCAGGAGGTGAGGGCGGAGTCTGAAGGCTCAGACGAAGAGAACAACGCCCCGCCCTGAATCATAGCTCCACTCCCTAACGTCTGCTCCACACAACTCGTACATTCCAGTCGTTGTTCAGTCGAGATGTTTTGTGATTCTCACGCACTGTGATACCGCATATCTTTGTAAATCTCTTCGATTGGCTGTTGTTATGATTTATATTTTATGCGAAACTTTGATGCAAACGTTATTTTGTGTAAATAGTAACAAATATTAAAGGATTTTGTAGATGTGTAGAGCTGGATTGTTGTTGGTAGTTGATACTTTCACTAATTAATTTCTGAAATGCATTTTGACTTGTATTTTTCTAACACTGTTTTGCAAACTCTGTATTTGAAACACTTACAAGATCTCTTTAAACGACATCGTATAACTTATATTTAATGTTTTTAACTTTAGATGTCTCTCAAATAGTTTTGTTATGATGATTATTTGTAAAGCTAGAAAGTCAATCTAATATTTTCCACTTATATATATATATATATATATATATATATATATATATATATATATATATATATATATATATATATATATATATATAAATTCTCATTTTACTGAACCTGTTGCCTGTTGGCCGCGTAAATAAATAAACCTTGGGAGTTTGACAAGGGCATTCAACAACCTTAGCTGGATAAAATATTCAAAAGCTGTCAACATATACACTTAAAAATATCAGCTAAGATGGATTTCCTTGTTTTCGCAAGATATCGCTTACTACTTCAACAATTAATTTTCATAGTATATTTACATAGCATATGGAGAAATATAGGATTAATTCTAAACTTGACTATGAATCAAAGAGCGGTAATCAAGATCCAACAAGAATACTCAGAAGAGTAGGTCGTGGAGCAAGACATGGTTGTAGCATTTCGTTAGCATTTACTCAGAAGCAATGAGCGAAGAGACCATGGAAAACATTGAAAAGGGAATAAAAATAGGAGATAAATTGTTGCAAGATGTGAGACTTGGATATGATTAAGGAATGGTTATGATCAAAGGTGTTCCATGTTATTTTCACGAGGATATGATCAAAGGCGTTCCGTGATACTTCTAGATAAATAAATTCACTAGGTAATATATGTTTTTTGTCATATATCTGCTTGAATCCTGTTAATTATTATTACATACCTGCACTGAATTTATGTGGAGGTCCAGTAGAATGAATAGCTATGTTTGAGGCGCATAGCGTATCGTTATTAATCAGAATTCATACATACTGACCTAGATGCAAATAAATGGTTTTGTTCTTATTAGTTTTGATTGCATAATGTGAAAGTATTGGATAACAACTAAGTATGAATTTCAGTCTTCAATGTTAATTTTAGTAAATGATAGCTTTATTTTTAGTTACCTTATTTTTGCGCACAGATCTCTTGAATACCAATTGTGATTCATTTCCTATTTATCACGCAAATGGTTTCGGTGCTTTACCTAATCGCATATTTTATTCGTAGTTGTTGACCCTTCCTGTTGGCATACACTCAGTTCTTGGTGAATTTGAAAACTGGCCGAAAAAATTAATTATACTTTGTATTTGACGGCGATAATTGCTAATTAACTAGATACTTGATAGTGGCGATATCGATAAGATATTCGACCGCGGATCAGTATGTGCGGGTTCAAATCCGGGGCTCGCCCTTCACTGACATCGCTTTCGAGTGAGGAAACTGACGTTAAGATTAGCTCTTTTAGCTTTTTAATTGAGATAATTGATAACTGGTTGAGATAATTGTTAGCTAGCTAAGATATAATTTGATAACTGGCTGAAATATTTGATAACTTATATTTCATTA
Organism: Enchytraeus crypticus; assembly: GCA_905160935.1. Lineage (NCBI taxonomy): Eukaryota > Metazoa > Annelida > Clitellata > Enchytraeida > Enchytraeidae > Enchytraeus > Enchytraeus crypticus. The sequence continues at coordinate 281,179 of CAJHZI010000896.1, read as the reverse complement.
ACTAATTTGCTGTTGTATCGTAACTGGCGCAAGCAGTGTTATTATCAGAATCAGTTTTAACCCCATTCGCAAGGAACCGATCCGCTCGCTCTGTCATCTATTAAGCATTGATCAGAACTATCAACGGCGTGATTTACGACTGTGTAATTATCAAACTAATGTGAATGTTGCAACTTAGTAGATAAATATTTATATTTGTATTCATTTTGAATATTACTATATGTATATTAATAATCGTTGTCAATTATAAGCATGCGTGTGTAAGAGTTATATATATATGATATATGTTAGATATACGTTAAATACAGGTTAGTTCTACAATTGCATTAATAGTTTAGTAGTATTAATACTTTAGTAGCATTAATACTTTAGTAGCATTAATCTTTAGTAGCATTAATACTTTAGTAGCATTAATGCTTTAGTAGCATTAATGCTTTAGTAATATTTAGTAATATTAATACTTTAGTAGCATTAATACTTTAATAGTATTAAAATTTTAGTAGCATTAATACTTTAGTAATATTAATTCTTTAGTAGCATTAGTTTATTAGTAGCATTAATACCTTAGTAGCTTTAATTCTTTAATAGCATTAATACTTGAGTAGCATTAACACTTTAGTAGCATTAATGCATTCTTCAGTAGCATTGATACTTTGGTAGCATTGATACCTTAGTAGCATTAATATTTTAGTAGCATTGATACTTTAGTAGTATTAATACTTTAGTAGCTTTAACACTGTAATATCTATGGCACGACTGTGTTTGTGATTTACAGCGTATGAGAACGTCAGTTAATAACTTTTTCATATAATATTCCTATATGTTCAATATTTGTTTTCCTTTGTTTAATCCTGCACGTGTAATATGCAAGTGTTTTCAAAGTTCTCCTTCTTTTATGTTTATTTACATTTGCTTGTCACCGCTTGTTATCCTTAAAATAAAAGAGTTGACATTAAACTAATATACTTAATGCAAGCTGTTATACCAGTTTGGTTATAAAGGGCAAAGCCTTTAGATTGACCATGAATATAAAAAGCGTATACAGGTGAACAACATGTACTTTAGACCTGCTATTTGAAAGAGCACTAGAAATACATCGTACATGTAAGATTGAGATGTACTAGACTTAGTATTGACCCATTGCTCCGGGGCTGAAAGAGTTATTCAATTAATATAGGGAGTATTAATTATCATGCGTATGTCTGACAGTGTGGTTTTTAACACCTTCAGTTATTGAAAGTTCTAGTTATCCCTATTTTTAAGACATTTTGCATCCCAGGATGCCATCAGTGAAAAATCCTATTGGATTTTAATTCTTAAAGAATATGAGAAAAAAATGATATAACTTCGTTTGTAATTTATTTCCTTCCTCTTAAAATCCTGTCCCAACATAACGGTACCAACTGAATAACTAGATTACTAGCAGACTTGCCTGATAAGCAGGAGTCTACTTGATTCGAGTCCCTATCATATTGTCTCTGAAATTTTAGCTCTTTAAATTTATTAAATTTATTAATAGGTACTGGATAGCTATCGTAGTGCACGTTGTAAAGTCGGCCAAATTGTAGTTGTATTTGAGTACACTGTTTAATAATATTAATAATAACAACAATTAGAGTGCTACAGTCATCAATGACAACATCTAGCACTATTGAGACAAAATCAAGCCAGCGAGCAAAAAGAAGGTCCAAAAACGGTGCAAATTCCAAAATCCAGAAAATCAGTCCCAAGTAATAATAGGTTTAATAGGCTTACCAGGCTTATCAACAAGCACTGGTCTAATAGTGTACGTCTATAATAGATTAAACTAACAACTAAAATACACAACAACAACAACAAATAAGTTCATAAATCATAACATTTAATAAGAATTGTAGCCAATAGCGTTTAAATATTTTCCAGAATAAAACAAAATTCACAATCACTTTATCCATTTGATAATGAGCCTATTCATTCAAACTCATAAACTCATTTTAAAACACTTAAACACATGATTATACTCTAACAAAATATTTACTTACAATGCATCAATGTACATTTTTCATTTATTAAATTCTCTCTCTCTCTCTCTCTATATATATATATATATATATATATATATATATATATAATTTTATTTATATATGCATAATAACTAGTTAATAACTTTATAACATTAGTCTATTAAACCTTCTATATATAATTTTAGGACTTGTCAATAAACTCTGGTAATCCAAGTAAGACCTGTATTAACTATATACAGTATACACTAATTTCTCTCTTATAAGCCTATTTAAAACGGCCACATGTAAGTCTAAGGTTATGCTACCAGCATAACTGAATAGTACGCCGTGTTGCTTAACGGTACTGTCGCGAACATTGGAACAAGACGTCTTAGTTTCAATTGACAGAAAGACTGGTCAACAGAGCTCCAATACACAACTGAGAGATTATGCCATACAACAATTTAAACATATATTTGATGCTTACTGCTTGCTTATATACGCAGTCATTAATGATTCTGCATTTAGATAAATGAATGGCAGCTACTCTATACTCTAAAATAGTAAATTCAAATTATTTATTAGTGTAATTCAGGTACAAAGGCCCAAACAAACAAACAAACACACACACAACACAAACAGCTAATTACATATAATTCATCATCATCATCGTCGTCTTTCTTTGAACCCCAGTTTAACTAGGGTCGGGATTTAGATATCATAACAATGAAAAATAGCAAAACGATCAACTTAAAGCATAGACATAGGTCTGCTCAGCATACACTAGACACAAAGCAACAATATGAGCTTATTACAACAAATAATACTTTACGTTTTATATAAAGCAAATTTTGACCTGTTACAAAAAAAATTCCTAGTGTCTATAAGTGTCAAATAGCAAACCATCTCTAACCTTGGCTGATAAGCAAAGTCACATGTCAACAATGAATTAAACCCTAATATGCAGTGAAACTGTATACTTTAAACACTCTCAATTAAACTTTATAGCTATGTCACGAATTCACTCCAACATGAAATATATCATAGAAACATTCTTAAATCATATAAAAGTTAAATTTAAACACACATTATAGTGAAATGATAATTATGTTGATATATATCACTTTTAATACCACATGTTTAAATCGTTAGGCATTTAGGACCATTTTCCGCATAACCAGTCCAGTGAATGTCCGAGATTTTACTCTCAGATAAACGCGGCTGGGATTCGAACCCAATAGGGTTCCATTCACCTCAGGATCTTTCATTTAAAACTTCAGAACGTTACTGTACGCTAGTAAGACAGTCTAAAACACAGAGTGCAATGCGTAAAAGATAAACAAGTGCAATTTATTCTAATTAGGAACTCAGTTTAAAAAGTAAAACGCAGTCACGGCACGTATATATATCACACAATAACACACTGAAAAGAATGAAAAGAAACAAAAGCTTATTTCAATAATACATTATACGATAATTAATGAACAAAATCATGTGTCGTTAACTAATGAAGTCAGGGAAATCATTGCCAATCTATTCACCTCAGAACAATTGGCAAAACAAGTGTTGTAGAGAAACGTACTGACGTGGCTGTTTGTATTATACTTATAACACAAACAGCCACGTCAGGCAATAACTTTATTTAACACAAATCAACACTCAAAACAACAGCACTCAAAATTCAGACGAATCGATGAAAATTCAATAACATCGAAAACACGTTCTACATAGGAAAACTCAGACGATCTATTAGGCAAGTTTTCAATTGCTGCAGAAGACTCGAAACTAAGACACTTGTTCAGAAATAGAACTAACACAAATGACGTCTAGAAAATATAAAGTGCCTATTCAAAGAGAGAAATAAAAACATAAAGAGATTAAAGAGATAAAATTAAACAAATATGTAAAATTATCATAGACAATAGCATCAATCTCATAAACAAGATCTTTAAATCACTGTGCGTTTTACAAATTAATTTCTAAATGTCTAGTTCATTAAACACTTATTTAATGCTTAAAAACTCATAATTAATGTTTATGTAAATGCCATACATAATTCCAAAACAATTAATAGGCCTGAGTGCTGCATTCCTTTCATTTCATTGCTTCCTATAGGCATCGTAAAATGAAGCTTAGCAGTTAACACATGATATCATATGTATTTTCAAGAATGTACTTTAGTTAGCAAGCGATATTTGGTTAAGGCTGTATAGCAGGAACGTATTATAAGAGACAGCAGCTGATCAGGTTTAGATAGACTAAGTAACTTCCCTTCCTAGACGAGCTTCTTCTTTACAGATCCGGCTGAAAATAAAGTCAGTACAATTAAGCGCACATATTACATACATGTACGCTAAAAAAGTAAATCTTAAGACAATTATAATAATAAAGCAGAGAGGAAGACTACACAAAATCAGTTAACTTTTGCGTACACTATATAATTAACTAAATTTAATTAATTATAATGTGTATGTGTGTCTGTGACTATGAAACTGTCTCCCTATGTACCTATATCACTGTGTGTCTGTGAAACAGCCTCTGTGTGTCTGAGACATTGTCTCTATGTATCCTTGACTGTATGTCTGTGACTATGTGGACAGGGTTGTAACTATGTGGGTTGCGACTATGTGGGTTGGATTGTGACTATGAGGGTTGTAACTATGTGAGTTGTAACTATGTGGGTTGTGACTATGTGGGTTGTAACTATGTGGGTTGTGACTATGTGGGTTGTGACTATGTGGGTTGTGACTATGTGGGTTGTGACTATGTGGGTTGTGATTATGTGGGTTGTAACTATGTGGATTGTAACTATGTGGATTGTAACTATGTGGATTGTAACTATGTGGGTTGTGACTATGTGTGTTGTAACTATGTGGGTTGTGACTATGTGTGTTGTAACTATGTGGATTGTGCCTATGTGGATTGTGACTATGTGGATTGTGCCTATGTGGATTGTGCCTATGTGGATTGTGCCTATGTGGATTGTGCCTATGTGGATTGTGCCTATGTGGATTGTGCCTATGTGGATTGTGCCTATGTGGATTGTGCCTATGTGGATTGTGCCTATGTGGATTGTGACTATGTGGGTTGTGCCTCTGTGGGTATATAACAGATTACAGAATCTATACATAAATATGAATATGCATACGTTTAAAGCAATATTAATCCTAGAAACATTAAAATAACTTACGCCAAAACAATGCAGTGATGAATTCTCCGATGAAGTAGACCACACCAAGTATCGACCAACAGAGAACAAGAAAAAGAATTCTGAGTGGCCAGTTCAGAACTTCTAGAATAGGATATACCCAAATACCAGAGGCATAGGCAATCCAAAATACCCTGTACAATAAAATCAGCCACTTCTATCGATTTTGCAGAACAGAATTGGTAAAATAATAAATCTAGTTTATAATTTGACATTACATATAAAATTTAATTTTTGAAATTACTTCTTAAATATTACTAATTTACAAGCTAAAGGTGCAACTAGCTAGCAGATATTAGTCTATGTAGAATGTATCGCCGTCTGTAAGGGATACATCTAATATAATCATCGCTATGTCAGACCCAACAAAACCTCTAAAATTAGCAAACATATTAACAAGACTATCAACAGCTACTTTTGGGTGGATTTAAAATCTTTGCAAAAATGTAACATTTTGAGGAATATAATACAATGATATAAATATTGAGGGTTGTTTGAAGTGAACCAAACTTGGTTGTGCCAGTGACTGTGTGTTTGTATCTCAGTCTTTGACTGTGTGCTTGTACCTGTGTATGTGTCTGGGTCTGCACGTCTGAATCTTCGACTGCTTGTATGTGACTGTATGTCTATGACTGTGTGTCTGTGACTGTATGTCTGTGACTGAATGTCTATGACTGTATGTCTGTGACTGTATGTCTGTAACTGTATATCTGTGACTGAATGTCTGTGACTGTATGTCTGTAACTATGTCTGTGGCTGTATGTCTGTGGCTGTATGTCTGTGGCTGTATGTCTATGACTGTATGTCTGTGACTGTATGTCTTTAACTGTATGTCTGCGACTGTATGTCTTTAACTGTATGTCTGCGACTGTATGTCTTTAACTGTATGTCTGTTACTGTGTGTCTATGACTGTATGTCTGTAACTATATGTCTTTGACTGTGTGTATGACATGTGTTTGTCACTGTATGTCTGTGTTTCTTCGACTGTATATTTGTGATTGTATGTCTGCGACAAGGTGTCACTGAGTGTATGTCTATGACAGTGTGTCTGTCTCTGAGTACCTACAGGTGTAAAAGTGACTGTATCTTTCTTAATTTCTAATAACAAGAAAGTCTAAGCCATATTGTCAGTGGTGACAAAACATGGAGGTCTTGATCTTAAATAGACAACCCATACCAGAACTGATAGACGAGTCCAAAGAGAACACTCGTGGTGACGCCAGAGACACGAGATGGATAGTGGTGCAGAACCAGTATCTTCTCTATTACCAGAAATACTATCACAGTCGTATGCTGAGTAAAAAGAGAAAATCAGGCATTAGTCCTTAGTATAGATAGTTCAGAATTATGAAACATTAATCCATATGCAACTGTAGAATTAATTTTTGTAACTTAGGTATTCGTATAATTTTAGTAAAAATACCTGGACTTGACGCTAGGAGTTTAAGTACTTAATAACATTATATGTCACAAAGAGTGACTCTAAACTAGCTTACACAAGTAAAGATAAGTAGGACAATAAGCCTCTTTAGAAGCACAGATACTGCTCTTCATGGTGACATGTGACTCAATAGAAATAATTACGGCTAAAAGTAAAATCTTTTTAACAATTATAATTTAAAACAAAAATATACGAAATAAAAATTTTCATTCAATTTTTCACTATATCACCAAAGTTGGATTTAAAATAATTTTAGCTTAATCAATACGCTTAAATATTGAATAAGCTAATATTCTTAAGTTAATCAATAAGCTAAAAAATTTCATAAGCTGATATTCTTAAGTAATATTGAAAATACATTTGTGAGAATCTGAAAGAGACATAGTAATGTTATCATACCCAAGCATGGTTGAGCCAGGCCGGGATAAGTTGATCGAGAGCTTTAGGGTAGATGAGTTCACGATCAAAGGCATACACACCCCAGAAAACCAAGACCACCAACTAAATACCAAATCAACACAATTATATGCATTACTGTATACTGCTTCAACCTATATTGATAGCAAATCTCTAATCTTTCTTTCCATTTAAGTCAGGTTACAGCAATATTCAGAAATTGTTGATACTTGCTCTTGAACAAGCGATAAACCCTTGATTAGTTGGCCTCATCGTAACTGATCTTTAGTACCATTACCACAACTAAATTGATTCCTTCGTTTATATGAAATATGATAAAAGCTCACAAGGCAATCCATTCATAAGTATTTTAGCTAGTCACTCAAGCTTACAAATAACATCAAGGATTGGATCAAATATCATCAGTTTAGCCAGAAAACAGTAGTCCTTTATATAAAACTGTCATTTTTACAACATAATTCTGAATGTGCCTTTTACTACCAAATTACTTGAAATGATGATCTTTGAATCAAGTAATAATAATATTGTTTTCATTAAAATGATTACAGAGTCTATTCACTTGTTAAAATATCATTATCTAAACATTGTTATGACCCAATGATCAGATCTGCTACTTGATGCTCAATGCTAATTTATTAGCATATCCATACTAGGTCGTAAATCAACTGAAAATAGTTTCATTAAGTTATCCACAAGAAATTTTTAAGTTGATAATCTATAGAAAGGTTCTAAGTATTATATAATAGACACAAAATATTCATCAATACATTTATAAAGGGCTGGCCATTTGTGATGCACATTGTCGCTGGCACTGTAGCAATCCAATACATGAAAACTGTTTGGTTTTACACATTAGTCTCTCACTGTCAGATAGGTGTCAGCTGCTGTAATCAGATCTCAACAGAGGTAGACATTCAAACTAAAAACAAAAAGGACGATTAGGTAAACACATGTGAACTTCCGACCAAGGGTGATTATAATATATACCATTTTCTATCAATTGAACCAGTAATAAACTTCATAATTTACCTTAGGGTTTCAAATTTAAAACTCTCAGGTCAATTATGAAGTTACGAAAATAGTTATGAATATTAATGCATCGCTATGGTGCAAAATTATTGGCTCCAGCTAGTCTTAATACATCGTATAAATCTTAGCACAATGGAGCTACCGACTTGAGTCACTTGACTATGCCATACAGAAAAAGAAACACTAAAATAAAAGTGATTACTAAAAACATCATAAATCTTATCATACCAGACCACAAGGGAACACAATGCAAGCAGCCACTCTGTCTCTAATGATCTGAAGCTTGCTGCGTCGATTGACGTCTGCTGTGTTACTACCAAACAAATCGTTCACCAGAGAATAGCCAAAATACGCCGTCTGGATACACTGAAACAAACAGGTGTAACACATTTAACATACCGATTGCACAGTTTTTAAAACTAAAACAAGATCTTAACTGTCCTACACAATCAAAATATTGAAAATTGCTTAACATCATTTCAGAGGGCAATAGCATAGCATTACTTTTGATCACAATTTCTCTGGAGTCTATGCATAGAAACCAACTTCAGGAGATTTTGACGTCTTATATAGTCAAAAACTTCTCTAGAGACCCTAGTAATAAAAATAGGCTACTAATTAGAGAAAGGTAGGTCTAACAAATCTACTGTATACACATTGCCTATTAGTAAATTGTAAATCTGATTGTCTAAATTGTCTTATTATCACATAATCAGATTGTCTATCTCTCTATCTCTAGCGTTCTGCCAAGCGGCAGGTCCAATGTACATATTCTTACTCACATACTGACATACTGCTTTCACGCAAATTAAAGAGCACACCATCGCTTAACGAGTTAATCTCTTACCAAATGGCTATGCCCTATCCACATCTTAATATAGCCTATAGCTTGGGAATAACATATGCTTCTGAGATGATCCCGTATTGTGAGGTTTCCCATATTGTCTTCTGAGGTGGTTTCCCATTGCCTTCCTCAGTTTAACTGCCATTTAAACCTCGGGGAAATAATTCATAGTGAGGTGTATCCCCTCTACCTTCCTCAACACTTACCTTAGTCGCCTCTTAAGTACACGAGGCAGATTGTAAGCAGTTGCTCTAATCTGCAGTACTCCCAACCATACCCGGGCTCAACACAGCGAGATTTTCTAAAAAGACTAAATTACCAAATCTATTTCATGCAAATTGATACCTATCATGTCAATTTATCCCCATGATGTGTCTGGGTTGCAGAAGAATAGACCAACCTTAGACTGTACGTGTCATAAAGGCAAAAAAGCACTAAGATCCAACCAACGTCAGAAAAGGCATTTAGGTGATGAGCGCCTAGGCACGAGAAATTGCTACTAAATTTATATCCTAACCCTAGATAAACTAGAATTCAAGGGAAGATAATGTTTTGAAGTCAATTTAAATCACAATTCAGCATTTACTTAAATTTTTAACATTCATTTAATAAAGAGATGAAAGGTCTAGTAATTACCAAGTTCCAAAATGTCAAAAATTTAAATCTTCCTCCATAAGTTTCACGATGCCCAAACGAAGGAAGGCTTTGGAGATCAAATACCAATGTGTACACATAGCCAGCAAAAGTTATTAGATGAAATAAGGTCGTAAGAATCGAAAACCTCACACCACTTTTTCCCGAAAAATACTGACCATCCAGCTCAGTTAACCTCGCCATTTTTTTCAGTATTTATGATATAAGCCTTAACTCAATTTTTCAGTAATTCTGAAACAGATAATTACAAATGCATTTCAAACAAGTCCTAAGCAGAAATGAATACTTAAAGAACAAAGTAAGACATTCCAGTATAGTCAAAACTTATGCTCATTTATTTGGGTAAAAATTGCACTTAGAGATCGGACAGGTATGCGTAAGAGTACTATATAAGTTAGCAAAATTTCAGCTCTTCCAGAAACATTTACATACATACATGTACATACTTGGAGTTAATTTTTTAAGATAGCAGATAACTTATTTCATGAAGCTTGACACGATTTATACAAAACATTTAAAACACTGTTTACTAGCACATATAATAAGCATCCCTCGATCAATGACACTGTTCACGACAGAATGGCAAATTCGCTTTACTAACAATTATTATAACAGAGGCTAATAAATAGGACATCTGTACTGTTAATGACATAATTTTGAACTAATTTAAATGCACTAGAATCTAAAATTAAAATGGTACTATTAAAGCAAAAAATTAAAACGGTTTTAGGATCGCATATTTTTTAATGTACACAATTTATTTACACAAACTTGAAACATTGTAAGTTACTTAAAGAAATTCATTTACACATTTAACACAGTTACAAATTTGTAGGCCTACGTTATTGTTTACCAGCGATACCAGTTTTTCCTTTTCAATACGTTACCAAAGGACTTGAACTAAAAACAAAATCTAGAAAATTTGTGAATTAAAAAATATATATAGCAATTTTTAAGCAAAGCTTCGGCAATAAAGGATGCTGTCGTCGAGGCATCGAGTTTATAATCTGGTTGTAGTACTGTTAAGATTAGGATTTTTGGAGTTTGGTTGTTTTAGTATGTGGAAATAAGAAGCTTTTATTACAGTGAATTTTCATAAAATAATTACCTTCAATGACATGTGCAATATTGGTTTAAATATGAATTTAGAAATAATTTTAAAATTTTAAATTTAATTATCACGACGGCGATTGATATTTTACGGGATATTATCTACTTTTTTCTATTAACTTGGTCCTTTATCACTCCGTTCTTCATTCATCACTATTTTTACGATATTCAGGGGGATACAGTACTATTTATCTTCATTGGTGGACGCAAATACTTCTAATATTTACTTTCGGGCTCTCCATTTCTTTATGCACGCGTCTTTTTCTAACTGTTTGCATGAATATTACTTTTGACATTTGTTGTATAACAATGTATATGAGTCGATAAGAAATAGTTTTAAAGCATATATTCTGTCTCTATTTTAAACAAATATTGAAATTATCTCTAGATAAACTGAAGAACAAAAGATACGGTTCTACTTTTACATTCAAGTGATTTTATTCATTTTAATCTATCGAGACTATTCATTCACACCAAATTCATTTTAATCTATCGAGACTATTCATTCACACCAAATTCATTTTAATCTATCGAGACTATTCATTCACATTAAATTCATTTTAATCTATCGAGACTATTCATTCACATTAAATTCATTTTAATCTATCGAGACTATTCATTCACATTAAATTCATGTTAATCTATCGAGACTATTCATTCACATTAAATTCATTTTAATCTATCGAGACTATTCATTCACATTAAATTCATTTTAATCTATCGAGACTATTCATTCACATTAAATTCACACCCGATCGAGTCATCTCAAATCAAATAAAATTACTCATCAAATCTAATAAAATCATTTAAGAATAAAATTTTATATAAAAATCAGCTTCTCTATGAAGCAACTAAAAATTGCTCATTGTTGGTATTGAACTTCAAGTTAAATCATATACGACGTACCTTGACCTTAACCTTGAAGTTAAGTCTGATGACAATTCTGTATCTGCGTCTCATTGGACTCGCATTTGCATATCGATTAAATTTTTTCTGCCGGGTTCAATAAAATTTGGCCAATTGATTTACAGTAATGCGAAGTTAACTTACTAATTACTTTTAGGCCCTACTAAATTGCAGAACTGAGACAAATTAACGCGTAAACCTCCATTCCACTATAGTACCTAAGCTTCTTTGGACTGATTTTCCGGATTTTGGTTTGCACCGTTTTTGGACCCCACACTCTGCTCATCGGATTGAATTTGGTACCATAGTGCTCAATATTGTCATGGACGACAATAGCACTATAATTCCGTTGTTGCTGCTGTTACATTCACAACATCATTTCGATTTCTCTAGCTGCGTTCTGCCAAATGGCAGGTTCAAGATGCATAAATTCATAATTATGAGCTTACACACTTTCAAGCTTTGTACGTAGGAGAACTAAACTGTGAAATAAGTTATCTTATCACGAATGGAAGGAAATATAGAGGCACAGGCAGGCCGAGATTAGGAATATTACATGAATTAAAGATCCACTCATATGTGGACATAATGAGGAAAGCGGAAGACAGCGAAGAGTGGAGAGTTATATATCATGGACCTTCTAGCAGGCAGTGCACAAAGAGAGAGAGAGAGAGAGAGAGAGAGAGAGAGAGAGAGAGAGAGAGAGAGAGAGAGATCACGAAATGTTTCCTTTATCAGACAATCCGCTCCATCGATGCCTACATGTAGAAATTTTTAGGTCTAAATAGTAGTAAAAAATAAGAATCATAACTAAATGGCCTAAAAGGTAAAATACATAAAACTCAAAGAAAGGAACTGAAAGGATTCGAGTTTATCTGCATTTTCATAATTTGGTTAGGAATTTAAAACCTGGGCGTATGCTGATTATAGAAATGTTTAATATTATACCAGATACTGGAGCATATTGAGATAACTGTAGGCCAACATGGGTTAGAGTCATTCGGCTTTAATTCGTTCTTCTCGAAATTTGTTCATATTCAATGAGTGTGAACAATATATTAATTAATTAATTACATTAGGAGCGGGAAGTCTAATGGATGCTAATATAAGCTTGGCATAAAATGATAAAATGATAAAATACAACACAGCGATATGGAACGAAATGAAATGCAGTATTATGCAATAAAACACAATGCACAACACAAGAAAAGGAATCTTAAAACGCATATTTTGCACAATCCTTACCTGTAGGTTGTATAACCTATGAGACTATAGTATACAAAGGAAAGTTAAACGAAATCAAAGACTTGCAGTGTGTATAAATCATTTGTCAATTCCATTAAATAATATTGGACATTTCCGGAAACTCATTTAAGCGATATAATAAATAATGTACTTACATAACTTGCTATTCAAATTAGCTATTTAGAAATTAATCTTGACTGTCATCTTGTCACTAGGCCTCCCTTTGCTTCTCTCTCTCTCTCTCTCTCTCTCTTTCACTCTCTCACTCTCTCCCTCTCTCTCTCATTCCTTTTTTCTTTCCCTCTCTCTCACTCTCGATCTTTTTCTCTCTTTTCACTCTATTTCTCTCTCTCCCTCTCTCTCTCTCTCTCTCTTTCTCTCTCTCTCTCTCTTTCTCTCTCTCTCTCTCTTTCTCTCTCTCTCTCTCTCTCTCTCTCTCTCTCTCTCTCAAACACACATACATACACATACTTAGTACACTTCCTATAATGACAGAGCCAAGATATATGGAATTCATATTAGCATTTTTCTAGATTTAAATTTTCCTCCGTATTTCGATCATCGCTCTTTAAGAAGTCATCTTCTCTTAAAATATGTCATAGTCAGTTTTTCTTCCTATACTATTTTGTTAACGCATTTATCAATCTCCGCTGTTGGAAAATGTGGTTCAAATCATCAGGTCCTTGCTATCATTCTTCAGACATATTGCACCGCTACCAGTTTTCAGTGTCTTTCTACATGGAGTCTAATTTTCATAATTTCGACAATTAAAGCACTAATTTATTTTTTTAATATGGTATCAGTTCGCAGCGAGACACAATCGTGGATTCGTGATCCTTATTCTCTGGCTCTATCCTAGTCTATACTAGTCTATACTAGTCTATCCTAGTTTATACCAGTCTATCATAGTCTTTACTAGTCTATACTAGTCTGTACTAGTCTAGTCTAGTCTAAACTAGTCTATACTAGCCTATCCTAGTCCATGCTAGTTTATTCTAGTCTATCCTAGCCTCTGCTAGTTTATACTAGTCTATACTAGTAAATACTAATCTATTCTAGTATATATTAGTCTATACTAGTCTATACTAGTATATACTAGTATATCATAGTCTATCCTAGTCTATACTAGTTTATAAAAAATCTTCAAAAATCACCTGGAAAAAAGCCCAGGGTGATGGAAGGTTATTATTAAATTCGCGCCGGCTGCAACTGATGCGCCATGAAAAGGCAACGATCACTCATGAAGAGGTAGGAGGAAACGGGCCTTAAACAAGCATCTGTGCTTCCTGACCCAGTGTGCCGTTATGTTATGTTATATTATTAATAGGCCTGTATGGATTAACTGAAAGAAATGGACTCTTTTACAAAGTTCATTTTGAGCACGTTTTTGAACTAAAGGATTCACTTAAAACCTAATTATTTACAGATGATTTCCATTAATAAATATCATTTTTATGAATCTAATGTGGAACTACATGTAGACCCATTAAGAGGAGCTATATACAATGAACCTGCCAATGACCACTAGAAGAGAGAGAGAGAGAGAGAGAGAAACAGTCAATTTGTTTACTTATTTGAGGTCTCTACGTGGTTCTCAGTAGTCTTGCTTATCTCATGAACTGCCGAATTTTTAAAAAAATTCTATTTCCCTGAGAAATTATTGCTGATAACAAAAGCATAACGCATAGCTGAGATACACTATTGCATCTGACATTAATTTGTTATTTAAATAATACCCTTTATCGCAACAAGGTTTACAGTGTTTTAGATGAACTCATTTAGTTTGGATGACCAGCATTCAGATAATAGTTAAAGGATCTCTCGTTTCTGAGAAACTGACAAGGGAAACTAATTGCCGAGGGCGATAAGAACGTACATGTATGAATGAACGCTATGAATGCTAATTAATTAGGGCCCGTACCGCTAGTATAATATATATATATATATATATAATATATATATATATATATATATATATATAGGGCCTATATATACAAGGCCTATGCACGTTGATAGCGACAACATAAAGTGTAATCAATAGAATGTATGACAACTTGCGGATATATCGACAATTAAACGGCCTATAGAAATGCGAGGTTTTAAATTATTACACTCGTGCTAATCATTCATTGAATTTGAACTCCTTTGCGTTTGGTCACGCCTCGCCGTTATTATATAAATACAGGATAATACTTTAAAGAATAATTATATAGGTCTAATTAATATAATATAATTATTTATTTATTATTAATAAATTATTATATAATAATTATCTTAATTTTATCATGGGCCTGTGGATAAGATTAAAGTAACTGTAAATATTATAAGCCTACTTTATGTACGGTTTGTCATAAAATGGAACCAAATTGACGAGTAGGGCCTATTTATGTCTTAAACTGTTTTCATCTTGCCTGACTATTTTTTGATTACCGGACCAGCACCGTTTAGGATCTTATTTTTCTTCAGCATATGTTTTTCAGATCATTTGGGTGAATCGATTTGTAGTGACATGTGATGGGGAGACGTCCCTGACATCATCCTTGTATGAGGAAACGGACGTTAAAGCTTTATTATTATTATTATTATTATTGTTACTATTATTTTGTTATTGCCCTGGACAGTAGAAGGCCCTGGGCTAAAATATAAGATAACAGAAAGACTTTACTTAATTAGAAGAAAGATGAAAAAATATTTAAAATAGTTCCTCTACGCTCTGGGAGGCCGCATTCGCCAATGTGCCACGAACGCAGCCAGCATTAAAACGCTGGAGTGCGATAGACAGGCGCTGCCATAGAAAAGCCTTTTCGCGTTGGTCGCCTGTGATACTGGTTCTCCTGCCTAATTCGTTTATGAAAATTATTATTATTATTATTATTACTGTTATTATCATTATTATTATTAGGCATTGTTACTAATTTATACTGAAATACAAAAAACACAGGACGTCCGTTTAGTCGGGCTACAGTGAAAGCAATTAAATGAACACAAATGACACATAATTAGTTGTAACATTTATGATTTTTATTTACAAACTTGAATTTAAAAGCAATTACAACTTGTGTTTCATTTGTGCAATTTATTCAAATCATCATCATCCTTCCTTGAAACCCAGTTTAACCAGGATCGGGATACAAATAGACTGTCTCACATCCTCTCTGTCCTACACCACACCACCAGCCAATCCCCTATTTGAAACTGCGTTTAAATTTTTGTAGCAATTTCTGGATCGAGCCTAGGCGCTCACCAACCGAATGCCCCTTCTGTCGTTGGTATGGATCTTAGTGCTTCAGTCGCCTTCTACGACACGTGCAGTCCCGGTTGGCCAATTCTTCAATCAACCCGGACACAACACGGGGATTTACTCAATGTTTGTGCAATTCATTCAAATAAATCCAAAAATAAATACGCTTACTCTTAAGCAACTGCGTGCAGATTTAAAGAAGAATGAGAACGTTCTGGCAGAATTGATACTATTGAGTTTTACATAGGCCAATCCCATACTGTAGACGTTCTTATAGATTTTTAGCAGACGAGAACAGCTTTAAAATGATAGCGTGTCCCAACCTGCATGCCATGTCACAGATCAATATCAACAATGTGTACAGCTCAACTGGACTTTATCCACTCTTGTTTTACTTTGTCTTACCTGCCGTCTTTCATTTATTCCTCTTTCATAATATTATATAGTTCTCTACGTCTACTTGTCTCTCTCTCTCGTTCTCTCTCTCTCTCTATCTCTCTCTCTCTCTTCTCTCTTTCTCTCTTTCTCTCCTATTCTGTTATCTTACGCCTCGTTTTAGTCTAGTTTTTAAAACAACAGAAATTGTCCATAAGTCTAATTAAAGTATAGAATTTAAAATCAAATAACTCGAACTCTGAGTTGAAATTGTACTGAGACTAAAGGCGCCCACAACTAATGTTATACCTAATTTGTCTGATAGCTTAATGCTATCATAATAATGAATAAGAGTCCCCGTGAGCATATAAATTATAATAATGTAATAAATATAATATATAACAACATATGATGTTTGATATAGATGCAGGCTATATTTAATATACATGTATATGCTAATTTATTGTTCATTTAATCCTGTCTCCTCCATGATTGATTGACTTCATAGTGTACATAAGTAGTTTGTTTAATTGTCACCATGTGCAGATATTTATGCGTGCATATTGTTGATTGTCTTAATAATTATATTACATGTTCTGCTAAATTTATCTTCGCACATAATTAGGGCCCATTGAACTTAATTAATAATTTATGCACATGTTTGCATTTTTAATATTCAGAATATGTAAGCGACGCCACTTGTGGGTCTTTATTTCCGTTCAAGAGCTCTAGCTGCTTATTGTGTATGCCAATTGTGATATGCGTATGATAAATGAAATGAAGTAAATAAAGAAGAGTTGACTCACAGAAGCCAATCATACGAATTATTCAAGTTAAAATGACTATGACTTAATAACATTTGTTTAGTCTTTAGCTTGAAAAGATATGACAATTATTCCATTGAAGACCATTTCAGCCGGACCGTCTCGGACAGCATTTTATTTTATGATGAGGACACAGACGTTAAGTTCAGCTTTACAGGTTTTTTTGTCTTCGTCGGTGTCGGCATAAATGGACATCACACGGTGCTTTCACTTGACCTATTCTTACGTTTCCCTAAAGAAAATCAGTCAGACAACTCTATTTTCTGATAATTCGCTTGTAGGCGCAATTCAAAAGTTGTACAGTATTTACATATTCATTATTAAAATTCCCAAGTTTAAGTCTATTAAATACATCTAGCTTGTGGAGAAATTCTTAAGCGAAAAATATTAATGACAGAACATTCAGATATCCAACCTTGCGATATTTATTTTACATCTAAAAAACCCTCGTTTACATGATAAATTAATAATACAAGTATTTAACAAACAAAATGCTCATAACATAGATGCCTAAATATCAAATAATAAAAATAACAAAGATGCCAAAATATCAAATAAAAACAATGGTGGATAAAAACAATTATGCCAAAATATCAAATCTAAGCCTATAATTAACATAATAATATTTCTAAGTTAGACTATCAGTTTAAACTGTTTGCTATAGTATTGAAACTGGCAGAGATCATCAGGATGGGAATCGAACACCCTACCTCCTGTTCATCAAGCAACTCCTTTACCGCAAATGTCACATTTAAAATATAGAGCTTTGAATATCATTAAAATTGAAGAATTAGTTGTTAATTAAAATTAGTTAAATTGATTATTAATTGTTCATTCTACATACTCAACTTCATTTATCTGAGTAGACTATCTACAGATCACAACAAATCCTTCAGACTGATTGAACGTATTCTGTGATTTTTGGTTCAGATTTGAAGTGAGTTTGCTCTGCTTCTAACAAATTTTGAGACTGTTAAGTTCTATCATTTAACATAAGAAGTTCTTATAACTGAAGACTGAAGTAAATTACAAACATTTATTACCATATGCTCCTGACGATTTACAGATATATATATATATATATATATATATATATATATATATATATATATATATATATATATATATATATATATATATGATAAGGACACTTGAAAGCGAAGAAAAGAAACCTAAGGAAGAAAGATGTCAGGAAGCTAGAAACGTTGGAAATGTGGATATGGAGAAGAATGGAAAAGATTAGCTGGACCCAGAAAGTTACAAATGAAGAAATCTTGATTAGAGTGATTACAGATAGACTGTTGATAAAGGCTAAAAGAAATAGGAAGAATAATTGGATAGGACATATTCTAAGGGGAGATAGTTTACTAAAGGAGAGAGTGTTAACGAGCTAAAGGTTATAGAATGTAGAATAGAATGTAGAATAGATGGATAGAGAAGAGCAGAGACAGAGCGAGATTAGAAATTTTATATAATATATAATATATAATTCACATTAAGAATTTGATTGACTGCGACTCGTGCAAATTGATGTAGCAAGATAACGGAGTCGTAATATTATTAAATGTTGGTAAATATTTGACATCTACATCACATTTAAGCATTGATACACCCTGCAAAATATGTAATTTAATGTTTGGTAGACATCAAGCCATAATGCCTAAATCTAAATAACGAATCTAAGCTTGCGATTAACATAATAACATTTTAAACAGTTAGAAAAAGAGTTTAAGCTCTTTGCTTGTCTAGTAGAGACTGTCAGAGATCATGAGGATGAAAATTGAACACCTTACGTCCCTGACACTGCCCTATGGCGAGGAACCGACCGTTAAATTCATATTGATTGATTGAATTAGTCAAAACAAGAGCGCAGATCAGTATATTAAATAGCTAAACTTATAGACTGACTGAAAAATGAATGACCAAAAACGACGACAGAAATGTATGCATAATTTCCTAAAATTTCTAAAATCCGGAAGAATAATATTGAGTTCAATATAGCTACAAAGTCTATGGAATTTGAAAGAAATTGATTTAATTTTATTATGAGTTAACTCGTCATAAGCAAAATCCCCAAAAGTAATGGTAAAGATGATTTAAAGTTCCACTCGTATGTGGACATGAAGAGGAACACTGAATATAGAGATGAATGGAGGCGTTATAAACCATGAACCGGCCAGAAGGCAGTACACTAAGAGAGAGAGAGAGAGAGAGAGAGAGAGAAAGAGAGAGAGAGAGATGATATTCCAAAAGAAATCCGATATGACGCTGCTCATGTTTTTGATACCGCAGCGACCGTTGTTGAGGTTCCTGCTGCTTTAGTTGTTGCTTTAGTTGTTGTTGCTTTAGTTGTTGCTGTTTGAACAATTGGCGAGGTCTCCAAGGCCGAACACTTGCTCGTCATATCCCAAGCATTAATGGGAACGATTTCGTGATGCTCATCGTACTTCTGACCAATGTATTGCAGTGGTTTTCGACTCACATTAATAGGGATGGAATCCGGCCACACGTTACAGGAAACACCGTCGTGGCAAAGCGATTTCAATTTCAATTTTGGCCAGAGATAGTCACTAACAAAATTTCCGGTAATGTTTGAGTTGAGAGAATTATTTGCAGTTTTCTTATAGCTCTCGTCATGCTGCAGATACGATACTATTGACTCTGTTATGCTGACAGAGTTCAAGGATTTTCTTATTTCACGAGCATCGCCACCCCACAGACCTTCAATGACTGATTGATTCGCATGCATTGGATGATCCCTAATGCAGTGCAGAACTGGCTTGTCTTTGGCTTCCTCTTTATTCTTCTTCAACCACTCACTTATAACTGAATATTCTCTCTCTGATGGTCGAGTGTCGCAGTCACGAATTAAGAAGAAGTCAACGTCAGGGTCGTCGATGACCAAATATCTCCAATACTCCGGAGGAATCTTTTCCGCCACGTCAGCCGATATTGGTTTTAACTCTGCCCCCAACTGATGAAGCTTTTTTAGAAACCTTGGAGGGACTGTATAATTAGCGTTAGGAGATACTTCCTGAGGGTCCAAAACATAAATGCGAAGTTTCCAGTCTGGATAGAGGATCGGAGCAAGCTGGATGTTCCTGATTGCACCCCAGGTGTATCTGGGATCCTTTCCATAAAGAGACATCGAGATGACGTTCCTACTGTCATTCTTCTGCTTTCCATCGGTTGCGTTTACATAATTTAAGTACCTGCAACATTCAATATACAACATTAATCTTAATATCACTTTTCTTCGAAAAGATTCAGTTTAGCTTTCGCAAACTTGAACACAAATTGTTTCTATAATGAAGTCATAAGGAGTTGAACATCATCATCATCATCATCTTCCCTTGAATACCAGTTTAACTAGGGTCGGGATACGAATAGACCGTCCCAAATCCTCACTGTCCTACATCATAACATCAGTCAATCCCCAATTTGAGACTTTTCCATTGGCTTAAATTTTTGCAGAAAATTCTGGAGCCTAGGCGCTCACCAACCGAATGCCCTTTCTGACGTTTGTATGGATCTTAGTGCTTTTGTCGCCTTCTACGACACGTGCAGTCACCGGTTGGTCAATTCTTCAAACAACCCGGACACAGCACGGGGAAATTTCAAGAACAATGTTCTAGGAGGATGTTGGCTGCTGCCGGCATCCTCCTAAACAGTATTATGCCTGACTGGTCTAAGTCCACCCAAGAAATCTGAGGCCTCGGTATGCATATGACAGTTGATGTAATACAACTGAAATTTCTGCTGGCATGCGAAAGAAGATTCTCAGGCTTAAGATCTCTGTAGACAACATCGAAGTTGTGCAAGTACTCGAGAACCAGTACAATCTGAGTCAAGTCAAGTTAAGTAGCATTTCAAGAACAATGTTCTTGAAATTTACAGAAGCAAATCCTACCAAAATAGTTTCAAAGTTTAAAAGAAATTTCGGGATAAGATCTATAATAATGGTAAAGTTATATATTTGCGAATAGAGCGGCGGTCAAATAATAATTTTCCATTGTGGGAATACAGGCATGTTACATGCATCACAAACTATTCTCTAATATAAAAGAATGAACATGTCATATATGTAATCTGCTAAAGCTATTATATTTACAAATTTACAATAACTTCTTTTCAATAAGAGGCTAAATCCGTGCTGATATGTTCGTAATTGGTGAAATTATTGAATTTATAATTCATGTGATGCATGCAGCTAATCGCTTTAACCCTTTAACTGCGCGCTAACTTTGAAGCACTACTGATAGGCGCTAGAAAAAAAGTGCAATAATTTTGTCAATTAAGAACATATCAATAGATATTTTGCCTCGTTTGAAAAGAACTGATTGCACTTCAAGAAAACATTAGCATAAAATATACAGTGTGTGACGCGTTGCCTATTATTTAAAAAAGAACATTTTAACCTGCATGTAACATATTTGTATTCATTCCTATACTGGAATTTGTTATTTTACCCCACTCAAATTCGCAACAAAAAAATTAATAATCTATATCTAAACACTGAGCCCATGACTTGCAACAAGGTATTTAAAATTAATGTTATAACTCAAAACAAAATTGTCTAACTCTTTGAAACTGCACAAACAATCTGCCTAAGCAGCAGAGGATGTAATATTGAATTAGCAGATTTGCTGTTCGAATCCAAGGATCACTCGCCACTGATTTCATTAATATGTAGAATTGAAGCTCAGCTCTTTGCGTTTTGAATTTTATGCTTGTATAAAAAAGGAAACCTAAGGAGTCATACACAGGTATTAAAGAAATAGTGGTGCACCTGTATAAAGAGAAATCGATAATTCACATTTAGTAAGCCTAAGGATTTTCGAAAATATTTTTAGGCATTCCTTGTACTCACTTTCATCACCGCTAATTACATTCTTCAACACTAATTGCTAACACAGACATGAATCATTGATATTGAGTTACCACACGAAGTAAAAACACGATATTTTAATGGAAATACATGTACTTCCCACAATGTTTCTGGGAGTCATAAAAATAGACAAACCATTAACTGCAAGTACCGTAGGTTAGCGAAAAAGAAAAAACTGCGGAAGTCTTGCAACGGGAAACCATTTCAGACGCCAAATATTTTCTAAATCTATAGGCTAAATAAGATATGTGTAAGCCACAATCATTTTCGAATAGATAAATTTGATGAACTATACAGTGCTTTATATGATGAGTGAAATCAGACACTGAGTATGAATAAGTACTTGGGACCTGCCACTTGACGGAACACAGAAAGAGAGTGAGAGAGAGAGATGTATTTGTGAGCTCTATATTGCGAATTTAAGCACAATCTTATTACACTTTCTGAAAAAATGTTTAATCAGCAACATCATCAATGATGCAGCCCTTTCAATCTCCAGTCTTCATGGATAATCTCCAGTCTTCATGGATAATCTCCAATCTTCATGGATAATCTCCAATCTTCATGGATAATCTCCAATCTTCATGGATAATCTCCAATCTTCATGGATAATCTCCAATCTTCATGGATAATCTCCAATCTTCATGGATAATCTCCAGTCTTCATGGATAATCTCCAGTCTTCATGGATAATCTCCAGTCTTCATGGATAATCTCCAGTCTTCATGGATAATCTCCAATCTTCATGGATAATCTCCAGTCTTCATGGATAATCTCCAGTCTTCATGGATAATCTCCAGTCTTCATGGATAATCTCCAATCTTCATGGATAATCTCCAATCTTCATGGATAATCTCCAATCTTCATGGATAATCTCCAATCTTCATGGATAATCTCCAATCTTCATGGATAATCTCCAATCTTCATGGATAATCTCCAGTCTTCATGGATAATCTCCAGTCTTCATGGATAATCTCCAGTGTTCATGGATAATCTCCGGTCTTCATGGATAATCTCGATATTATTATCGGAGAACCTCCAGCAATGGAATACTACAGGAATGATGACGACGATGAAAGCTGAAGTAGACTAAAGCTACGGTCCTCGCTAAGCTTTTCGAGATTTGGCCCTGACTAGCTAAGCCAAACAGCTTAACAAAGCCAGGTGCATTATATCTAAATACATGACACGCCCTAAGTTACGTTGTGCTAAACATTTATGACATGAATTATGCATTGCACGCGTATGTGCATAGTGTGCGTTTAGTGTAGAGCTAAGCTACGGTATTTATGCAAGCAGCGTAGCATGTCATAAACTCTTGCAATACAAATTTAATGCCTCATCCTAGCGCTCTATTTTCAAGGCTTTTAACAATTGTCACCCAGCAACTAGAGGGCAGCACAAACTCCACACTTCTCTCTTTGAACCCACGCGTTAATTTCAATTTTTAGATAAAGTTTTTACGCAGCACTCAAGGGTATAAAATGCTAAGGCCAAGTTTATCGTCAGTTTCCTGATCGAATAGCATGTTAATGACGGGGAGAGCCCCGGAATTTAACCCTGTACCTACTTATCCGGTGTCGAACAACTTGCCAACAAGCCACCGGCCCAGACCGCTCACTATAAACTGAGGTGTCTACTACAACACTGAGGTGTCTACTACAACACCGAGGAGTCTACTACAACACTGAGGTGTCTACTACAACACTGAGGTGTCTACTACAACACTGAGGTGTCTACTACAACACTGAGGTGTCTACTACAACACTGAGGTGTCTACTACAACACTGAGGTGTCTACTACAACACTGAGGTGTCTACTACAATACTGGGGTGTCTACCACAACACTGAGGTGTCTACTACAACACTGAGGTGTCTACTACAACACTGAGGTGTCTACTACAGCACTGAGGTGTCTACTACAACACTGAGGTGTCAGTTTGATAACATCTTTTACTCTGTCGAATGTTGATATTTTGAAGTGAACATAATTCAAAACAATAAAAAAATAACAAAATTAATTGCACAATATACATAAACAATTTATATACATAATTAGTTTATTCGAATATGCATAAAACTTTATCGATTTTAATGATTATCTCTTACTGGGTGTATATCTTCAGAAATTAGCATTATTGCAACTTTCGCCTAATATTTATCTATAATATGAATATAATTTCTGGCTTCATTAATTCTTTATATAGTTTTTGATTAACACTAGGCGTGAAGACACAGGAAATATTCTACCTCGTTGTGCAGGCACATGTGGCTCACTAGTTAACGAGAAACACTCATACTATATTGATTGAAGTGGAGGTAAGTTGTGAACATGACCAATCGTACTTTTAGCGTTCAGGAGAGCATTCAAATGTGAAGTGACTGATTGATTGATTGATTGTTTATTGATTGATTAATTGACTGACTGACTGACTGACTGAAGGATTGATAGATTGACGTACTGACTAACTGACTGATTGATTGATTTATTTATTTATTGATTGATCTATTAGCTGATGGCTATAGTCTGGCCGCTGTATAACTGGTTTTGAAAGCAGTCTCATTCATTGTTAGACAAATACGACAACGATTTCGCGTTCAAGGTCACACCTTTCAGTCTATGAAAAAGACCGATGATTTTTAATAAATTAGTGCAATCTATTATAAATACAAACAAATAACAAACACAAGATTCAAAATAAACTGCTTTTGCTCGTAAGAAGATTTATAAAATTACTGCAGTGAACAATTGAAACCTTCATCAGAGATCAAGTGAAAAATTCACATTTAAAAAATCGCACAAAAATTCAGTAAGTACTATCACTTAAGTATCTTATCACTTTCATTCTTAGTCTTTTGAACGGTAACTTAGTGAACAAGGTGTAGTTTTCCGTGCAAGAGGAATTCGTAATTGGTTATAGTATTGACTAGACCAGTTCACTGGCTATATTCAGTAACTAGAAAATAGATATCTTACCTGTGAATAACTTGTTTATCTTTTTCCATTTGAATTCTCCAAGTTGATCCCACTCTTCTATTCACACCATATCTTTGACCCATGCCCAAAGTGTGTGCTAGTCTTACATGATGAAGCTTCCGCATACGATTTGGCAAATATATTGTAGTCATCCAGTCGTCGCCCCACCAATCTGTGATGGTCCTTGGATAGTAGTAACCGATGATATCTATATGAGACCGGTGAACGAAGTCGTAAGTTAGAATTCCAGTGTTTCCACCGGAATGATTCGGGCCAACAACTCCGATATTTTTCGGATTGTAACTAGTCAAGGTGTTGATGAATTCTTCAGTCCAATTTTTTGTCTGCATGTGAGTATCATCGTTGATTCGATAATAATAATCTACGTTGTCCAGATAGGCTTCCAACATGGCGTCATTCTGTGCCCACACAGGCTTACCTTGATGATCACACTGAACAAAATGCAGACTTGTTTTAAGTTCTTTTGGGCACTTTTCTGACACCATTTTCTTGAACTCTGCGTGAAATGCTCGGGTAAAATTGTCGTTGTTGTAGGCTCCATCGGAGAAGTCATAGGCTAAATAGAAGGCATAGACATATCCAAGAGAGGCTGTTGTACAAAAGGTTGGCAAAAAAGTGTAGAAAAATTGAAACTTTGCCGCTATAGTCGTTTCGCTAATATTCCTAACACCTTTAGATGTTATACCGAGCCCAATAGCAACGGTTGTTAAATTATTATTACCACTGTGTTCATGATCATGTCCACTTACTTCACCCGCGTGACCGAATATCATATCCGACAAGTGAATATCCGGTTCATCAGCCTCGTTTTGATGAAATGCGTGAATGAAATTTTTAAACGAAACATATCTTTTCAACTGTCTTATTTGCCTAACTTCAATGGCACCCATGTAAGCTAAGAAGGAGACAAAAATGTATACGACTGCAATACTCAAAATAAGCCTCCTTCTCTGCCTGATACATGCTCTTAAATCAAACATGGTCAGAAGCCCTTCAAACCTAGTTTTAATATCGATTTGATCGGCTTCGGAAATTAGTGATCACATAGATTAGTTGCAAATGTATTTCTCGAACTTTGAATTACACGTTCTGTCAGATTTAATTAAACAATACAAATCATGTTAATCTATCAGTCAACCAAGCCAACGTTCAACAGATATATACATGTATGTGCATATGATACACAGACATTTACTCAGCATATTTAACAAACAAATGACAAATGCATCTATACGCAAAAATGAATATTTAGATTAGATGCTGGTCATTAACGCTAGAAAACTTTACAATTCATGCAAGTCAGTAACCCTAAAATAAGAGAGATTTTATGTCAGAACATGTAAACTACATGTATATTGGTATAGATGAGAGAAAATAGAAATAATTTTATTACTAGGCCTACTTTTGAACAATTACTTGCGAATATTATTTCAAGGAACTGCTTAACAATTCTTATATAATTATTTATTATATAATATTGTTACTTATTCAGTCAGAGTCTCATAGGCCTATAATAATATTTATAAAAGCTGTACACAAGTAAATAAACTGGTATGGACCAATAAAATCTTCGTGAACTCGCTATTTAAATTGAATCCATTTTAACTACATTCGGATATATCATATGTCAAAATAAATAATTGAATATACTCTAAACACTAATTTATAGTAATTTACAGTATATTATAAATAAATAAATAAATGTTATATAGTATAACAAATAGATTAGCAAAAGATAAGAATACCTCGTAGTCGTTTCAGTAGGCCTAAAATAGATTAGCAAAACATAACAATACCTCGTAGTAGTTTCAGAAGGCCTTCACAAAGGGCCTGAGAACTCAGTAAGATTTCTCACAGTTCTCACAGCTATGAGCAATACTAGATACTGGGACAGTCTGAAAGCCGCGTGGCAAGCTACCAGCCTGCACAGAGTGTTGCGCTATGTAGGGAATCAAGCCTCTAATTCATTGAGGTAGACCTGAAAAGTCTCGTAATTTGAACTAATTTCCCAAAAATGAAATCGATTTAATAGTGATTGATTTAGTTGTGCATAACAATTTAAGCATTTTAAGTTAACAATTCAGAGATTTCTTTAAGAAAACTGCAGATATGCAGATTTTGCAGGAATGAAAGGATGTGGCCACTTATATATATATATATATATATATATATATATATATATATATATATATATGTATATCTATCTATCTATCTATCTATCTATCTATCTATCTATCTATCTATCTATATATATATATATATATATATATATATATATATGATACCCATATATATATATATATATATATAATATTATATATATATATATATATATGTATGTATATATATGAGACCCATATATATATATATATATATATATATATATATATATACTATATATATATATACATGTACATATATATATATACATGTACATATATATATATATATATATATATATATATATATATATATATATATGGGGAGGGGATATGGCGTAAAGGTTAGAGTGTTCGCCTCGGATACAAATGGCCTGGGTTCAAAGCACTGAGCATATCTAGCTTATATTAAGTGGTGACTAATTTAGCAATTAGCATTAATTATATAATTATCTAAAGAAGACCATAGCAAAACATTCAGAAACCTCTGTGAAAGTAAGTTTTCCATTCAAACCAATAGGTCAAACTCTACGCCTAACGTCTGTTTCTGCACCACAAACAAGACACTTGGATAGTCTTCCAGTACCGAGACTAGCGTCGGGTTTCAAATACATAGCCGAACCTCTGCTTTATAGAAACTTTGTCAAAGAGGGCACTTTGAAATAATACAAAGGAATTTAATTTTTGCAATGGCTCGTAATTTCTATACCAAAATTCATAGCATTCAAAATCCTTTTTGAGAAACATTTAGTATTTAATTTATGAAATTGAACGAGTGTTCAAGATGTTGTCAATTAATGCACTGTAGGAATTGGCACAAATATGTATCTTCAGGAGGTGTCAGGAACAATAAGTTAAAAGAAGAATGAAAAGAAAATTTTACTTTCACCTCTAGCTTACGAAGAAAATGAGCAAAAATTTAATACCGCTGGATGATTATGATATGCGTCTATAAGGCAAGAATCTTTATTAAATCTCTAAGCGATTAAAATAATTAATTTACGCATTTACACTTTACGGCAGCCGTATGCCCGTAGCGCAGGACAGCTACCAAGTGGTTGAAGGCTAGCCTGGAAGCGCAATGGTCGATCTGAGAGATCTCAAATCCAGTAAAGACACAAAATTATCTTACATATCACTGCAACTGCTAAGAATTTGACGGTAAATGAAGTAAGAAGGTGGCCAAAATTTCCACACTGATAAGGCATCTGTAGACAGTATTTACTGGCATCCAAGAATGTTAGAGGTCTCATGAGCTCCTCACCGTGAGCGCCTAGAAACATCCCAAATTAATTGCTGAAAACGAGTTGCTTGAGCAAATTACGCACCTCCTAGTAAATATCAGCAGTCAAGAGTCGTTTTATTTGCAGAATTATAAAGTAACCAGTCGGACATTTCATAGCGAATCATTAAATTTTGTAACTCATTTCTTTTAACTTAGAAAATATGCCTGCACTCAAGACCTAGTGATAATGTCCAGTATAGAAATTTCAAGTGATACTTGAGTGCAGTTGAATCGAGAACCATAAAGCCATTCAGATTGTTATTAAATGGTCAGCTAGGGACATAAACGCAAATGGTTGTTATTGCTAACTTACGATTCTTTTGTCTTTGTCTTTAACGTAGTTGGATGACTTTAGGATAGTAATTTTTAAAGATGCAAATAGTATGTCTCTTCATTCGACAGAGGCCTCTAATTGTTAATCGAAACTTTTTAGAAAAACTAGTATACAAAATAAAAGCTGCCAAGCTTAATTTACCGTCATCATGTTACAATAAATGAATCGTCAGAGACAGTACGGCCGGAATTCGAATTGATGGCCTCCACCTTATTTCCACTCGTCCAATCCAACCGATAGATGGATAAAACTTGTGTTTAGAGACGCATTTTAATACTTTGAAAACCATCTGTTAAATATCTCACGGCTGTGTTCTCGGAATTGGACTCGAAGGGTTTAACCCTGGATTCAAATATGCAAAGTCCCGTGTCTACGACAATTTCATTTTCGAGCTCCCCTCCGTTTATCTTTATTATTTGATGTTAGAATCGTCGAAGACGTGATTTAGGTTTCTCCTGTCTATGTCATGCATAGACCGGAAGTAATATGATATAGTAAGAACTTGGACGACCTGAAATTTGACCCCTAAATGAGTCAAGCGCTGACCTAGTTAATCTGCCCACACGCATGCTTGCCCGTACTAATTAGCGCGAAGTATTAGTGGATGTATGCGTCATGTGATTATAGCACTTAAGTAAATGTTGGATGTTACTAATTAGTCCTTAGAATCAGTAGAGCACTCACTCAGCAGGTCATGCGACAACCAGATTTTACTAATTAGCCCAATGTGAACACTTAAGTGGATGTTACTAATTAGTCCTAAGTATCAATCGAACAATTGTAAGTAGGTCAAACAATTTTTTAACAAACTAAATGATTCATTGTTATTAAGAGGAGCAGGGGGTTCTCACCAGATGATTCACTGTATTATAAATAAAACTAGTTCATCATTTCTAATTAGCTCAAAGTTACAGAAAAACTGAATAAAATGCGCGTTAACTTGCTTCAATCATTCATTCGCACAACAGTTTTCAACTTAATCGACATGGCTGCTAATCAAGGAAGTTATTATTTTATGCTTTTGTCTTTACTGAATTATTTTATTGTAATTATTTTACGAGTTGCAGATACTTGTACAAATAACTTAGCTGTACATAATAGTTTCTATCTTTTTAATAATATTTTTGCTGTGCTTTAGAAACTAGAGCTGGGTAACAACCGCTTCGTTACAGTGACAACCTACAATGAGTAAAAGTACGTGCACATCAGAGAACACGATGCGATTCAAGGCTTCCCTACTAGCGTCGGAGTAGCTCTAACTCCTTCGCGTTTCGCCATCCTATCGATGATATCGGATGAAGTTAGTGAAAAGCTGGAGGCTCTAAAGAAGCCACAAGAGTTCGAGTACAAGGTTCACATCTGTGGAGGAATCTACTATGTCGTCAGCTCGGGGTGCTACGCAGTTAATCTACGCAGATACTTTGTGCCTGAGAACAAAATGCAACCTGTACCTACCAAGAAGGGAATCTCGCTTCGACCGACCGAATGGAGACGTCTAATGGAGCATCTCAAGACCATCAGAGCACAATATGCCGAATTGGCTAATGCCAAACCGTGCGGATTTAATTGTTCGCACAATAATCAAATGGCAGCTTTTTCCTGTATTGAATGCTACCCTTTCGAAGCAATCAGTGCTTATTCTTAGACTTTAATTCTTGAATTTGACATTTTTAATATTATTGAATAAAAGAACAACAAATATGATTCTGTGTTTCGTTTATTATAGATTCTCGCAAACAAATTTATGTACGATAGTATCGTTTAACATAGTGTCATTCGTAAAGCAATTTACAATAGACTTCAAACTATAATCGATCTGCTGAGCACACTCTGCAATTGTTCTTCGTTGAACGTATAATTGCTACAATGCAATTCCAAAAAATTACGAAAAATTAGACGAGGCGGCTCTTCAAATGAATCAAAATATGCTCCAGTTCCATCACTATTAAGACACATAGCTATCCAGTGCTCGTCGGGTCTGTTATGCGGATAGGTGTTGCAAACTAGCAGCAAGGGTCTTCTCGCAGGTATGCGTCGAGGTAGTCTATCGGCAGCAAATATTCCCATCAATAGTCCCGACATCTTCTCAATAGATGTCGTAGAATATCTCTTGTGTTCATGTTTTCAGTTACTGTAGTCGAATATCACGTTGCTTGATCTATCAATCTCGAGCACGTTTTCAAATTCAGCATAGACAATCACTTTGATGGTGTTGGTAGCGCTACGCTAAATTTCATATCGACTCTCACATTCCCCTCTTTGATGAGATTAAAGTGATCGTCTTCACCAAGACCAGGTGTTAGATCGAAAGCGTAGAGAGTGCAGCCCTTATCGTAGTCTTCTCTGTGAATCTGATTGCCTTCGTTGCTAAACTGTTTTCCAGTGGCAGTAAACAGAGTCATGTAGGCACTTACTGATTATTGGCAAATTTTGGCTCCAGCGGTGTGATGCTCTGCTGCTGTCCATCCAGATACACTTTTAGTTGCGACAGGTTGTAATGTTTAAAGTTAAACGGATTCTTTCCGTAGTTTCCGTTGTAGGCGTCGTTGTCTACGCAGCCGATGACGAGACGAGTCGTAAGTTGTCCAGAAAACAGGTTTTCTTGGCTACAATCTAAATTTCTAGTAGGCACCGTAAAGGTTTTGCAGACAACACGTCGCAGAGGATATTTTGCATTTCCATGCTCAAGGGCTTTGGCGTGAGCGACAAGATTTTGCAATCTTGAATGCGTATCTTGTAGTTTTCGTCGGGAGTACCAGACATCAGACAGAAGTTGTTTTGTTGCGAACGAGTCTGATGCGAATGGTTACATCGTTAGGAATATATTTCTGCAGATAAAACAGATCAGCATGAATGCGACCGAGCAAGTCGACAAATTTTCCTTCGCTTATGTATGCATATCTCTTTTTAAGTCCAGAATTGGTTGCACCTTCCAGTGGGTTAGCATCATCCATTTTGCCCGCATCATCCTTTGTGAAGAGTGCAGCGCTAAGTTGGGTAGATTTAGATTCATCTCCATAGCTCAACAGCGTTTCGAGATATGCACGATAAGCATAAGTATTATTGGTTGAGGTAATTAGCATGTCGTTTAATTTTATATCAACTTCAGCAAATAGGGAATGTAGCAGCACATTGACTGGACCGACTTGACTGGTGTTGATGATCGCAGAATTATTACCTCTGCGCACATCCAACTTGACGTACAGCTGAGTGTTTGCCAAGTCGATGTAGTCTTGTCGGCTACCGCTAATGACAACCTCTATGGGAGTTCCTTCGCTGATGCTGCTAATAGGATTATATTCGACATAACTTCCACTCTCTATACTAGTTTGTGTAGGTGGAATGGAGAATATATCAAGTTCCCACTTGACACATTGGCAGCTTTGTGGATGTACGAAAGCCATTATGTAAATATGTCGTTGTGTTTCTTTTTAGCAATTCGCCTTTTCTTGGTCCGTCTTCTTCCGCTTCCAGACTGATTAATGAAATTTTCTGATGTTACGAAGCGTTTTATACCTCCAGGCACTCGTCTTTTGCACGATTCCTCTAGAGACTCACCGCTCGCTGCGTCGTTTGCAATCTCAAGACCTGTCTTGAGTGCATGTGTACCAAATGCTACCAGACCTCGTTTAATCAGTGGAAATGCCGATCTAAACAATCCACTGAGCACACTACCCAAACCATGTCCTCTCTGTCCACTAGCACAAAAAGACACTGGCATTCCATTCCCGCTCTGATTCAAATAGTACGACTCGTACATATCCCTCGAAGCATCGCAACAAAACGTCTTCCTCATCTTAGTAGATATGATGAATTAGCGCGTCTAAAGTGAAGTGTAACGGTCAACGTTCCGCTCTCGAATGGCACCCTAAGATCCCAATCCATCCCTTATATCTATCTTCAGTGAATCAAATGTCTTCTTTTGCAAAGGTGCATATCGCGGCTTAACAAAATCTCTATGTATCGAAGATCCGTATGTGCCATCTACGTCTATAGTACGCAGTAGCGGCGCCATCGTATCACCTACGGGGACGTTCTCCAATACGTCGCAATAGACGCATAGCGTGTGACGGCCAGCATATACGTCCCATATTCTCTCAGAGCGAAAGTCTGTAGAATCGTTGCTCAAATTTTTTAGCGGCATATTATGTCTATCGAAACCCAATATATCGCATAGTTCACCGCCGATGGACACTGTCGTGTGTGGTGTGACTCTAAGATATGACTTGTAGTTATTTGGATTATACAGAAATTTAGGGAATACTTCTCTCCGGATCCGTTTGCGTATCGTCCCAGGCGACAAGTTGGCAAAGGACGAGTTGAAATAAGTGTCTATTTTCGAGTTTATTTCGTTAACGAGAGCGCTCACATCAGCATAGTATCCCACATCTATAGGAATATCAATAATCAATATTTTTGTGCATCCTCGACTTCTTCCTCACCGATTCTCTCGGCCGTATCGCCACTAGTACATAGAAAGCTAATTCGCTGAAATTTTCCAACATTTAACCACGTCTTAGGCAATATTATTTCCGACAATCCAACTTCCCAATCTCCTTGCAGACTTATTTCATTATGTATCTTTGTAGTATACTTCGTAAGGGTATTATCTGGATAATACCTCATCGAGCTGTTGCTCGGCAACGTTAGGTAAAAATGAGACATTGCGCTTCTTTCCAACTTTCGGAGCAGGTAGCAAATATTCCAAAGACGCGAACAAGAGGGATGACCACAGAGCTTGATTACCAACTCCCAACGATAAGTTTGTGAGCGAAACACAAATTATGGTACAATATGCCGATATGTGCAAAAGATATAACTTCGCGACTTTGAACTTCTTGTCGGCACAAAGTCCATCTGCTGCTACCAGTATCACATAATGAGTTCATCTACCCAAGTGTCGTGTTTAGAATCGTATCCAACCCAACGAACAAAGTACTGTTTCTTTCCCTTTCTCCTTCTTGTTCTCAAAATTCACTCAACTTCAAATAATGACGGATCTTTTGAACTCTTTACAGCTATTCAGCGTAAAATTTTCCCTTGAATTCTTCTCCAGAGTAGTCTTTGAGTGCATAAGTAGGTGGCTCTGTCGGATAGTGGAATCGAACTACGAAAACTTCTTTTGACTATCCACCTTCGTATCCCTTGCGAAACGCTTCTAACCGTCTACTTATGCGAAATGTGTCTCCGACTCTAAATTTTAACTTCTTACTCGTCCTTCTTTCTTCAGTGTCGCTCTGATAATGATTATCCATCTCGTTGGGAGCCATTTTTATACTCGTGTGATAAGTATAATTATACCACTGTTCAAGTATCATAAGTACTTCGATGAAACATAGAGATTTTGCACGAGTAAAATACTTCCACCTTTTACTTTTCAACGCTCTATTAAATCGTTCGACTAGAGCGCATTTAATATCATCATTTTCGCTAGTATAATGTGCTATAGAACGCTGCTTCAGAAAGGAGAGAAATATAGCGTTGAGAAATTCTCTCCCTTTGTCCGTTTGCACGCAGGTAAGACATCTGTCACTTCCAGTAAAATCTTTTCGAAGGCAGACTTTACTTCGGGCGCAGTCTTATTTTTAACCGCCGCGGCAAATGCATAGCGGCTGTAACAGTCTATATAAGTCAAGATAAATTTGTAGTTGTCGTTGTGACGCGAAATGCTGGTCAAATCTGCCAAATCCAACTGCCAAATTCGATCAATTGCGAGAGAAATTGTTTTACGCCGAGGAAACTTGCGACGAATCGGTTTGTGCAAGGTGTACGCATCCTGTCCTTCGACAAACTCGCGTGCCTCTTTCTAAGCTCTTGAAGAATATTTCGCCAGGTTTTTGACAGAAGTAAAACTCCCGGCAGCTTCGGGGGTATAGTACGCGATTTCCATTGCTAATATTTTTCCCAACTTCTTGTAAGTACGTTTCTCGCCGATCTGCGCTCGCTCGTTCTTTCAATATTTCTCGACCTTCTCTCCGACGGAGCTGGAGTCACAACTGATGGTAAAGGGTGTTTTCTTCGACTTATAACTTTCCCACTCGCGTAGTTGGAGACGAGTTCTTTGTTTATTTCCGTCGATTCGGCCAATCACCTAGAAAATTCTAACCACCCAAGCGGCCGCTGCACTTTTTTCTGACTTAGAATATCGTTAAATAGCTCGACGATGTTATATCCGAATATGGGCGACTGGTTATATATCAATTCGCCGCGTTCGTTCTATGCGAAGTGCGGGCTTTCCTTTACTATGCGTAGTAGTTTCTTTGCTCTATATCACGAGCTTGCTGGAATAGACTCTAAGATTTCACCTTCCTCCAACTCGTTTCGCTTTATGGATTCGCTCGAGCGAAATTTATTTAACGCCATAGTGTAATGCTTCGCTTTTACATCGTCAGGTTCGCCGCCTTCCAATATATCTTTGACTGTCGTATCCATTTGAGAACTCCTATTCTGCATATTGATGGGTGTAGCTGCAGCTTGCATTCGCGCGTACATTGCCGGATCAAGCAATACAAATTTCTTTGCATGTTCCATCACGAGCTCTTGCCGCCAATCAGGTCTCCCAATATAGAAACAATGGGACCTAGCAAGGCTCCTAGAAATCCGCCAGTTTGAATGATTCTCTACTTTCTAGTTAAAATAACTTTGCATTTAACGAGTTCGCGCAGAATCTCTTTTCGACGAGCTAAGGCAAGCTTTTGTTTTTTATTCAACGGAACTTTATGGTGCAGCAAATTTTGAGCACACTCCCACAC
Organism: Enchytraeus crypticus; assembly: GCA_905160935.1. Taxonomy (NCBI): domain Eukaryota; kingdom Metazoa; phylum Annelida; class Clitellata; order Enchytraeida; family Enchytraeidae; genus Enchytraeus; species Enchytraeus crypticus. The sequence goes on along the minus strand of CAJHZI010000896.1, from coordinate 245,487 downwards.
GCAATTTACAAAGTCCCTATCTAAATATCTTTTTAGCCAACTCTTTCTCTGCGAGCGACTCGCTAGATCTATTACGTAACCTCAAAGTCGGAGCGTTCTCTCTAATTCTACAAGATATGTTGCTCATTCGACATCTTAACTGGAATGAACGATTGGCGAGGATAACTGGACCTTTTATTTAGACACGTCGACGAATTACGGAGCCTCATCCGTAAAAATGTTTGTTCTTACTCTCAATTGTTGTTCCGTGTTGGGTTTTAGGTCGATAAAACGATAACCGTAAGGCTTCGCTGTAGCATCTTTGAATGCATCTTCCAAAAACTTGCCTTTGGAAAACATCTGCCTGCCTAATATAGCGACTTGACCTACATCTCTTGGGTTTTTTAAGAGCACTATGTAGTGAGTATTGAGGTTCATGGTTCTGTTGTGTTTGGAGCTGTGAAATATGTTTTGTGTTAGAAATAGTATCGAAATGTTTCTGTGATGACTGCCTTTTGTGCATATTTGTGCGACTTTTTCGTTTGCTTCATGCATCAGATCGTCTATTACGAGCAATACGGGCTTTATAGCGTCAAATTCGTTTATGTCAAGTAATCCTTCGATGAAACGGATATTTGCAATAGAGTTGAATACATCTTGGTAGAATCCGCAACACCATACAATTTCCTGAGGAGGTGGAGCTATTACCTCATTCGCGTTTTGAATTAAATTGAGTCTTCCCAAAGCCGGTTGGACCCGATATCATAGCCGTAAATGGACGTTGCATGTTTGATTACTGAAAGGGACTAACGTTAAACGTGTAATTGATAGAGTTTTTATAGAAACACATTTGCTAAGATGTTATCCTGTTAACCAATACGAGTCTTTGTGACTCTAGACGTATATAATGAAGTCTTTAATGACTCTTTCTAATATTTACTACAGTCTTTATGTAAAAACTTGACAAAGTCCATTTGTTTAACATTTACACCGAAGCCACCATCAATATCTAATTACAGTCTCTATTTACAGTATATAAAAGGTTATATACAGCAGTCTTTATGTACAATATTTACAATATTTCCTAATTTTGAGAAGATGAAAAGTGCTTGGTGATGGAATTTTTACGCCACACCGGTACCTGGATGGGATGAAATTTTGATATGTCCGTATGCATATGTCGTGTATTCGTCGGGTAGAATGTAACGTTTGTCGTCGTAGGGATTCAGTCCGTCTTTTGTCAGAGTTTGAGTTCGTAGAACGTGATCCTTACTGCGAATGCTGCAGAATTCAGCTCTCGTTTTCGTTTGTTGCACGAGACTTTCGACAAAAGTGTCGTGAGTTATGTGTTTTTTACGAAACGAGTTCTGAATTTCTTTCGCAGTGGACTTGTTACCGTCTGGGATCAGGAGACTATACATTTTCGATCTTAATTCTACAAACGCGAGTGGTTGCAGCCCTTCGCAGTCGTCTTTAAAAAATCCCAATTTTCGATCATTTACTATGCTAAAACAGGGTTGGAGGGAGGGAAGTTGGAGGTGTCCATGTGAACTACAAACCCTTTCATGTCTCTGTACAAGTCGTCCGTTACGATGTGATAGCAGAGCGAATCGGTGTTTGTGAACAAGAGTTGACACTTGTTTCGTATCTCGCCTTTGTCACATCGTAATGGAATTTGAAAAGATGTAGTTTAGAAAGGTCTAAAATACAGGCACCGGTGAATGTCGGTTTATCCCAGAATACGTGCACTTGTTTCATTTGCACGGCTAGGAGTGATTCGTTTATTTTGTTAAAAGAATGATAATTGGGTTTGGCGACCAAATTCCTTGCCTCATTATCCGATACGCAAATTTTAATATCTGTCTGTTTTCTTAAATTCTGCATCGTTTTTCCAAAAACAGCATTGTTTAAAAATTTAAAAAAGTTTTTTTCTGATGGGGACTTGGCATGTTGGCGCTGGGCTGTATTAAAATCAATGTGAGGCTTGATCCACGCAATTTGCGAGAAACTCATCACTCTATGTATTTGCTTGCAGATCAAGCCTTTCTCTATGTAGTATTGAAAATTTCTGTAATGAAGCACGTATCGGGTCTTTGGCAAGAAATTCGGCACCAACTTTTCAGTTTTGGAATTTTGCTTTCTCCCCCCAATTTTGTCAAAAGTTCGAGTTGGTAAGGAGAGAGGAACAATTCGGAGATAGAAAGTCTTTCGGGAGTTAATGGTAGGTCATTGTGTTGCTCGTGCAGCTCTGGTGGATATTCTAAAACCACCTCTAGCATGAAACGCGTTTCGGCGTCATCTGGGATCTGCGCGAAGTTGATTGATTCAATTTCTTTCCTTGTTAAAAATGTAAAATTTCCAGTGTGGAGGGGCTGAGACATTGCCCACCCGTACCGGTTATTGGAATCATAGTACTGTATGTACGAGTGGGCTACCCTAGGATCGTAGCTATGCAGACTTGGATTATTAGCTTCGGCGTACCTATGCGTAATCATAGCTACGCCTCCGCGGAGAGCTGACTCGAATTAGAGAAGATGATCGGGCTCCGTTAATAGTTCGATCTTTGCCTCCGTCATTTTTAAGCAAGCGTCAAAAGATAGTCCGGGCTGGTGTAGTAGTGAGCAGGGTCATGATCTTAATTTGTTATCGAGAATGTTAGAAAATTTTCAAACACGTCAGCCAGTAGAAGGACGCCGATTAGAAGATACAGATCATGATACTCTTGCATATCCTTCAAACCAAGCGCTTTCCAAACCGACTGAGCGTGCTCGTAATCTTCTTTCGAACACTCTGATTCTCTCAGTTTGCTGTAGAATGTCTGGATTGGAGGTAGTTCAGTGTCGTTGAATTTATCCCTACAACTCATGCATTCATAGGGATAGACTCCTTTCCTCAAGATAAGAGATATTTCATTAGGGTTTGAAAAGTGACGTTTGGTATGGACAAACTTTTCCTTGTCGTCTTTCTGTAAACTTTCTACCAAAAAATTAAGGGAACCGGGAAGGAATTGGCAAGAGTCTAAGATTCTAAGATTGCCGACTTGGACTGCTATGAATTTTTCGGAATTTGTAGCGATGACTCTAATTTCGTTCATTTTCGCTAGGAAATTAGACTGGAAAAATTTTAAAAAGTGGTGAGTGTCGTAGTTTTTGGAATTGTGAAAGATGACAGGGACAAAGTAGCTCAACTTCTCTTTCTCGTCAGCCTAACTATGCTCTGCATAGTATCCTTCCCCGGGTATCTCTTCTATATAAAATTCAGATTTGTTCGGTTTATCCCAGCCCCTCAAATTAAATTTACGAGGTTTCAATTGAAGGTTGCATTTGTGACAACAAGCGGCGATAAAGTTGCCGGTAACATGATCGTGATGTCTTACCTTCTTTCCAAAACGTTCCTGGCAGAGGAAGCAGACATCAGCCTCATGAAACTGACGAACTTCGTCGCCGCTCATTTCGTTAATTGAAACATTTTCATTTAATATTTTACAAATTTCCCCATCAATTTCGCGCAGCTTAGCGTAAAAATTCTCCATCTCATTTTCTCCGCTATACGTGTATGCTTTTTTGTACTCTACGTTTTCATACATACATACACGTAGTATGCAGAAGCCGCTGGGTGTATGTATTTCATCTTGGTCTGATATAAATGATTCAAAATCACAGTATAATGCAAAAGGAACCTTAAATTGTTTTTGAATAGCTGTAAATTTTAATATATTTGGAAGCTCTTCCTCCTTACGCGCTTCGATGAGACCCTCAACGAAACTGCGTTCAGGCCCGTCTACCTCATCTAATCTCTCAACCTTCTCCTCCAGAGTCATCATCAACGACTCATGCTCGGCTATTTCAGCCTCTCTCTGTGGCTTGGGAGCGCTGGGAGGAAAGGATATGGCTAGAGCAGGTTTCGTCCCGCAGTCCCGTTGGTGTTCAATTTGGAGTTTTTCGGAGGAAAAGCGGTGGAGACTGTATCTACACGAAAAGATAGCGTGATTTGTAACATCATAAAATAGTCTACCTAAATTGTTTATTAAAATATAATGCCTTTGTGGACTGCCGTTTTGGTCTATATCAGTTAGGAGAAGGAGGTTAACGTGATGTGGGCGGTCTTGGTGTTTGCTCATGTAAATTTGTGCCAGAATACATTCGTCTTCGTCTTCAATGTAGCTCAGTATGCCGATACTTATTTCTGGATTTTGCTTTTCGAATTTAGAGCTCTGATCGATGCGTACGGGGAAATCGATACCGGTTACATTAAATTTATGAAGGTGGGACCTGTATTGGTTAGGACGTTCGAGATGAAAAATTTGTTTATTTTGTTTTTCATTTTCTGGGATCACATACACCGCAGCGGCCAGACAATACAAAAGGCACTTTTCATCATCAAGATTTTTTATATTAATGGTGGCTTTTTTATTCCTAATAAATTTTGGTGTGGGTAGATATGAGGAAGCGGATATAGGTTTGTAAGATGCTACTTTTACAACAACGTCACCTACGCTGTCTAGTATCCAACCAGACCCCATCGCAGTGAAGTTTTCGAGCATCTCGTTCAACTTTGTTCCTGCGTCAGAGATGTGATTACTAATTTCGCTTGGATGCAGGAGACGTTCCACATCAGATCTAAAATTTGCACTCGTCGTGGACTCTGCGCCATCTCCTATCGGACGATACACATTAACCTGACTCGAGAGGTACCACTTCATGGGGCTGTAAACATGAAATTATCAGTACGCGACATATAATTTAAAGTTACTTAGTGTACTAGTAGTGTTTAATTGCTGTATTAAAGGAAGTATGGATATCATAGTTCATATTTAAAGAGTCAAGAAATAAACATGTATAGATCATGTTTATGATAAGTATATGTATAGTTTACTGATATTATATTATAAGAAGTGTTGGAAAATGAGACTTTATTAATTTACTTTTGTAGCACTCATACCCATGCGTGTCTAGATCCTGCTGTAAGATTTGTTCGATAGCATCACGTCTAGCTTCTATGCCATCTCTCAATCCTTCCTGTTCACTGAACGGTTGAAGGGAGTAAGTTCTGAATGTAGTTATAGGGGCTGACGGTCCACCACCACCTCGCTGTATCAGTTTATTTTCACAACGTTTGCAGATCTTTGACCCAAGGTTGAAGCAGGCTTCACTTAGCTTACGCCTGCAGGAGAAGCACCACATCTTGGTGGCGCAGGGGACACATATCTTTTGTCCGGGGGCGGGAGATTGCAATGGCAATCATCTGTAAAATACAATTCTTGCGGATTAAGAACGTTTTAAAGGATATGCAAAATAAATAAAGTGTAAATAGATACTTAGATGTGTTATTGAAATAGATTAAGAAGAGAATGTAGTATGAATATGTTACTGTCAAGTGAGATATTTTTATAAAAATTACACTTACTACAAGTAGAACTTGTATCTGGAGCTGAACTTGAATCAGAGCTTGGTGGCGGCGTCGGTTCATCATCATGACCTGTATATAAAACGTGGCATAAAATAATTATGATAACAGAATTTATAATAAAGTACATTAAGAAAACTCAGTAGAATAATATAGATACAATATACACGTACATTATAGAGTAACATAAGAACAGTAGAAGACTGATAAAAGAAGATAAAGATTGATAAAGAAGACAGTAGAAAGTAAGATATGCTTATTGAAATAGATTAAGAAGATTAATTTTTAGTATATAATAATAGTATAAATCTGTTACTGTCAAGAGAGATAGTTTTATAAAAATTACACTTACTACAAGTAGAACTTGTATCTGGAGCTGAACTTGGATCAGAGCTTGGTGCTGGCATTGATTCGCTATATATATATATTACAGTAGGATATTTTTAGAACGCAGAATTTTAGTAAAATCATATCACTTACATTTCCAAAGAATGGGGTCATATCCTTGCATCACGAACTCAAACAGAGAGAGCCCCTGTGGTATTTCATCATCGGATGAAGGATCGGGTTGCACGGTTGTTAGGATTTGATCTAGCCACTGAATGTCATCATCAGCGGCCGATGGATCTTGATCCGTTGAAAAGACGGTAGGTTCCAAAACACGCGCTCTCTTGCGTTCGACTTCGTTAGGAGTCTCCTCATCCGCAGCTCTCTTTTGAGTTACGTAGCTTTCTCCATCCGCAGCCCTCACTTGGAACTCGGGGCTTTCAGCCGCAGCTTGAGCTAAGGCTTTTTCACGCTCCTATTTTAGGAAAAGTTAATTTATTGTTACTAAAGGTCAGTTGCTAAGGTGGATCTTTATCATTTCAATGCTATATGATAACTAACAGTGGAGAGAGTCAATAATAAATATCACAATACAACATAAGGTTATTAATCTATTGAAATCTATATACACTTTTGATGAATGCAATGAAAATCTACCGTTACAGATGCAAAAAAAGGATAAAATTAACTTGGACTATTTATTATCAACCATGGATGGTATAATAAAGGTTTAACTTTTGCTTCCTCTGCTACGTAGGAGAAATACTAGATAAAATATTTTCATAAATATACTTCAACCTATTCATATGTTTAACAAACTGTTATTGAAAAGTTTTAGAAATTATTTAAGTTAAAAATACTAAATAATTTATTGACAATTAAATTTTAAATTCATTGAAAACTATACTCCAAAATTCTACATACCTCTTCGTAGCGATTGAGAACAGCCATGAACTCTTCGAAAGCAGCCACGTCATCAGCAGACAGATACGTAGACATAATGCTAAGTTAGTTTCACTACTACTGTAGATAGAGAATCTCTGGAAGGTAACTTTACAAATGACCTCTACTTGCAATGTTTGTGGTTTTTATAGAGTGAACAAGAAGCCATCTGGTTTATATCAAACAAATTGATGAACAATTAGTTTGAGTGGTATAGTCATATGATCTTCTGAGCGTTCTGTTTCTTCAGGTCAATTAGAAATTAGAAATTAGGGGGGGTGTTTTATCAACTAGAAAATTATTAGGATTTGTTTTTTATCAAGTTAAAATTATGAGAGCGTGTTTCTATTAAGATCAAAATTATGTGGGCGCGATTTTATCAACTAGAGAATTAGGAGAATGTGTTTTTATCTAGTACAACACTTTGATGGCGTGTTCTTTTCAAGTTTAAAATTGCGAGGGTGTGTTTAAAACAAATAAAAATATTATTACAAAGGCGACAAATTATTTCGGACAGTTAAATTATTTGTACAAGTTCAGCAACTCGTAAAAGATATACAATAAAATAATACAGTAGAGGCAAAAGTTATAAAATAATAACTTATTTGAATAGCAGCTATGACGATTAGATTGAAAACATTTGTGCGAATGAATGATTGATGCAAGTTACCTCGCATTTTCAGTTTTTCTGCAACTTTGACCTACTTAGTCAGAATGAAATAGTTTAATTATGTATTATATTTAGAGTGAACCAACTGGTGAGAACCCCCTGTTCCTCTTAATAACAATGAATCATTTAGTTTGTCAAAAAATAGTTTGACCTACTTACAATTGCTCTACTGATATTTCGGGTTAATTAGTAACACCCACATAAGTGTTCACATGGGGCTAATTAGTAACATCTGGTTGTCACATGACGTACTTAACGAGTACAATAGCTAAACTGATTGCTCGGGCTAATTAGTACATCCACTAATACTTCGAGCTAATTAGTACGGGCAAGCATACGTTTTTGAGGATTAACTAGGTCAGCGCTTGACGCACTTAGGGGTCAAATTTCAGGTCGTCCTAGTTCATGCTAGATCATACTACTACCGGAGTCACCGGACTTTCTGGGGTGAGTTGGTATCTCTTTTTCGCAGTGTCAGTTACAATCCTCTATGAAACTTCGACCTATGTTAAACATAATTCATATAATTTCTCGCATTCCGTTTATTTTTTTAGACTGACGCTAATTGAATCCTTATTCACGTTCTTGATCTTTAAATGTCTGGAAACTATATAAGATTTTTTCTACTACAAGCTAGTCAATATCTGTCCGAGGTGTTGTAGGCTAATTATGGTTAAATTATTTACCTATAAATTCTGAGCTGCAGAATATTCTTAAATTTACTTTTCTGCAATGGAATGCTGGTCATTTAGATAAATAAATTATTGTTTAAACCAACACATTCTATATGTAAATATTTCTACAAGAAAAATTTAGAAATAGGATAACAAATTTCTTAAGATTCATCTAAATATCAGAAAATCAACTACGATGGCATGTATGCTTAGTTGTAAAAGGTGCAAAGGCAGTTAAAAATCGCTTATATGCTAATATTCTAAGCTATGATTCATCTAACTGCCAACAAATCGTCCAATATATCGTCCAATTTTTCTGATCAGATTTGTCTGTACGGTTACATCGTAACATGCGTGGGGAAGCTAGGTCATCAATTCTCTCGCTAGTGTTCCCATTAATTTTGCTATCACTACTATCAAATTTATCGTCAGATTGATCATCCAATTTGTCTCTGTTCAGCGAAATTATATAAAAGATTTCTCGTCGAATTTCTCTGAACAGAGAAAAGATTGGACGATAAATCGTATCGTGTATTGCCACTTAAATTAGAGCTTGAAAACGCACACGCCGCACAGGAGAATAATTAAAATACATGTTTCTACTGAAATTATACTAAGCCCTGCAATTACTAGGTAAAAGCTGGTAAAGCTAAGGTTAATGTTAGTTTCCTCACTCGAAAGCGATGTCAGTGACGGGAGAGCCCAGGATTTGAACCCCGCACATATTGATCCGCGGTCGAGTATCTTACCGACGTATCTTACCTTAACATCGCCACTGGCTGGAGCCAGTGGCGATGTTACAATTTACTTAATAGCAAGTAACGAGCAGCGAATAAATAGGGCCTACTCATAAAATAAACAACACATATTTCTCATAATATTACACATATTTCTCATACTACTCATAATACAAAAGCACATATAACCTACATGTATCATAGAGCATCCACACCCAAACAATACGCCCTCTAAAATTAAATAATTAAACTTTAAGCGTAAATAGACATGCATAAGAAAGATTTCCAAAAATAATCCGTATGAGAATCGAATTGGATGTTTCCCGTTTATCGAGCAAGTATACTATTACACAAATTGCAAATTTCTATGTAATGCCTATAATTATGATAAAAATAAAATCCTTGACAATCGAATAGCGTCAGCCATTAGGTTAAACTACTGAATTTTATTTTGATACAATCAAAAATACAAATTTCCGCTTCATACATTAGTTAAATAAAAGAAATTATGCTTAATTTAATTCATGATGCATTTTAGCTGCTATGATTAAAATTGTGCACATTATACATTGATATCTTTGCTTATAGACTTGACTTTGATCTCAAAATACTCAGAGACATTTAAACAAAATAATAATCGCATTATTATTATTTTTGTCCTTGTAATAGATTTCTAAGTTAATTTATGCATAATTTTACGACGTCTTACGAAAAGTGTAGGGTAACGATTAAAAATTCATCAATTCTTGAATAATTCATAACAGTCCAATGCTTAATTATTTTAATTTGCTAATTTATAGTTATATAATATCTACTGTATATTGAATTTCAGCCATGACTAAAGTTAATTACTGTTCAGTAATATTAAGTTCAATTTTGAACTAAAATATTGCACATTTTTCTGCAATTTACAGGTAGACCTACAGCTAAAGTGATTACATCAAAATGGAATTCAAACGCCATCAATCACCCTTATTAATTACACATAATCGCTCTCAATTACTCCTGACCACCCTCAATTAATAATAATGATGACGATGACGATAATAATAATAATAATATTATTATTATTATTGAAAATAATAATAATAACATCAATTCGATCTTTTTAAGCAGCTTGATGACCTCGAGTAGCGGGGCAGCAATTCAACACGTATTTCTCGAATTGTTGATATCAAACCTCAGGTTCTTTACACCTGGGGTATATTATTTAAAGCAATAATAATGATATTATATTATTATTATTAGTAGCATAGGTTTAATGTCCGCTTCTTAATCCCAGGATGACATCAGGGTCGTCAAATTACGCCTAACCACTAACAAAATCTCATGATTCAAAGACTTGACATGAGCTGAGGTCAGTCACTGATCTGCAGCAGAAAGATAAAATAATGATATTAATGCAGATATGAAATCCATTACTGTAGATGGTTTGTTAATCTTTGATTCGCTATTGCCTATAGGATGACGAGACTACGGTTAGCTTATTGCTTCTTTACCGCTTTGGTGGTGGTTGGAAGACTAGTGGTGGTCTCCACCGAAGAACAGGCTCCAGTCACATTCCAGGCTTTAATAGGAATAATTTCGTGATGTTCATCGTACTTCTGACCAATGTATTGCAGTGGTTTTCGACTCATATTAATAGGGATGGAATCCGGCCACACGTTACAGGAAACACCGTCGTGGCAAAGCGATTTCAATTTTAATTTTTGCCAGAGATAGTCACTAACAAAATTGCCGGTAATGTTTGAGTTGAGAGAATTATTTGCAGTTTTCTTATAGCTCTCGTCTTGCTTCAGATACGATACTATTGACTCTGTTATGCTGACAGAGTTCAAGGATTTTCTTATTTCACGAGCATCGCCACCCCACAGACCTTCAATGACTGATTGATTCGCATGCATTGGATGATCCCTAATGCAGTGCAGCACTGGTTTGTCTTTGGCTGCCTCTGTATTTTTCTTCATCCACTCACTTATAACTGAATATTCTCTCTCTGATGGTCGAGTGTCGCAGTCGCGGATTAAGAAGAAGTCAACATCCGGGTCGTCGATGACCAAATATCTCCAATACTCCGGAGGAATCTTTTCCGCCACGTCAGCCGATATTGGTTTTAACTCTGCCCCCAACTGATGAAGCTTTGTTAGGAACCTTGGAGGGACTGTATAATTAGCGCCAGATGAAACTTCCTGAGGGTCCAAAACATAAATTCGAAGTTTCCAGTCTGGATAGAGGATCGGAGCAAGCTGGATGTTCCTGATTGCACCCCAGGTGTATCTGGGATCCTTTCCATAAAGAGACATCGAGATGACGTTCCTACTATCATTCTTCTGCTTTCCATCGGTTGTGTTTAAATAATTCACGTACCTGCAACATTCATCACGTCATATTGACCATAGTATCACCAGTTTTCTTTGAATTATTGCAAAAGGCTTCCATTGAAAAAGCAAAAAGCTTACTTACGTTTATATATGATAAATTTACACACATATTATTCTAGAAGGAGACGTTTTCGTAACTTGAATTAGTCACAATTATAGTAAAACAATTTGAAATGTGAAATTTCGTTCAAGTTAGCAATTCTACTTAAATGCACGCTACTTATCTACTTACTTGGCTACTTGCATGCCTAATACTTTGCTTATTTATTTACTTACTTCCATCCTTCCTTCCTTCCTTCCTTCCTTCCTTCCATCCATCCATACATCCTCCATTCTTCCTTCCTTCCTTCTTTCCTACCTTCCTTAATTACTTACCTACTCACTTTCGTACGTACTTACTTAAGCATATTCTTAATTACTTAATTATCTACATGTAACTACTTACATATTTATTTACTTACTTGCTAATTTAATTACTTAGAAGATTTACTGATCACCCTCTGAAACTACAATTGTATACATCTCAACTTGCAATTAGTAAATTATAACCCAACAACGCAAGCGATATCATTTTAGATTTACCTTTCCGCATCAAGTCGAGATTCCGCAATATCTCGAAAAGTCAAAAAATTTAATATTTTTTAAACATTCAATTTATACGTACCTATATGTAAATGTAATTCTGTGCATTTTAGTGATGTGACTGGACTGCATGGAGTATAGTTATTAATTTTCTCTAGGCTTGAAATTGAAATCGAAGAGAGACCAACGTGAAAATCCCACATACAACAGTATCATATTTTGATAATTCTAGTTGCATAAATCATTACAATTTTCAATGCCTATGTTGCAAATTTTAACATATTCTCAATGGATGACTAGAACTTTAGTTTTTCTCTGATTTTCTAACAATCAATAAAGAACATGTGAATATACATAGTCTACAGCCAAAACATTTCTATTTTTTATAAATTTCAGAGTCACAGCACGAATTACGCATAGCACTGCTTTTGGATCGCATATAAATATCTTTTATAAAACTACTCTTTGTTAATCGCCGAAACCCTGCAAGACATCTACATGTATAAAAGGATAAACTGCAGCAAAATCAGTAAACCGTGAATCAATGCCTTTACCGCTGACTATTGTATTGCATTCCACTATAACCTAAATATGTTTATAATACATTGAAGCCTATAATCAACGTTATAATAGATAGGCCCTAAGGTGTCCGTGTTTGAATATCTATTCAAATCGTACTGCAGACGGGCTGATCTTCATTTCGGTATATACAGTGTGAATTTTATAAATGCACCTCACTTTAAATACTGGAATAATTTAGCCAATTAATCTAAATAAAATTTTCAGAATTTGAAGCCCTCATATTTTTAATAGTGAATTAGAGTTTTCTTAGCCATGTACTGAAAATTAATTGACTATATACTGTATATTACAAAACGCTTGCATAGCTACATATTCCTTATCCTATGATAACCTTTACATTTGAGTAACTTTAAACTCTTTATCCTACATGTAGATAACTTGCATAACTTTGATTATGCTCAACCTTGATTGAGCATAATACGGTTTCAAAAGAAACAGCGAGGTATATACGTGTCATGGAGTCTCAAGGTTATTTTTCCGACGAATTTTAGTCGATATCTGAAAACTTTATCGATCGTATAAAGAATTTATTTTTTCAAATTAACTAGAAATTATTAACAGTAATTTATAGTTGAAAAATTACAATATATGTTACTTTAATAGCTCAAATTTTAACCATGTATAGATGATATCCAAGATCAAATTAATATTGATTTGCCATTCGTTATGTTACTAAATTATATCGATGTATTCGCTAAGTGTATTTAGTTGGTCTTAAACAAGTAATAGTAGTTTCTTACCCTTTAGCGTTATATTATCTTAAAGTATGTATTTAGTTAATTAACAAAGTATTTAACTAACACATGTAGGCCTAACTCCTGTTTACGCTTGACTAAAATGTTGAACTCTTTCTTAACAAAAGATGGACTTTCGAGTTTAAAACTTGTGTTGTTAGCTATTTTAGCGTTAGTGTAACACAGTTACACCGTTAGCAAGGTTGCATGCGCAACTCCCTTTATTGTCATATTCTTTGAATAATTACTATTGCTAAGATCAAGTCAACAGATTGAAATACATATGCACATGCACATAATGCTCAACGCAAAGCTCTACGTATTTACAACAATCAATCCGTTTTCATGTAGATACATTGTCACACGCAACACCCTTTGGCGTGACAGTCTGGTACATATTTAGATGTTTTCAATTTTCTGAAATAAGTTAAACCCTGTTTACAACTACGCCCCTGTCTATTTACCATTTAACACGATCAAATGGGGGACATAAAAATAACGAGTCATTGACACCAGGGTTGCACATCGGACAAGGAATAATTCTAACATGTTTCAATATTTTATTTTTCCATAGACAGGATTTTAAGAACTCATAAATATTATGTACATTTGTAGCCACGCGAAAATATACTTCTGTACCTATGACCAAATATTTATGGGACTCCAGACTTTCATATATCTAGCTAATGGACACAGGTCTGCAAAAATTTAGCTATAACTAGCTATCAAGTAGTGGCTTCTTCACACGTTTACTCATTAACTGAATGATTGATCGTGGACTCAAGAATGTGGCACTGTACGGAAGTAATAATTAAAAATATATATAAACAATGTATGGATGCGTTTAAGATCAACATAAATTGGCCTATGCCTAATATTTACTAATATTTAATGTAAATAGCATGATTCATTATTGTGATACACCTTTGTATAACTAATATATGAATGTGCACAATATTAACAAATAATATAAATTAGAAGATAAGAAAATATATTTTAAATATGCAGAATATTTTCTATGGGTTGTACAAAACTAAACACTCTGTTATCACATGTATTTTAAAGTGAAAAGTTGGCAGTTTTTGACGAAATTTCAAGATAAAATAGATATCGTTTACAGACAATACAAACGCTAAGCCTAATTTAATTGATTGTAAATTTTTTTACCCCACCGTAAGAATTTAAATGTCAGATAACTGACGTCAATACCACACAGAGTATCAAATTATAACTATCTAACTATACATTCTAACCCTTTTCTCTAGAAAATTATCTTTCTAGTTAGCAATTAATAACATCAAATGTATGCTAATTTTTACTAATTTATTTAAGCCGGTGCTCTGCAAATGTTATAAAGGGCCGCACGGATTGCATGGGCTTCTATTGTATATTGTCCTTTCTCTTCAGAGCGTCACTAAGAAATATACATGTATAATGGAGAGGTGCTATCAAAAATTCAAGTGATTGATTGATTGATTGATTATACACTCTTTATGATTGCTTTCTAGATTTGTAACATTTATAGCCTTATAATTGGTCAAAAACTGCTTAGAAATATTAGAATACAGTTGATGAAGGGGGTAATCTAAAATTTTCCTAAAACTTTTCCGAATAAAAACCTTTACCTTCTGCATGCACAAATCAGTTCTCTTTCTCTCTTTTTAATGTCTGATTCCGTACGATAAATATGATGTCAAGGACGATTTTGCGATGAGTCGTATCCACATTCTAATATTTGACAGGAGATCATATAATGAACTTCAGCTGATACAAAATATTAAATTATGGTTCGATTTAGGTCTCATTTACTAAGTAATCGTTGTAAATTATCTGAAAAAATTGATAGTTAACAGTAACGTTTAATACTTTAACAAAATATTTATTTTGAAAATAGTTAAACAAATCTGACCTGGAGATAACTAATTTATCTTTCGCAATTTGAGATCCCAAGATTCCCTTTACCCTTCCGTTCACGCCATACCTCTGACCCATGCCAAGAGTATGCACCAGCCTCACATGATAAAGCTTCTTCATACGTCCCGGCTCATATATTCTTGTTATCCAGTCGTCACCCCACCAATCTGTGATGGTCCTTGGATAGTAGTAACCAATGATATCAACATGAGACCGGTGAACGAAGTCGTAAGTTAGAATTCCAGTGTTTCCACCGGAATGTTTCGGGCCAACAACTCCGACATTTTTCGGATTGTAACTTGTCAAGGTGTTGATGAATTCTTCAGTCCAATTTTTTGTCTGCATGTGAGTATCATCGTTGATTCGATAATAATAATCTACGTTGTCCAGATAGGCTTCCAACATGGCGTCATTCTGTGCCCACACAGGCTTACCTTGATGATCACACTGAACAAAATGCAGACTTGTTTTAAGTCCTTTCGGGCACTTTTCTGACACCATTTTCTTGAACTCTGCATGAAATAATCTGGTAAAACTTTCATTACGGTACACTGCATCGGAGAAGTCATAGGCCAAATAGAAGGCATAGACATATCCAGGCGAAGCTGTTGTACAGAAAGTTGGCAAAAATGTGTAGAAGAATTGAAACTTTTCCGCAATATTCGTTTCGTTAATATTTCTAATCTTTTTAGATGTTATACCGAGTCCTATTGCAACGGTTGTTAATTTGTTATTACCATTGTGTTCATGATCATGTCCACTTACTTCACCCGCGTGACCGAATATCATATCCGACAAGTGAATATCCGGTTCATCAGCCTCGTTTTGATGAAATGCGTGGATGAAGTTTTTGAAAGAAGCATATCGCCTCAACGATTTTATTTGTCTAACTTCAATGGCTCCCATATAAGCTAAGAAGGAGACAAATATGTATACGGCTCCAATACTCAAAACAAGCCTCCTTCTCTGTCTGATACATGCTCTTAAATCAACCATATCGAGGAACCCTTCAATCTTGGTTTTAAGATAGGATTCGTCGGCTTCGGCAGTTAGCGATGAAATAGATTAGTTGCAAATGAATTTTGTCTCAATTAAAATTACATATTCTGTCAAATTTATTTAACAATATACATATATGGGCCCTATATATATATATATATATATATATATATATATATATATATATATATACTGTATATATATATATATATACGCATGTATATATAATACGTAGATAGATCATGCATAGAGATATTTACTCAGTTTGTTTAGCAATTGGAAAATTAATCCAAATATCGATCAATCAGTAAAATATTAGGCGTCTTGATGAAATAGGCCTATCTTCATTATGCTTTTGCTGAAACATTTACACTGTTGCTCAACTCTTTATTTATTGCACCTCAATATATCCGCCAAAAGCTAAATACCCGAAAAATGTAAAGGGTTCCTATATTGAATATGAGACGCTTCCTTTAAGGCTAAGGCCAATTTTAAGTCAGTTTCCTGCTCGAATGACAGAGCAGTGAAGAAGAGAGCACTGGATCTTGACGTCTGGTCCTAAAGTTACTACAAATTATCAGTAGGGAGCCATTTTAAGCAGTCTGTACATATAGCTAGTACGTTTAATAGAATTTCGTTTAATTTTTAATATAAAATGACTTTTAAAAACACATTGGAGTGCTATGATTTATGATCAGCTATATTTCATTTAAATTTTTTTTCAAGATTTAGTATATTTCTTCAAGATATTTAATAGGCCTATATTTCCTCAAGATTTTCACTTTCTGTCATGCAACTTAATTATGCAACAACACGCTTTTGACTACATCACGCTACTGACAACAACACGTTGATGACAACAACACGTTGCACGTTGCTGACAAAACACGTTGCTGACAACAACACGCTGTTGACAGGAACACGCTGTTGACTCAAATCATTCGATCATTCAAAACATTTCTTAAGCAATTAATGAATCAGACATTTAGATTTTAATTTTCAATTTTTAAGTGCCAAATATCAAATCACATCATGAAACAATAAATTTATTCATCTAGTCATAGGACAATAACTTTAATCCTGCTGTTTTCCTATCCTCAATTTCGATGTCACGGAGCTTCAATGTAGAATTGATTAAGATTAAGATTAACCAAATCTTAAATTCCAGGCCGACTAGTAAAAACAAAGAGGTTCAAAAACGTTTCAAAATCCTAAATCCTAAAAACAATCCAAATGTGTAGACTATACGAGTTAATTAGTTAATTGATATAATCTTATTTTATTGATACTTTCATCGTCATCATCCTCCTCCCATGAATCCCAGTTTAACCTGGGTCGGGAGACAAATAGACTGCCTCAAATTCTCTTTGTCCTACACCACACCACCAACCAGTGCCCTATTTGAGACTTTTTCATTATATTGATATTTTATTGATTTTTTTACAAATAATTTTGATGAGCTTGTCTCTTCTTCTTACAGACATAATATAAAGTTGATGGATCATTTTGAAGATTTATTAATAAAAATAACATTTACTTGTTTAATTTGAAAAACATTTTAACGAAATATTTCTCAAATTACGTTTTTCTAGAGTTGTTTAAATTTAATTACTACAGACGTCCTTCTCCATTATAGACCAATTATAGACCAATTTCCCTCTTTAATAATTTAAGTAAAATGTTTGAGAAAATAATGCATAAACGCATTACTACATTTCTAAATAAGTTCAAACTCCTTAATGACAATCAATTTGGTTTTAGATCCGGCCATTCTACCACTGATGTTCTTTTCTCTTGTGTTAATTTTTTATCTACTGAACATAAGCATAAAAACAAGACACTTGGTATATTTTTAGATCTCTCAAAAGCCTTTGATACTGTTCATAACATTCTGCTTCGCAAATTACATTTTTATGGAATACGTGGTACTGCCTATGATTGGTTTAACTCTTATCTATCTCCAAGAAAACAATACACCTTAATTGGTGACAGCATTTCTAGTGTGTTATCTCTTGGTATTGGTGTTCCTCAAGGTTCCATTTTAGGACCTTTACTTTTTATAATCTATATGAATGATATTCATAATGCCTGTACGTTTGGGTCCATTAAACTGTATGCTGACGATTCTAATTTGTTTGTTAAACATAAGTCTATTGATGACTTGTTTATCTCTGCGAATCTAGCTTGCTCTGAAATAAGTAAATGGTTTATAAGTAACAAGCTAACTGTAAATTGCTCTAAGTCTTCATATGTATTACTCTACCCCACTAAAGACGATGAAGCTCTTATACGAACTAACAATTTAACTGTATCCCTTGATAATAACTGCATTAATAGAACGTATGTTACCAAATTCTTAGGCTTAACACTAGATGAAAATTTGACATTTGGTGATCATATTAAATCAATAATCTGTACAATTATAATTTCAATAGTATGTTATACAATCGTAGAGATTTTATTCCTATGAATTGTCGTAGAAATTTATACCTTTCATTGGTGCAATCAAGGACACAATGTGGAATTGAAGTTTATGCAAATACAACCAAACAGTTGCTTCAACCTTTACATGTTGCATGTAACCGTATACTAAGAACTTTACAGAATAAACACAAGTTTCATAATGTTAAGCAACTTTATATGAATTATAATGTATTACCAATTTTTCAGTTATTCCAATTACACACTGGTAAACGTGTTTTTAAATGTATTAATTTCTCCGATCTGACTATGTCAGTATCCATGAAATGTATTTTTATTGATAATCAGACCTCGTCTGTGTATAATACAAGGCTCTCCGAGACCAATTATTTGTGTTCTAGAACAACTTCCGAATTTTTTAAATCTTATGTTTGTAAGTATATCAATTCTTGGAACCAAATACCTCCTGATATTCGCAGTTCAAGGTCCCTAGCTGAATTCACTAAACGTTACAAATATTTATTATTTGATGGTTTGTAAATTTCTAAACTTTCGTTTTTTGTGTGTTAATGTCCAGCTAGAATTGTTACTTAGCTAAAGTGTGTATTTCAGTTGATTTTGCATTATACATGACATTAATATAGTTGTAGACGGTGGTCAGCTAGATAAGATGTGCATCATCTTCCCTGACGGCCGTTGTTCTGGTTTCTACAGACTGTTTGAAACCCTGTGTTTCTGGGAATTTTTATTTTATTTTATTTCCCTTGGATGTTTATTTCAATTTGTACATGTATTTGTCATTAATTTGGTGTTGATGCTGAAATAAACACATATCTCTCTCTTCTCCATTATTTAATTTACGTTTAATGTAATAATTACATTAATTGGACCAGTGCAAGTTCATCAACAACAACTGCACAGTAATTTAATCATACCGTATATGGCGTGGTCTACCTGATAATCTAATGCGCTGTAGAACCACTCTTCTGCTATTTAGCTTGAAAGCAGCACGTGAATAATAATATGTACGTTGGTTCTGCCACTTGGCAGTACGTTAGAGAGAGCGAGATTATTATGTCATTTTATGACAAATATATGTGTATGCTGTATACTATATATATATATATATATATATATATATATATACACTGTGAGTAAAAAAAACATGTGCGCAGTCTTTCGCCCATAACTTTAGTATTAGTGAACCGATTTTTTAAATTTTTGCATAGGTATAATCAGGAACACATTTGCTATAAAATAACGTTAAGTGACTGTTAATTATTGTTTTTGCGTTGAAGCAGTGCTTGAAAATATGCGCGACTGAAAATATTCAGTTTAAGTAAATCAATCGCTACAGAATGTTTACAAATCCGTGGCTTAACAAAAAACGAAACAAGCAGTATTATACTGCTACTGTCAACTGTCAAAGCTTAATTATGCTCAAAGTGCCCTCCTTTAGCTGGAATACAAGCTCGGAGACGCTTGCGCCACTCATCTATTGCTTTATCAATGACAGATTGCTTCATGTATTGCGAAACGTCCACCATGCGTTGCTTCAACTCGTCCACGTTATTTATTTTCTTCTTTTCGGTGTAATTTCTTTAATAAGCAATCTGGCCCTCCCAGAATCCAGTTTTTTGTTGGAAATTCGGCAATCAACCAATGTGAGCCACAACCCTTTAAGAGGTACAAGTTTTTGTGAACTCTTAATCTGCTTTAGTAAACACCATTTTTAAATTTAAACAAAGACAGACTATGTTTGTAAAATTGTCTGTTATTGTTTAAAATATACCGCAATTGTCACAAAAACTAGATTTAAGATTGATACTTTTCTTCTACTTTATAATTCTGAAACAATTTTCAAAATCGGTTCACAAATGTCAAAGTTGTGGATGAAATACTGCGCACAAGTTTTTTTATGACTCACAGTGTATATATATATATATATATATATATATATATATATATATATATACACGTATATTTCCAGCAGCAGTCCTAATGATTGCGAAGACTATTCACCTAGCTGTGACTATTTCTGCGGCTAGACCATAACGTGTATTAGCAGGCTTATACTCGTGCATATGTCTACACATTAACATATGCATGTGCTTATATACCTATTGCGTGTAGCATAGTTCTAGTAGCCTACATGAGCATCATAGGCTCGCACAATAGGAATTTGCTTATCGCATCGCATCGCTGCTTTTTCTCTATTCTGTATGTACATTTAGTCTAATATATAATGAATGAGAAAATATACAATAGTCCTTTCTGATTAGCAGACACCCTACATATCACAATGTTGCATTGACAAGGAGCTAGAAAGGCGCAACGATTATTGTTATACATGTAGACACAAATAACCTGCTTTATCGCAAGATACAATGATACCTGAGCAAACCCTGGAGAGGGTATACATGTAGGTGGTTCAATCCCTAAATTCGTTTTAAGGTAAACTTTTTAAGAATTAAGAGGCGACTGCGCAAGAACTGAGAAAAGCAACGGGAAACTGCCTCTGACACCATAGTATTCCCAAGCTATAGAGTACATTAACATGGGGCTAAGTCATCGTTTTTTGTGAAGAGTAAGAAAGTAAAAAGCACACATTATAGTGAAATGATCACCTTTGTTGATATCTATCAGTTTTAATACCACAAGTTTAAACCGTTAAGCAATTTAGTCCATTTTTCGTATAACTAGTCCAGTGAATGTCTGAGATTTTACTCTCAGATCTGCGCGGCTGGGATTCGAACCCACGAGTGTTCAATTAACCTCAGGATCTGTTATTTAAAACTTCTTGGCGTTACCCCTACTCTATTAAGACATTCTCTCTCTTAGTGCACTGCCTACTGGCAGGTCCATGGTACATAACGCCTCCACTCTTCTCTGTCTTCCGCCTTCCTCTTCATTTCCACATATGAGTGGGTCTTCAAATCATCTAGCATACCCAATCTCGGCCTGCCCCTGCCTCTTTTTCCTTCCATTCTACCTTCTATGACCTCTTTTAGACATTCTAATAATTTATTAAGAAGGGATTAATTCATTAATCGATGGAGAGCTATTTATGGAGCATTAAAGTAGTATGAGTAGGAATGTGCACTTTGGATCTTCGATATGGTTGCACAAAACTGTAGAGTAGCTAACTTTTAAGAGCATTTTACAGGCTTTTATTATTCTTGTTGTCCATGGTTAAATCACAAGGGCCCGAGGGTGTAGCAAATCGAATTCAAAGGATGATATTAAATTATTGATCTTGTGAAGTTCCCCTCAGTTAGCTGATTCTCTGAATATTGAGTCTGAATTTCATATTGCTCGTTCGCTTGGCTTTGATTCGATAATTTTCGTTGCTGCCAATAACAAATAATAGCATTTTATTTGTTGTGTTATTGCTGTTGACATATAGAGGCTAGTGCAAGGTAAGTTGCAAGGCTACGATTGCTATAAGGTCTTCAATTTTAATATTCTAATTTAAAATATACATATGCTTCATTATTCATTATATGAATGATTTCTGCTTATACCATTGTGCTAAACCCTGCTCTTGATTACAGGCCCGCCCTGCATTGAATAGAGAATAAATTTCCTGCACGAATGCAGGAACATTATAAAAATAATGAGTCAGTTCTGTCTGTCTGTCTGTCAGTCTGTCAGAATTAATGCTGATTACAGAATTGTCATCCGGGAGTATAAATTTAATCGCCACGTCATATTTACAATTGCAAAATAAAACACCATTTTTAATTTGTGTCATATATAAGACATTTTTAGATATTGATTTCTTGAGACGCCAATAGGACAATGGTAGAACGTCTTGCTTAGGATTGACAGGTTGGAGTTCAAGTCCAAGTTCAGTTAAAAGTGGCTATTTTCCTAAATGCAGGTATTTTTGCACACGGGTACGTCTAGTTACTAAAATATGAATCCATCAGGCTTGGCCGATTAAGACTTCCGAAGCTTTAATTAATATTTTGCGTCTAATGACTCTATCCTATAATTAAATTATAATTACAAATCTTTCGGAGCAACTTTTCACCTTAATGATTCGATATATTTTCGATTAATAGTTATATAATACTTTATAATTATTAACAAGTAAGTCTTTAATTAATCACTAACCGTTACTCATTTTGCTAGATGATAAATGAGGGTTTTTATTTACGCGCTTAAAATTTAGCCCTACTCGTCGCTTAGATACTAAACGTAACTTAGAGGCATTTGCTCCCCATATATCTATAATTATTATTTGTAATAATTGGTTTCTTGTTGTTTTAGTTTTACAGTTATGATTGGTAGACATTTTTAATTTATTGCAAAGAGTCTCCTTTTGCCTTTTACTTTAAAGAGTTGCCTTTTACTAATGGCGTCAGTAAAAAATAAAACAAATTGATAACAGATTAACAATGCATATTGATTGATTAATTGCTTGATTGATTGAGTGATTGATTGATTGACTGGTCGATTGATTGACTGGTTGATTGATTGATTGATTGATTGACTGACTGATTAATTGATTGATTTACGTATTAATTGAAACACTCTGAGATCAACGGAAAGCACTTCATTACACTGCTACAATATTGAAAAGAATTACATGCATACAAAAATATATACTTCATTATATCAAGCATCAATGGTAACACCGATAATGCGCTAAAACTAGAGAGTGTCTAGCTGCGGAGAGAACATGTAGACGTTAGCAGTCTTCACATAGAGACAAGTAATACAGGTGCTCGCTTCACTACCTCGTCACGCTCTCGTAAAATCTAAAAGTAGTGACGCAAGTTGATATACAACAAATTGCAAACCGTAAAACATACAGGTATGCTTTTCCTTTCTTCGCTGCGGAAGAAATAATTATAAATAAGTAAGGACATACATGTATTTTGCATTTTGGATGAATTGAGAATTCCGCAGAGTAAGAAAATAACTGATTTTCATGGAGTTCGGAACTACTAGTTCCGAATTCCAGGAAAAGTTATTCGCAATTGTTTCTCGGATTTTGGCACCGCCTATTGGAATCCATATTCTGCTCATCCGTTTGTGTTTTGGTTTAAGAGTGTCATGGAATGCAGCAGAACTTGACAATGATAATGTAATGTAAACGTATGCAGAATGTACAGAACGCAAGGAACTGATGATGATGATGATATAAATTTACATATATATATATATACATATACATATATATATATATATATATATATATATATATATATACAGACTGGGGCAAAAAAAATATAATCCTCTAGCGAAATCTAAATAACTTTAAGAAAACCAAAATATCTCTATGAAATTTACGAAGCTTCTAGGGCAAGAATATCTGCGTATATCCTGCTAATTTGGTTAAAATATTTTCAGTAGTTACAAAATTACAGCATTTCTACGAGAAAAGTGCAAAAATCAATTTTAACAAGGCTTTTTGAAATGTCAGTCGTTCCTTTTAAAGAAAATAACAACTCTGCAAGGGGCCGCTTACTTAAGTGGTGGAGTATAAGACTGCACTACCTTGTTAGCTACTGCCGTAAAGGATGCTTAAAGTTCGTTTTTCTGTTTAACTTATTTCTAAATTCTAAAGAAAATTTCCGGTACTTTTGTTTAACTAAGCCTAGTTAAAATTGATTTTAACACTTTTCCGGAGAAACACTGTCTTTTTGTTACTTCTTAATATATTTTAACCAAATTTTCAGGATATATGCTGAACTTCTCCCTTTAGAAGCTCCGAAAATTTTGCAAAATTATTTTGAGTTTTGTCGAAGTTATGAAGACTTTTGTTTAAAAAAGCCTTGTTAAAATTGATTTAGCACTTTTTTCGTAGAAACGCTGTAATTTTTTTACTGCTCAATTGATTTTCATCAAATTTGCAGGTGAATGGAAAAATTCCTCTTGAAGAAGATCCACAAATTCTGTACAAATATTTTTAGTTTTGTCGAAGTTATTTTTTTTTCGCTAGGGATTATTTTTTGCTCCAGTCTGTATATATATATATATATATATATATATATATATATATATATATATATATATATATATATATATATATATATAATCTAATAATTGGAGAGCTGTGACGCTTGCATATGGCACCGAGAGTTCCTGACCTCATGAAAGCAAACACTTCGTGTTGATCCTTAGCTATGTCATTGGCCTCTGGTCCTTTCATATGTATTAGTCCAACTACAGTTAATTTCACAGCCGTTTATTGTAAACACATAAACAATTAAACAATTCTGAAGCGCTTAGTGATTAGTAAAGTCACGCCAAATTAACGTTGCGTCAAAACTCGGACTGACGAACTGAATTTATCCTATATAAACCGAATCTGAGCGAATTTCTAATCTCAAGCCTAGTACGATTCAAATTTCTATATTGCATAATTTGGCATAGCGTCTTATGATTTTAATTTTACCGTAAGTAATATAAGTAGATAATTTTCTTTAATTACTTCAAAGTTAAATTTATAGGTTTCCAGCTTGTTATAAATAATGAGCAAATTAGTTATATGCATAGTAATTGGAATCTCTCTATGTCTATTTAACAGTAAGTAGTCTTTAGTGTTAAGCTGTCTTTCATATAGTTTTATTTCTTTCACAAAACGATATTACTCTCTCTCTCTCTCTCTCTCTCTATATATATATATATATATATATATATATATATATATATATATATATATATATACAGTATATACATGTATATATATATACAACGATGGTCTTATGAGGGACGTATGGAATAAAACATTAATTATAGCAAATAGTCACGCAAAATAATTAAGATAATAGTTATGCAAATAATGCAAGTTAATGATAATCTTAAATTTTAAATTTCATTAAATATTAATATATGACTATTCATATATTTCTCTCAGATTTTATTATTTGTTAAATTAAAATTTCTTATATTTCATTGTGGAATTATTAGCAATGATCGCTATGAGTCAGTTTTTTGTTTGCAATTTGTAATTTAAATTGTAAATAGTTATATACGAACTATGAAGGGTTGTTAGTATATTTTGGTTATCTCAATAAATTCTACATTTCCACCAAATAGTCATGTCACTCTATCCATTTATTTCTGCTGCAACAACAACATAGGTCTCATACTATAAGTAATTATATATATATATATATATATATATATATATATATATATATATATATATATAACTTATCTTCACTGAAACTTCACAAACTCGCCGTTTGTTTTGATTACTTCACTTTCAACATCCAGCTCATTGGTTCGAGTGGATCATCAGTTACAGACTACGCGAAATCGGTAAGATACTCGACCAAGGATCAGTATGTGCGGGGTTCAAATCCTTGGCTCTCTCCCGTCACTGACATCGCTTTCGAGTAAGGAAACTGACGTTAACCTTAGCTTTACCAGCTTTTTACCAGCTTTACGGTGGAAAGACATCCGTAATGTGGTAGTAGGTTGACGATGCGGACGTTAAAGGCTCAATGTAATTGTAGTTTTCTTTCTTTGTGCAGCATGCGCCGTAGACGCTGTAACGTTTAAATGCAAGGAGACTTCGTCTGACGGCTATGAATCCATCAAATACGATTGTCTATCGTGCTCGGTAAGTATTAGTTGTCGTGCTCGCTATTATTAGTTGCCTACCAATAATACAAATCTCCTTATCTCTCTCTCTCTCTCTCTCTCTCTTAGTGCACTGCCTACTGGCAGGTCCATGGTATATAACGCCTCCACTCTTCTCTGTCTTCCGCTTTCCTTTTCATGTCCACATACAAGTGGATCTTAAAATCATAAATAACATTCCTTTTTATATACCATTATTCTTGGGGGGGGGGTTCAAAAATATGGATCTTAAAAATGTAGAGTATAAACATGTAGCTATATACACAAAACCCATTATACGGTAAATTGGCCGGTCATTATTATATCTGCCACTTTTTATGTAGTAGGATTTAAATAACTTAAAATTTAGGAATCGGACCATACTATCTTGGACTGTACCACTTCAAAGAGCTCAAAGGATTTCATGTCACCTCTTCTTTTAGGGTTTCATTCTTTTTATTTGAACTGAACGAATTAACAGTTTCAAGTCTAATTGTTTAGACCGTTAAGCGGTTTAATAGGACATTGCGCTGTAGAACACCTCCGGCAGTAACCACTGAAGATATATCCCGAACTGACATGACTACCTCAGACGTCATACTGTGAATCTCGCATCAGAGCTGCTTTGAGGAGTATTTCAGACATGTCCATTGAAATGTTCTAAACATTTTTTTGCTCGATAGCGTGCCACATGATGACGAAATTGATTGAAAATATGTACCGTCAATCAACCACGAGAAATAACACTGAGAGAAAAAGCTTCGCCTAATTTACAGTTTGTCTTACTTCAATTTAATTTATTTCAATTTGTAGTTAACAATAACACCAAAAGGGTCATTCAACCCTCTAGAGTTCACATACAAAACAATAGAAAACATTCAAACAAGCAAATGCAACAGGAAAAAAACACAAACTAAAAGTGAACTATGTTGAACTTAGAGAAAAAAGATAAATAATCTTCTTTTTCAGTGACACTGCCAAGTGACAGATTCAAGGTACATATGCATACTCAAAGTCTGTTTTCTCGCTCAATAAGAGTACTCCTTAGATCAACAAGTTAATCCCTTCACAAAGACTATGCCTTATCCATACCTTATGTAGCCTTTAGCTTGGGAAAAGTATGGCTTCTGAGGTGGTTTCCCACTGCCTTCCTCAGTTAGATGAATTAATTACCATTTAATCCTGGGGAAAATATTTCATGGTTAGATGGGTCCCCTTTGCCATCCTCAGCTCCTGCCTTTAGTCGCCTCTTAAGTACACGCAGCAGATAGTGTGCGATTGCCCTATTCTGCAGTGGTCCATCCACACCCGAGCACACTGGAAGATAAATAATAATATTAGGTTAATTACCTACCATTTTAAGGTATTATTGTCCTATTTCTGGCGATGTTACAATCTAGGTAACCAAATATGGCGGACGCTACACGTATGCCTGTCTGCGAGATCACTGTGAACCTGTCAGAAAGCGCAACATCTCAATGGGCTGCTGTTACGGTGACCTTTGTAACAGCGCACTGGAGCCGCAAACTACAAACAATGCGGGTAAAATAAATTAACTTAAAAATACTGGTTCAGGAAGTTGTAAGGACTTGTAACACCATTTTAGACGTAATTTCATACCTCAATAGACCGTAAAGAAAAAAATACAAACCTTGACAAGTTGATAGGCTTCTAAAGAAAAACATGAGAAAAACTAAACGCTCACCAACATACAACAAACACACATATGTATCTCACATATAAACCTATACACAGATAGGCCTACACAACTATGCACAAATACACATACCTAAATGATGAATACACCTACACATGCACGCATGCATGCATACAATTACATGCATGCACTTATCTAAAATGGAGCTTATGAAATTCTCGCAACAGTGCATATTGGCTTCATAACTGATCTCCATTTACGAGATACCTCATGCATGCGATTGTGTTTTATTAAACGGGCAAAATGCTGTGAAGAACCTGCTCAATCTTCCAGTGGAGTCACTCATTTAGGAATAGGCTTTTCACATTAATATAAAATCATAAGTTTGAAGAGTCTATCTGGAATATAGGCCTAGTAGTAGTTTCTCAAGCTGGAGGCTACATAAGGTTTAGATGAGGCACAGCCTTTGTAATGAGATTAACTTGTTGCTTTATGGGGTGCTGTTGTGGAGCTTGAAAGCAGACTCTGATTATGAATATGTTTGAATATATTTGAATCTGTTGCCATTTGACAGATTAAAACCGAGAGTATTATGTATTAACGTTTCCCAAGTATTATTCAACTATCAACAACAATTCATTTATGGATTACTCGTATTTGTAGGAAATCCTGGACATTTATTTTGTAAATCTAGCGAGAAAGGAATCGAATACTGGTGTTCTTCGTGCTTTGTAAGTACTTGGACCTGGTAGCATGACAGCAACTTAATGCACTCTACTCTTCTTGCAGCGAACAGCCGCAAGCTGTTCGATCTGGTTCAAAACAAACAGTCGTACATAAAGGAGTTCTCTCTCTCTATCTCTTTCTCTCCCTACCTCTCTCTCTCTCTCTCTCTCTCTCTCTCTCTCTCTCTCTCTCTCTAATAAGTTCATCGATGGCCAATATTTTCCCTCACTAAGGCTGTTTTTGTTAAATTAATAATTAAACTGTGAGAGTTGACTTCTCTTTTCAACCGTCAGTTTAAGCCGTACTATCGCAACGTCTGAGAAACATCTGCATAGCTTTGTGCTATGTAAGCCGGGCTGAACGGTGATGCAAATAGTTGGACAGCTGATCAGTAGGTGCAGGGTTCAAATTCAATTCTTCGCCGTCACTGATATGCAATTGAACAGGCATCTGCCGCTGAACTTAGCTTTAAACTTTAATTATAATTCAACAGTGACGAAATCGGCAAAATAAAATATTAAAATTTGTAGAATTAATGAGGACACCTGCCCTAACTTCAAACTTTGAAGAAAATCTCGGAAATATTGCTACTGAACATAACACCTCCATCCTAAACTTAAGTTTTCTTCTTCTACGTGATTGATTGGATATAATTTCACTGTCTTATTCATTAAATAATTAATATTATACATAATTATTGGTTATAAATGGCATCATTAATTATTTTAAACATGTTATAATAATTTCTTATAAAGGAAGGAAGATATTAGACCTTAAGGAAGGAAAATATTAGAAAATTAGAGGTATTGGAAATGTGGATAAGGAGAAGAATGGAGAGGATTAACTGGACTCAAAAGGTTAAAAATGAGGAAGTTTTGGAGAGAGTTGGCACAGATAGACAGTTGATAAATATATTAAGAAATAGAAAGAAGAGTTGGATAGGACACAATCTAGGGGGGAAGATCTATTAAGAGAGGTCATACAAGGTATAATGGAAGGAAAAAGAGGCAGAGGCAGGCCGAGATTAAGTATGTTAGATGATTTAAAGACCCACTCTTATATGGACATAAAGAGGAAAGCGGAAGAGTGGAGGCGTTATATACCATGTACCTGCCAGTAGGCAGTGCACTAAGAGAGAGAGAGAGAAAATGATTGCATTTTTTGTATATTTTCTATGACTTGAATAGTGGCATAATTTATCTACTTCTCTATAAATCTCTCTCTCTCTTTCTCTCTCTCCCACTCTCCCACTCTCTCTCTCTCTCTCTTTCTCTCTCTCATTTTCTCTATATGTCTCCACTCTATAGAGTTGTTGCACATTTTTTATCTACAGTCTGGGATACGCAAGGATGACAACAACAAGGATGTGTCAGAGTATTCGTGCAATGCAGGAGGTCCATGTCCTATGTTCGGCAGATGCTGCTACGAAGATCTGTGCAACGGTGAATTTACATCGCAGAGTAAGCCTACCTTACCCTCACCTTACAGCAATAATGATTAATATATTTAGCCCAGTGGCGTAGCCAGCATTTAGTCTCGGGTGAGGCACTTTAATCTTGGGGGAAGCACTTTGGGGAGGTACACACTTTATACAATGTTTTCTCTTATATTCTGGCCTTAATAAAACTTTTACATGACATATTGGAGGGGGCACATGCCCCTCCCCCTCGCTACGCCACTGATTTAGCCACCCTCCCCTTTTTAACACTCCTATAGCGACCGCTCCGTTTTTCTACATTATATAATCCAGTTGTTGAACATAAAGAGGAAAACGGAAGAGAGAGAAGAGTGCAGGCGTTATATACCATGGAGCTGCCAGCAGGCAGTGCACTAAGAGAGATAAAATTAATCCAGTATAGGCCCTATTTTCCTATTTCCCGAAAAAATACACTTCACTGTTATTTGCTCTTCAGCTCTCTGGTAGCTGTCTTGTCAAGCCAAAATCATAAGCCCCCCACAGCTGTCCTACCGCCCATCAAACATTTAAGCCGTCACCGCCCCCGAGGTAACATCATCCGCAGAAGGGGCTTGAGCTGTATCATAAACTTTGAATTAGAATTGATAAAATTCTACCTTTATTGCTAGTAGCGGTTATTTCCGTACAATTTATATATAATAAAATCTGTAATTGCATTTAAGTGTATTTAATTGCATTATACATTTTAGTGCAATTAAATACAATATGAAATAGCCCAATAGTATATTGTATTAAAATAAATGATGTAGTATAATAAAATGTTATTTATATTTAGCCATGAAGCTTAGATATATAGCCTTTTTCTCAAGAAATTTAGCACACTTCTTCTTATAGCGTTTGTCGCACTCGTTCAGCCATCGTTTAACAACTTCATCAGCAGTGTTTAGACGAGCCAAACCACCATCGAGCTTTGTCATAGGGCACTTCCATAATGTGATGCATAGTTTGAACCAGAGCATCACACGAGCACCCAGCATTTCTTGCCAGACCCCACCTGTACTTGTACTAATTATATTGAAAAATTATCTGATAGGAGGTATCTACCAAACACGAAGAAATTACACAAAATATTAGTTGCAATAGCATTAGTCTAAATCTGTCGACCTTAGAATTATAATTATAATTTGAATTTAATTATATTTTTAATTTTAATTTTGATTTTGATTTTATTTTATTTTTAATTCTAATTCTAATTTTAATTTAAGTAAAATTTCAACGTAATGATATGTATTTGTTCAGCTCCCGGAGGTGCACTGACTTGCAAGTCATCTTTGTTCGGAACAGAAATTGGTTGTCAGGCGTGTTCGGTATGTCAGATTATCTTGAACTATTTCAGTTTCGAAGTAAATAAATAATTAATTAATTATTAATAGACAATTCAATAATTCTCTAATAGATAATTTGAATACTTTTTGTCTCCTTCAAAATGTTATATATAGAATTCATTTATATTATTTAGAAAAACAAATCGTAATACTATCGTAGTTTTTGATATTACTTATACTAGTTACTAGATTAGTGAGATAAGAACAATAAATGTCGTAATTACTAAGTTATCCTTGTTTCGTCAGAACGATTATAAGAAGAGACCATCTGTAAGTTGACACTTGTAACAAGTTGCAAATTAGCAGAAAATGAGGAAGCTAATGGGAAACCACCAAAGATACTACATTTTCCCAAGCTATCGAGCATACACTTTTATAAAACTTCGCCGTTGTGATACAATAAACTTATTAGGCAACGGAATTTCGGAGTTGAACTTGTTCAGAGTTTTCCATGAATTTCCATTTTGCATTGTGATATTTATTATAGTTTTACAACATACTTGTAACGACTAGAATGTGTCGACATACTCATTAAAGCAATTTGATATAACTCGCTTCAAAAATCAATAACCCCCCTAAATTATAAGTCAGTAACTAGAAAATTTACGTTCACAACTCGGTGGAGCACATCGTATCACTCAGACTTGCTTTACTCTGACTCTACAGTTTTCTAAGTCACAGAGCAGTATAGATGGACCTGAAAAAAAATAAAACTTAATCGTATTAAAATTACGTCCCGTTCCCTGAACATATTGAAAGAGATAGTCAGCATCAGCCTATTTCATACGCATAGAGCAACTTTACACGTAGTCTGGTTGACCTGAAATTAATACGATATAATTTTATTTCATTTCTTTTGATTTCTTTTTTTATTTTATCTTTGTATCATTTTTTCTTATTTCTCCTATTTTAAATATGAATATTACAATACTCTGATAACATTTCGTGTTAGCATTACAGTAGTACTGCTTAACACCACCACAGATTCAGAAGTACACCCATCTAAGAGGTGAAAGCCTATCCTACGACTGCGAGACAACAAATTGCACAAACACAACGGATGTGAACCTGTCAATTACGAAAACGTGTTGCTATAGCAACATGTGTAACGATCCACAAGTTTCCAGCACGGTTATAAACACTGAGAATCCAATCTCTCCTAGTAAACCAATCTCAACTGACAAGCCTGCCGCAACTGATAAACCTCTTTCAACTGATAAACCAATCGTAACTGATAAGCCGGTCTCAACTGATAAACCACTCGTAGCTGAGAAACCCAGTTCGACTCAAAAGCCCGTAGCAAGCACAGCTAGAGGAACGCCAAACAACGGAAGTCATAATAAAGCGGGAAATAGCGGATGCGCGAAACTGATCTCCCATCTGATCCAGTATCCTGTGCTGTTCAACATCGGATTCATGTGGATTGATAAAGTGATTGGATAATCAAATAAATTATGAATTAATAAGAGGCATCATTTGCTTTCCAAGATTCTCAATCAACAAATGTTGTACAATGTACCGCAATTTTCTAGGGTTTTTATCAACTGTCAGCAAGTTATTGAGCTTAGAATTGGCTGGGTGGAAGCTAGAATCTCGAGTATTAGAAATAGTATAAATTCTCGGATTAAACTACGATCATGGTCGAAAAAGTTATGCATGCCGATTCCATAACCATAGTATTTCGTATAACCATAACTCTTACCTAGTAACAGTAAACTTGCAGCAGTAAGTATGTAAAAATTGTAATATTAAAAGTACGTAGTAATTCATGTACTATTCAGACGCAAAATTCTGCTTCAAAATTCTCTAACGAATGAATAAGTTACTACTAGCTTTGAAAATTACTGATATAAAACATAAAGCCTATTTGGTTAATTTAAAAGAATGACAGATAAAGTTTGAATATGGGACAAGTTCCGTAACAATTGGAGAGTCCAAGACAAAATCAGTGAACACATGCGCCCTCCATTTACATTTCTTTTGCTGCAGGTCACTTAACTATTTTTGGTAATTTTTTATGATAGTTTTCACGTATTATACCAAAGAAGACGTAAATAAATATTCTATTAATTTGTAAACGCTGCGAAATGTTTACATATTGAGGCAAAATTTAAAATTAGTGTGAAAATAAATGTAAAATTTGGTGTAAATGCTTATTCAGATATTTTGATAATATTAATACATTGTTTTGCAAAGTTATTTTAAGTGGGATTTATTGTTCATGGACAAGCATATAGTTCATTTCTTATTCCAGTAAGACGCAAAACTACAACTCGTCTACTTCCTTTAAGATATATCATTTTAAATTTTTTTAATTTTATACTTTTATATTAATAAAAGTGGAAAGCTTCATTCCATTGAAACTGCCTTACTCAGCATTCATAATGACCTTTGCTTAGCCTTAAACTCTCAAAAGGTATCAGCCCTTGTACTACTTGATCTTTCGGCTGCCTTCGACACCATCGATCATAACATTCTTACCCGTAGACTTAAAACGTGCTTTGGTATCTCTGATTCCGCTTTCTCTCTGATCTCCTCCTATCTTTCTGGTCGCACTCAATCTGTTATTATAGACAATGAACGCTCCCCTGAACTACCTCTTCTTCGTGGTGTGCCCCAAGGATCTGTACTTGGACCTTTACTTTTTTCCCTCTACACTACCCCACTCAGTTATGTTTCAGACAATGCTTGAATAAAATTTCATTTCTATTCTGATGATACTCAGCTGTACATCTGATTTTCTAGCTCAGATTATGACTTGAAATTGCAACACCTTTCATCTGTTCTTGACAAAGTGTATTCATGGTTTTGCAGTAATCGTCTCTCTGTCAGCCCCTCTAAAACCGAATATCTTTCAATCGGCACTCCCCAGCAAAGAACCAAAATTGCCAATTCCTCCATCTAATTCAAAATCTTGCTCTCACTCCTATTCACAAGGCTAAAAACCTAGACGTCCCTGACATAGGTCTTGGATGAGGAACCGAACGTTAATCTTAATTGTATTGTAACAAAAATATGCCTTTCCAACGAATTACTATTTCAAATTACTGTAATTGATAGATTTTTAACAATTAACATTTCTCAGTGCTGATAAAATTCAGAATAAATAACAATATAACCACCCAAACAGCATGAAATTGTACTCTGTGAAATATACATTATATTTGATATTTAATCTAAGCAACTTAAAGAATATGTTAATTCATTTTATGAAAAACTTAAGTTAGAGTATCCATAGATATATGCATACCGCACCAGGAACCAACTGAAACATTTTTTGTGCATGCATTCACAGAAATCTCGCAAAATCAAAAAAATTGTTTTCTTGACTGAATTAACCGACCAGTTAGTTACCTGTGATGAGTTAAAATATCCACATCCCAAAGATGTGAGACATTTTTCTACAATACGATATTTATTGAGCACAACAATTTTTTATTTAAGTTACTTGTTCACTTTTGTAAAGGTATAATTAACGTTGATTTGATCTCACTCGAACAGTTCTCTTTCTAAAGTAAAGTATGACCGGATGATCCAGTCCAAATCTTTCCAGTTCCTTACTCGTCATTGTCGAGAATCGTCTTCCATCTATTCCATGCTGACGACAGAGACTGATGACACTGGAAGAGAGATTCATGGTACTGAGGAATTTGATGAACTCGAGGCAGTCCAATCGATAGAGATTTCCATCTGAAGGCAGCCGCATCTCATCTGAATGATTTAATAATAATAATAATAAAGGGTTAACGTCCGATTCCTCATACAAGGATTTATTTAATTATTTATCACGCGCATTCCACAAGAGCTACATGACATATGTTCTACAATAGAAGAAAAAGCGTATGAACGGAAATAAAGGCCTTGGTGAGGCACATATTCTGAGAAGATAAATCGTAGGAACCAAATTATATACGCATTAAAAACATATATCAGATAAATTAAGCAATTTATGCTTATTCCATTGAGTCCCATGAAACAGTTGAGAGACAAATAAAGTTTAAAAATTACTGTGAATTATGTGTGAAGTTATATAATCAAAGGTCCTTGAATATCACCATCAAATATCACTTGAATTTACTTAGATGATTTAGAGTAATATAAAAACAACAGAATAATGATGTCAGGGACGTCATATAATATATTCTATATTTCTCATTTCTATATACTCTGTCTGATGTTTGTGTTAATGATTAATGTGATAAATAAAGAACAAAATTTAAAAAATACACAGTACTACATTGGACAAATGTCTATTCTGTCTTTAAAATATTTTAATATAAAATGCATGAGTGTTCATGCACATTAATGCACAATAATTATCAAAAAGTACAACTTGATAAGTTGGTGTCATGACTTTTATAATTTTGAAAATGAATTTTAGAACGAAACTACACATATAGTACATTATAATTTACATTACCGTTATTAAGTCCGAGAGGATGCTGATTAACGATGTTGTAAGATATGGGAAATATAACCGGGTTGTCGATTTTCCTTGAATTGGAATCTACGGCAGAGAGAAATCAATCACTGTGATTTAATCACACGAAAAAAGAAATTCTGAACATTAAAGAAAGCTCGATGAAGACATTAGAGTAGTTTCTAACAGCAACTGCAAATGAATAATCGCTAACTCAAAAACACAAGTGCACTCCGCTGACCACAGTGACAATCCTAAAGTATAGGTGGAGAGTTCTCATCGATCCTTAGTTAACTTAGAAGTTAGTCTATCAAAAATAGATCAAAAAGGAGAGATTTACAGATAAATAAAGATAAAACAGAGAAAGTAATTATACCAAACACAATAGATGATATGCAATGGCAAAATACTAAATACTTGGGTAGTATGCTAGAGTCAGAAAAGAATTTAAATCAAAGGAAAAAATTAACAATGATGACATTTAATAAATATAAATCTAAACTAAGAAATAAAAATTAAGCTTGGAATAAGAATTAAAATATTATATATATATATATATATATATATATACATATATATATATATATATATATATATATATATATATATATATATATCAAACCTATCTTTATATATAACAGTGAATTATGGATATTAACTAAAAGCATGGAAAGTAATATAGATATATTTCAAAGAAAACTATTGAGAATCATATTAAGTATAAAACACCCACACATAATTAGCAATACGGATCTATATGAGAGAACACAAGAAAAACCATGGAGTGAATTAATAAAGTTCAAAAGACTCAGTTGGATAGGACATATGCTAAGATTGAATGAAAATACTCCAGTAAGAAATCTCTAAATTATAGAATAACAAATAATAAAATGAAACTAGGTATGGGAAATAAATATACTTTAATTAAACAATATAATTAAGATATAGAAAAAATATACACTAAATATAACCTTACACAGAGTGATGTCTATGATCTTACCCAGGACCGGTATTAGTGGAGACAGAAGGTAAAAAAGGCTGCTCTGGCGTCCACAAGTGACGTTACGCAGAGAAAAGAAGAAGATGTCTATCACAAAATAAGATTCATGAAAGATTATATCGTCCCTGACATCGTCCTGGGATGAGGAAACGGACGCTAAAACTTTACTACTTTTATTATTATTAAATACTACAACTTCTTAATAGAATTTTAAATGGTCTTACGTGACGGTTCGATAGATATTAGAGAAAATCCTTGAGAATTCCTCTTAGAATCCTGACGCATATCATTATAGTCATTTAGATTCATAGAGATGCGGTTGTACTGATCGTCAAAACCATTCATATGATTTAGGTTGAGTGGATTTAATGCCACGTCTCTATGCTTGACTTCCAAATCGGTTGTAGATGTCATTTCACTTATCATCGTAGATGTTGCTGTAAAGAAAATATATCCGATTGTGCGGGTTAATAAAAAATAAAAACGTTACTTACAGTTTTAATTAAATAATATTTAGGTAATATTGCTCACTCTGCTAGATCAATAAGACAATAATTTAGCCTTCAGTTTATTATTCAATATAATTATTTATTTTTATTATTATTTAAATTCATTATTATTTTTATTTTATTAGTTTGTTAGTTCAATAATGACAGCATTTAGCAATACTGACTAAAATAAATCCAGAAAGTTGCTCCAACGTTTGAATGCTATTATCCTGTGTGCCAAAGAGGTAAAATAAAATATACTGCGTTGGATCAATCACACCTTTGTCGACGACCAAGCTCTGATTGATAATAGTGAAGTGGATTTACAGAAAATTATGGATGGCCTGAACATTAGCGCGCTGAAGTATGGAATGAACATTTTATCAAGAAAATCAAAAGTTATGAGACAGTCAAGAAAAAGAAGAAGGAGTCAAAATAGAAATAAGGTTACTAATTCGTATGTATATACGAAGAGAAAAGCAGAGGATGGAAATATGGAGAAGAGTCATGGACCTGACAATAGGCAGTGCACTAAGTGAGAGAGTGGGAGAGAAATACGTTTGAGTAAGTTTAACTTGTCACAAATAAAATGTCTTAGAAATTCTCTTAATATCTTCAAATTCAGTAGGTAAATATATATATATATATATATATATATATATATATATATATATATATATATATATAACCTCGTAAACAATCGTCATTTAAAAATCTCTTAAATGTTTAACTGCTTGTATATCAAAGGAATGCGTTTTCCTAATCAGCACCTCAGAAGTAATTGAGACTTTTACAATTTCATTTAATAAGCATTACTCGAAATATTTTCTAAACATATAAAAATAAGAAAATTATTTTTTTCAAGGCGATCAAATTAATTACAAATACATGAAACACAAAGAATGTGAAACTAGAACAGCAGACTCAATGTATCAATTCAAAGATAGTCACTTCAAAAGTAGTTCAGGAATAGTAAAATTAACTTATTTAACATTGTATTACATACACACGCAAGTACAAACATATACACGTGTACAATTGTGTGCAAATACACTAATGACACCTAATACTTTTTAATTATTAGCTAAACATATATTATTGAATATTAATAATACGCCTGCATCAAATTATATAACAGAATTGCATGGGAGTACTTAGAAAACCATCAAGTCTAATGCAAATAAAGTCTAATAATAAATAATAATAATAGTACTAATAATAATTACAATAATAATAATAATTTTATTATTGCCATTTTTATTATAATATAATAATAATATAATAATAAAACAATAATAATAATAAAACCATCATATCTAATGCAAATAATGTCTAATAATAATAATAATGATATAATAATAATAATAAAGACTAATGAGCTTACCACTTGTAGCCTGATTGTTTGTAGTAGAGACCGGAGAATGCAATCCTCCAGTAGATGTGCCTACGTCATGCATTTCCGCATCGGTTTGCACGCTAGACGTCTGCCTCAGATCAACCTGATCAATTCGTCGGACCTGACTCCTTCTCTTCGGAGCCTGAGGACTTCCAGTCAATCCAACACTCTCCACTAAACCGTTCCTGTCTTGTAAATGAAAATTATCATTGTAGTCGATGCCATCTGAAGCATCTGCTGTGTATCTGTTTGATTCTCTGCGATTGACGGTATCAATATCCTCATTGAAGTCTAAATCGCCTCCTGGTTGCGCTCGACTTCTTCTACCAGACCGATTAACAATCTTAGGTTTCTGATTTGCAATTTCTTCACTTCGATGATCATATTCGGCCATCCTAGCATCTGTCCTCCTGGTATGACCAGCAACAGAATTCACGACTTTAGAATTTCCAGAGATGTTATTCCTAGCAACACTGTCATCTATGATGTAGCCGTCAGGTTTGATGACGTTACCATTTCTTGACAGTAACGACTCACTTTCATCTTCCTCTTGTCTCACGTTTCCTCTAGTATTATCGTTTGCGTCATAGGAGGACCCAGTGACGTCACTTCTCATCGTTACGTCATGACTCACAGAACTTCTGCTCAACTGACTGCTGGTTATGGAGACAGGAGTGGTACCTCGGCTGGACTTGACTGCCTGATTCGATGACCCTTCCGTTTCTCCGCTCACGTATGACATCAGGCCGTTTGCTGGATCACATGCGATGGAAGCGATTTCATCACGCCGCGATTCGAGTTGACGCGTTCTTTGACTTGCAGTAAAATCACTCGCAGAAATTATATTGTCGTTCCCCGGCTTTGAGCTCTGAATATGTGTGAGATTGCCATTATTCGGAGATATTTCATTAGCAGCTTTCAGACGACGCGTCTTAGGTGATTTATTTGGTTCAATGACAAGCCCAATCAAAGGATTCTCAGGAGTAGGTAGACGTACGATTCCTCTGTAACCAGACGTCTGCCTCTCTAAAGTAGAATCATTGCTAAAAGACGGAATTTTCCCTCTGACATTTATAGTTGAGTCCGTCTCATAGCCTCTGGATAATTTGTTCGAATAGATTATTGGCGGTTCTACGACAGACGTTTGAGGTTCGAATCCTCTTAGCACGGAAGTCGTCGAATTTCCAGATCTTTCAAGTCTTCCAAGAGTACGGGTCTCGTACTGTTTTACTGGATCTTTATTCCGTCTTACTGGCAACGTCTGAGATCCTATACACATAACAACATTTATCACAATATAGTGAAATATCATTTAGCTTCGACACATGCATTTAAAATCTAAATCACAAGACAATGCCATTCTGGCATTAAGAACTTCTACGATAACATAAAAACAATATTGATTAGTGAAACAGAAACTCTGTCACAATGAGAACTCCTTTGTTATTGACTTTGGATTTCTCCAGGCGTTGAATTCCTACAAGCTGCAAAACCTCAGATGATAAGGCCCGTGGAAGACCCGGCTTGTGGCCTACTGAATGCCCTGGGTTCTATGCCCCGTGCATACCCGGCTTTTAAGCTTCATATTTGAGCCTTATATTCAGCGAGCAATTGCGTTTTGAAATCGCTTAATTACTTTTCAAAAATCTAAATCTTTGTAGAAAACATACAATCAGTGAGAATCCTTCTGTTAGCGTATCGTATATAAGCTTTTGTTGAAACTTCATATAATTACTTCAGGTGCATTACTATTCCAAGCGTCTGACATTAGATAAAACAACTATTGACATAGCTTAGCTCGATCAGTGTACACCAGCCTCCTGCGCTATTGCTCGTCTGTCACGGACTAACGAAAGGAGGAACAGTGACTTAAAAATATACTGTAACACTACGCACAGGTTTATTATTTAGCACTAATTACTGTAAGTTTACTGTAAGGTAAAAATTTAGAAATCTTGTGTTGTAAGATTATGAGAAATGTACAGGATACTGACACCATTGAGAAGCCATTAAATATGTAATTGGCTTGTACGTTCGATTTTAGAACTCTATTAGTCAAAATAACAGACAGGAACAATTGAATGAATGAAGTTTTTCGCATCTTCCTGTTTCTAAACGCCGCTAACATAGACAGCAATAGACGCATTTTAACAACAGGTTTTAGATCTGCTCCGTCCTGGTATCTATACATCAGAGTAATAGCTAAAGCTCAACTCAATGTCTGCATCTCGATAGCATGTCAGTGACGATGAGAGCACTGGATTTGAACCCTGCCCTTACTAATCGACAGTCGGACAACTTACTGACATGCTACCGCTCAACCCTATACTTGTAATAATAAAATAATAAAAGTTTAACGTCCGTATTCCTCATCCAAGGATGATGTCAGGGACATCATAATGCTTCTTATTAACTCATCATCTCCCCTGGTCCAGTCCAATGAGGATACGTTAAGACTCATCAGACTGGACCGGGCTATAAATCAACATGTTTATCAAACAAGTTTACCATATCGTAATGCGCACAAAGCTTAATTTATTGACGTGCTTTGAGGCTTAGGCAAATATAACGCCAACGCTAGCAAACTAAGAAATGAGACATGGTGCAGAATAAGACGATATCATAGCAGAGTTTTTATAAACGACACAAATGCGTTTAACTGAAATATAAAAAGAGAAACATGACTTCACTAAAACTGTATTACTATAATTAAACGATCAAGAAATAAACCAGAAAGACAATTTAATGTCCAGCTGATTACGCAAAGAAATACATTAAAAAATTAGAATTTAGTTATTGATTAATTACAAAATTAATTGACTGTAATATAGTCGGCATAAGCTACTATAACATAGCATAACAACACAATATAACATAGCATAACTGATTAACTGTTGTAATATGTCACATAACGCACAAGAACTATTGCATTACTATGCGTTTAAAGCCGAAAAATAAACAGCTGTTGATTAATATAAACCAATTTGTATGGAGCTTCAAGGAAACTCCTATTAATATAAAGTAAAGGGGACAAAATCTAGACAATTAGCACAAAAATTTGTAAAAGAAAAATTCCAAAATTCAGTAGGCGTATTTTTATTTTAGAATTAGTTCTAAGGTCATATAGTATGTAGTGTGGTGTACAATCTGAAACAGGCCTATTACTTGTCAATAAGTATACACAATTTTACATTTAAGCAGAAATAATTGACAACTATTTCACGGAAATAATTTTTTACAAAATGTTCAAGTACAAAATTCAATGCCACTTTAACAAGGTGGTATTGAATCACACTTTTACCTCCAATATTTTAAGTTCAAAGATTAGATTTATCATTTAGGCCGCAGCCATCGCTAATAAGTTAATAACCAAGGTAAATGTAATTTAAAACTTCTGTCAAATAGAATTATAATCTAGATTAACTGAAGAATTACAACGACGTGCATTCCAATACACCAATGATCAATTAACTTCTGTACACTTGACTATCAATATATCAGTACTGATTAAAACGAAATATTAAATTGTTAAATATCAATGCATGTATTGTTCTATCAACTAAACAATAGCAACGCAACAACTAATCAATACAAAGTTTGAGATTTAAAAATGCATCTTTTAAGAAATGTACACATTATTCAAAAATAAAAGTCTAAGTTTTTGTCATGTAAAAATTCGTTTTTCTATCCCATTTTCTGATATTTATTATCAGGATATATCGTTGCAACAACGGTACTTAAATACTACATGCGTATAAATGTGTTCATTTTAACACAAAGTTTCAAATATAAAATAAATACGTAACGAGACTGCACTGAAATCTGGCACAGACGTATTTAAAACAAAATTCTTGTAGCACTCGCTAAACAGGTCGTCCAATATCGAGTCTGAGATTGAAACTTACGAATTTAGTAGTACGTCACGAATCTTGAACAAATATGGAAAAGCAAATATAATTATACCACTGGGGTTAGATAATAGTACCAGAGATAAATTAGTTTCACATGGATATGCAATAAACCAATGGCTCTACCGGTATGTTTTACATCACGGTCTATTGCGGTCTCTTTGCCCTAAGGTGTGTGCAAAGTGTGGGTTGCAGAAAAACGTTTAACCTGACAGTTTAAAAATTCAGGAAAGGATTGTTTGTTTTAAAGAGACAAAGACTTGTAAAAGGTTGTACAGTATTCTGTAGCTTAGAAAATAATTAATAATGGAATTCACTTGTTACTCTTAATAGCTAATACCGACTGTATTACCTCTTACAGTTTAGAACTCTTTTGTGGCAACCCTCTTTTTGCTTATTTGTTTATATTGCTAGTTACATATATTTGCATTTTACTGTTATTGTGCCAAGATAAACAAATGACAAAGTTTGAAGGTCAAAATCAATATACATGTAGATACGGACAAAGTACTGCAATCAAAATAACGCCTCTCTCTATCCACCTCCCCAAAATTACATCCTGAAGTAGACTTCGCTTAGATCACGCGCACGAAATAAAAGTTTAATGCCATAAATCTTGTGTAATATTATTTAGACCAGTGAGCTTAGCAGAAACTAAGCCTCTCCCGTGAAGCGTGTCGTAGTTAAACACATATGTTGATACCATTGCCAGAAAGATCTCCTAGTTTACAACATTTCTCTCTCTCTCTCTCTCTCTCTCTCTCTCTCTCTCTCTCTCTCTCTCTCTCTCACTTGTTAGTCTTTCAAACTTTGTTCTTTTTCCTCCACCATTTTTGTCTACCTCTTGTTACTTCTCTCGCCCATGTCTATTTTAAGCCATTTCTCCTTCTATTGTGTATTCTATTCCAACACGACCAGTGCATATAAACATTATAGAGACCTACGTTTACATTCAGTTTCCGGACCTCAAAAGAAACTGTCCGAGATGGTCCAACTAAAATTGGAACCCATGTAATATTGCTCATCTTGTCAGCTTGCTAGACATTCGATCATTAAATGATTATAATAAAATCAAATAAATTGATTGCTAAATTTTGTCTTTTCATTGATTTAAGCACTGAATGACCTAACACATTTATTTACTCATGCCGATTTCAACTGTTTAAAAATAAAACAATTAATATGCCTATTTTTTCCGTAACTATTAAACTTATTATTAGTTTTTTACAAATTTCTACATGTGCAGAGACATACTTAGCAGTAATTGATTAAGTAGCCAAGCAATATGAAAGTGGTATCATAAAACAGCCTAAGATCTGTGCAGTCATAAGATAAATAACAGTAAAATTTAGCAAAGTCTGAATTATAAAATTCCATTACACCGCTAAATAACGTAAATCTTTTGGTAACCATATAATTTGCTGCTTTTTTTAGCAAGAACTACCATAATGATCAACACTGGCAAATGAAACTCAAAATAAAAATTGATATTTTGAAATTATAAAAATTAAACAAGTAAGCAAGTTAATAGATTATTAAACACTACAGTAGCTCTTCACAGTTCATAAAATATTTTCGCTCATTGTTTGAGCTAGGAAGCGATTCCAGTGGAAGATTCTCTTTTAAGAAGTCGATAAAAATAATAATAATAATAATAATATTAAAAATAGTAGCAATAAAGGTTTAACGTCCGTTTCCTCATACAAGTATGATGTCAGGGAAGTCAATGTAACAATGACTCGGCCATTTTCTCAATCATTCTAAATGTATACTTCGGCATAGCCCTGACATCATCTTTGAATGAGAAAATGATCATCATCGTTGCAAAAAATATAATTTTTAATGATTGTGAATATTTAGTAAAGAAGCATAAAAAGGTAAAATCATTTCTGAGTACACTAATAACATGTAAAAACGTGCATGTACAGGAGATATTTTTAAGTATACATACCACTAATTGTATCGGTTTGGCTGAGATTTTCAATTGAGCGAGTTCTCTTTAGCTTCAATCCAAATTTGTTCCAAAATGATTTATTGTTGCCGTCGGCTACACAGAATATAAATAATAAGCACTGAATAACTTGACAATCTAACGAAAGATACGACAAAGGTAATAACCGATGCTCATACACAGCTATTTGTAACATTTCGACATTCAACAAATTTTAGATTATTCAATGAAGAAAATTTTCTTTCTTGAATGCAAATGTTAACTGTTATTGCACAATGCACACCCTTATCTACGGAAGGCTAAACTAGGCTCAATCAGCACTGTTATGGATTCTATTGTCTCATTCATTTACAAGTGTGGTGCTAGATGATGCAGGCTCTATGAATAAGAAGACTCGACAGATATCTAGACCCCTGATCTGGCCAATTGAGAGTAGATTAAGCTGACTATAATTTGTTAATTAATTCTTCTTCTTCAAGTTCCGGGCTTGTTCCAAGCCAGGGCAGTCTTGGTCATGTTTCTAATGTTTCATGTTGCTAATTATTTACGAATCTGAAATGTAGACTACTTATTTGAATTCTATAGATCAATAGATTTA
This sequence comes from Enchytraeus crypticus, assembly GCA_905160935.1. Taxonomy (NCBI): domain Eukaryota; kingdom Metazoa; phylum Annelida; class Clitellata; order Enchytraeida; family Enchytraeidae; genus Enchytraeus; species Enchytraeus crypticus. The sequence continues at coordinate 200,612 of CAJHZI010000896.1, read as the reverse complement.
CTTCTCAACTGCCCTAACTGAATTACCGCTTGTGAAATTGTCGACATTTGCAAATATTGTTGGACAAAAAGGTTTAATACACAGATGCCATTTTTATATTCGGCCGCTAAGGATAAGATACATATTCATTTGAGACATCCATTATATTGCACGACGGTGAGAAAATCTTCCTTATATTGTAAATATAAACTTAATGAACGAAACCAGACATTACAGTGAGGCTATACGGAATAATATATAGTCAAAATAGTTTTACAAGTGGGAGAAAGACACAGAGAAAGAAAGAGAAATTCAAATAATATATTTGCATTTTCCGAATTTCCTTGAAACTGACACCATATAACTACCAACATTTTTAAATTCATATATTCATAACGTATGCTAGACTATTTATTGTGGGATATTGCATTGTTCAGTGTAACATTGCTGAATTGTGCTACAGTTCAGAGCACCACTGTTGCATTGTGCTTCACTGTACGCACTGTGGTGTAGCATCCAATAATTACATTGTGCAGTTACAATAAAGCACTGGCTGATGTTGTAACATTACCTGTATTACATATCCGACTGCGACTTAGTAGATGAAGGGTTCATATTCAAATGTTCGCCCGTTAATAGTAAGACAGAGAACTGACGTTAAACTTAGCTTAAGCCTTTGTGTAGTCTCTCGGAGCCAAATAACACGTACGGTATTGTGTTATATATATATTACTGTACTCTATGGTGTAAAAACACAGTCCACAATTACACATCTTACCTCCGGATATGGAAGACACAGGCCTCTGCTTTCTTGGAGACGCTGTCGTTGAAATCAATTCAGCTGATTGTTTTGCTGCTTTCATGCTGTCAAATACATGTATATATAACAATTACCTGTACTAATATGGAGCGATGTTTAATTGAAAATATTATGTACGCTGAAGCATAACGATTAGATATATTAGTACTCAAACCAAATCAACTACAGAAAGAACATATATGCATGTACAATTGTATATTGCCAAATTTTATAACGCAAATATAGCACAGGTTACGTCAATACAGTCAAGAAATAAAGAGGACGTCAATTGACTGTTGATATCGAGATTTAATAAGAGAACTATGTTTTATTTCAAAAATACACTCCAATATGCACACACACTAGGCCGTCAAAGAGGTCTAAAAACCTATCTAGTTGATACCCATCATGCATGCACAAAAGTACAAACTAAAACATGAATATGCAAATTAAAAATTAAAAAGCAATCAACTCAAAAATGAATATTAAACTATAAAAGAACAAAGCAAATCAACTCAAAGAATAGAAGCAGTGTGCACATAAATATGCATAAAAATGCACATACATGCAAATAAACATATGTACATAAACATAAACAGAAATACATATTCAAATAATCTCATATGCACCTAGTACTAAGTAGAAATGTTCGTATACCAAAAAGTTAAACCTTTAGGCATGAAATTATAAGACATACCAACAAAGATATGGAAAAAACAAAATTACCTCTAACAAATACTGCTCAAGCAATAAACTAAGATAATTTTTGAAGTTAGTTATAAACAATTTTAGTGAGCGAGAGTTACGAATATCAATAGGAATTTTGTTCCATTCGAAGACACAGTCATAAATATAAGATTTAAAATAGGCAGAGTTGGTATTAGAATATATATAGTTTGCATTTGACAGCCTGGTATTATAGGGGTGAGATAACTGTAGAGTATTGAATATATCTCTGACAACCGTTGACATTAAACCATCATAATTAGACACTTATAAACTAGTTTACAAATAGATAGTTTATAGAGTAGTTGATTTGGTAAAGTTCTATAGTTTAAATATAGTTTATTCACATTATAATATTTATTTCGACCTTGCAATGTTCTTAAAACTCTATTGCAAGAGACATGAAGTGGACGTAGGAGCCTAAGAGATGATTTGCCATAAATTTCAATACCATACTGAATTCTTGAATGAATAAGGGCAAAATAGAGATCTCTGCGACAGATATCAGGGATATAGTCTCTTCGTCTGAAAAGCATGCCATTGAGACCATTAATTTTTGAGACTAAGAAATTGATCTGCTCTCTAAACGAAAGAGTGTCGTCAAGTAGTATGCCAAGAAATTTGACGACATGAATCCTATTAATTAAGCACATATCTAGTTTAATGGAAAGATCATTAGATTTAATAATATCATCATCGTCTTTCTTAGGAAGAAATAACATAAAAGCCGATTTAGAACAATTTACCGTTAGGCGGTTGCACTTAAACCAAAGGCTTATTTGGGAGCAGGCCAGATTGGCAGATTGAAACAGATCAGTTAGATTTTTACCAGATACAAATAAATTGGAATCATCAGCAAACAAGGTCAAAGACGCATTAGAACAAGCATATAGAATATAATTTACATAAATTAGAAATAAAAGAGGACCTAAAATTGAGCCTTGAGGTACGCCAATTGAGATATGTTTAATACTAGAGGTAGTATCGCCATTAACAGTGTATTGATGTCTATCTGATAGATATGATTTAAATAGGTCATATGCTCTACCTCTAATTCTGCAGTTATTTAGCTTATAGAGTAAAATATTGTGGTCAACTGTATCGAAGGCCTTACTGAGGTCCAAAAAGATTCCGAGAACACGATTATTTTTAGCATTTTCTGTTTTGAGCATATTAATTCCACTAAATAGCGCATCAATTGTCGAGTGCCCCTTCCTAAATCCAAATTGATATTCATATAGAATATCAAAGGTATTTAAAAATTCAATGATACGTTTATAAATTATTTTTTCAAAAATTTTACTCATATTATTAAGTAAGGATATAGGTCGATAATTAACAACATCATCCGTATTGCCTTTTTTATGGATAGGAATCACTTTCGCAATTTTAAAAGTAGAAGGAAAGTAACGTTGTTCCAGAGACTTGTTTACGATGAAAGAGATAGGATTGGAGATATAATAGGCAGACAATTTGAGAATTTTGGTGGATATTGAATCATGACCAGTAGATGAGTTATTATTGAGACCTTGAATCACACACTGAAGATTTCATTAGCTGAGGTAGGGGCAAGGAAAATAGAATGGGGGATATTTTCACGGAGAAATATTTTAAAGTCAGTATCGCTTTTAGGAATTGCAGAGGCTAAATTATTATCAATATTGACAAAGTAGCTATTAAACTCATTTGCGATTTCATGCTTGTTAGTGATAGTACGATTATTTATGTGAATGCGCTCTACAATTGAACTTTTTGTTTTATTATTGTGGCTAGTAATATTATTTAATGATTTCCAAATGTTTCTAATCGAATTAAAATTTTTGTTCAGTTTATTTTTGAAATAAATTTTCCGATATTTCTCAATTTCTTTTTCGAACAGTTTGCGATACGCTTTATATTTTAATTCAATATCTTTGCTTTTAGTTACAATAAAGTTAAAGTATAATTTATTTTCTATTTTAATTTGTTTTTTAATTTCACTAGTTAACCATGGTTTATCTTTAAAGCTCTTTCGCGAACATTGAACTAGTGGAAAGGCTAATAATAATAATAAAGGTAATAATAACACATGAATTATAATAAGAATAGTAATAACGTCGCTTATCGCTGGTTTACAGAGCAAACCGGCTATAAGCGAAAGACCACTTTTCTTTGGCAAAGGCTTTCCATGACTTTGCAAAGATTTAGTGCAGTCTTCTTCAGCTAATTCTTTAAAGCAGCTAGGTGACCTCGAGTAGCCGGGCGGCGGTTCAGCACGTATTGCTCGAATCTTTTTTATCAAACCTCGGGTTCCTTATATCCGGGGTAAAAAAATAGTAAGAATAATAATAACAATAATAAGATTAATTTAATTAGAAAAACTGTTTGATTACTTTATCAACTGATTGACTGATTTACTGATTGTTACAGGCTAATTGGGTTAGGCTCTATATATTGACAGATTGATTATCTAATACATTCGTTCATTAGTTCATTGCCGGATGAATGAAACTATTGATCGATCGATCAATGGAAGAATTTGTGGATATTTTGAAATGACCCATTGGTTAATTAATGCAATATATTACTTGTTTCTTGATCGGTTGATCCCACAGATTGATTAATTGATTGATACTTATTTATTGGGTAAAGGATTGTTTTCTCGGTGAATGACGTTCTTGCCCAGTAAATGTTAGTCTAAGCAGAAGATGGCATAGGGGGCCCACCTCGTCATGAACAGAATCCCCCAAGAAAAATAGTATATCTAAAGGATGTTATAAATAATTTAAAAATCCACTCGTATGTGGACATGAAGAGGAAGACGGAAGATAGAGATGCGTAGAGGCGTTATATACCATGGACCTGCCAGTAGGCATTGCACTAAGAAAGAGAGACTTACTTATTGACTCCAGTAGGGATATTGTTAAATCTCGCCACCAATTTCAGCTGAGCCCTACTACAGAGATCCAGATAGACTTCATGCTGGATGACCTCTGTGCTGCGGTCCAGAGTGGACAGCTTCGGGTTGGACTTCATCAGCAGTGGACTTGAGTCACGTGGTAAAGCTTTTATCAGCCTGCGCAATGAACACAAAACACATTAGAAACAGCATTTATATGTAGATGAGGGACATTATCTAACTATTATACTATTATACTATATATATATATATATATATATATATATATATATATATATATGTATATGTATATATGTATATATATACATGTATATATAGGCCTATATATAATATATGTATGTATATATATATACATACATATATATATATATATATATATATGTATATATTATATATATATATATATATATATATATATATATATCCATCCATCGATCTATCCATCCATCCATCCATCCATCGATCTATCAATCAATCAATCAATAATCAATCAATAAGAATTTAACGTCCGGTTCCTCGCCATAAGGTAATGTCTGGGACGTCTTATGCAGACTCTACACAAACAGGCGCCAAAGCACCACAGGATGACGACTGAGTACACAGAGACCACAAGAGATAGCGATATCAAAACAGTGCAAGTCCAAGATCCAAGGCAAGAGGGTCAAAATTTAGACATATGGCGGAAAGAGATGGGTTTTTAGCTTGCCAAGGAAAGTACCAATGCAATTACAAGATCGAAGATCTTGTGGCAGAGAGTTCCATATTGTCGGAGCAGAAAACTTGAAGGAGCGTCTGCCCATGGCAGATTTAATCTATCTATCTATCCATCCATCCATCCATCCATCGATGTATCCATCCATCCATCGATCTATCCATCCATCCATCCAACCATCCATCCATCCATCCATAGATTTATCCGTCTGTCCGTCCGTGAAAATGTTAAATAATTATTAAATATTTTCCTTTATTCGTTCTTTATAATATAAATTAACCCATTCATATCTGTCGGTGTTCGTAAGGTTAAGAGAATAACGAAAAGCTGTAGTGTTTGGTCGTTTGATTTACACTATTACATCCGCCTAAGGGTCAACTGATCGTTCAAATCCCTGACACATTTAGCCCGTCGAGTTTGGCTGCATGTCATGTTTTTTACCTGGACTATAAATTTCTCAGGTTAGCAACTATCATTAGCAGAGTGCCACAGACGTTAAACTTATAAAATAACGGAAAGTCATCCGACTGTGAATGAGAAAGTGTAAGGTTCAAATCCAGTAATCACCCCACTGCCCACATGATGCACGGCAGACAACTAAGATTGACCTAGACGTTTTCGTATATCTAACCTGAGATATATTGGAGTCCTCATAGGGAGGTGGAAAGCTGGAGCGGAGGGTTTCTGGACGCTCGTGTACACGGCTGGTTCCGTTATGACTGCCCTCAGGATGATGGGAGTCCGGAGAGGAAGGTCCGTGTCCTCAGAGCGATGATCAGGTCCGTACTGGATCAGCTCCACAACCAGGGGTCCATTGAGTTCCTCGTTCATATAGGTCACTAGATCACGCGCGGTCACTACGTCGTCATCTTTTAATCCGAGACCTTGGGCAGAACAAGTAAGTCTGGTCAGAGCTTGGTCGTCACTCAGCTCTGAGAACACAACAGAACTGTCGAGAGGAATACTGACCGGTGATGGTCTAGCACCATTCACGATCTTCTCGCAAACGATCTGTTGTTTGGACGCATGTCCACGTAATCCTCTAATTCTGATTATATCCTTGGGTTTAAGCTGCAGAGATTCTCTGGAGGAGTTCAGCTCCACCACCTCTAGAAGATGTCCCTTGGGAAGATTTACCAGATCAGCGGCAAGATATTCTACGGGTAGGTACGTGGGATGAATCTTGAAGAGTCCCTGGTAGGTCAGTGGAATAACGAAGTAGCGGTCAGTGGATGCGGTGGAGTGCAACTTACTGGAAGAAGCACGAGGTGAGATGGAGGCAGTTGCCAGAATCTTCGTCTGTCGAGTCCAACCATGGATGACGAGCTCAGTGCCTTGGATTACCTGCAATAGAAGCGACAATAAATACAAACATTGACACATGCACAGTTTTCTGAATCATGATTAAATGCATGATTATGACACGGAGCATTAAATACTTTTGTATTTCATTCTATCATTCCTGATTTAGTCGATGATTAAGACGAAACGGACGTTAAACTTGGAGCTAATAGAGATTTAGTACTTGTTACAAACATCTCCTCACCTTTCTCACTCAAGCTCTCTATTTAGAGTTCTGATTAATGGAAGTCCACAGTATAATATTCCTATTAGTGATCTGCTGTTATCTGATCAACATTCAGTCCCGAATCCAGCACGTTGATCATGCCACAAACAGACCAACAAGATACGTGTCTACTACACCGCATTGAGGACTTCTGATTGAAAAAATGACTTATAAAGGTAAAAGGCTGGGAAAGCTGTTAACGTCAGTTTCATAGGGTCGTTTTCTATGTACTTCTCTCTGTATTTGCGTTATTCTATTCTCAAGGAAACACTTCAGTGTTCGGTGGCGCCATTCTCAAGTATTTAATGATAGTTTCTCCTTTAATATTCAGCAAGAAAGTTACACAAAAAATCAGAAAAACGCATTTCAGAAATAGAAATAGAATAGAAATATCCTGCACATTACAGGAAAGTAGTTTCAGAATTTTCTCAAAGAACAAGAATAATTAAAAATATCATAGATATACCTATGATATAAATATATACCTATATCATCTGCATCATAGTAACTAGGAACTATTCATCATTATCATCATCATGTTCAATTTCCCTTGAATTTCAGTTTAGCTAGGGTCAAGATTAGAAAATTTTGTAGCAAAATCTGGAGCATAGGTGCTCACCAACGGAACACCCTTTATGACTTTTGTTTGGTGCTTATTGTTTTATCGCCTTCTATGACACGGAAATTTATTCTTCAGCAACCCGGATGCAACACGGGTAATTATTATTAACTACTATTAAATTATTATTAAATTATTAATAATTAAATTATTATTATTATTATTATTGGTTGTATTGATTTAATGCAATCAGCGTACACATACGTATGTATTTGAAAAAAGAAGTAGCTAGCATAAGCTAATGGGCTTCCAATGGGCTGGTTATTTAGTTTAACTAAAGCAGTTTGATGATCGGCAAGACAGTCAACTACATAATTATTATAATTGTACAGTTATAGTTACAAAACTGTTGTAAGTAATCATAGGCTTTGCTTCTATCCGCGTTGGAAAGTCACATAAATAAAACTCAGCCTTAATGAATACCCGTAAGAAAGTTTCACTGTAGTGCATGCTTGTGCGTAATTCTCGAGGCGATACGCGGCAATACACAATTACACATGCGCGCAGAATGGCTGAATCATTAACAATAACACTTACATAAATCATACAACTCAACAATATGCTCGTTTTATAAGTACACGAGATGATATTTTGAAGTTTCGACAAAAAGAAAGGCCTAAGTGAACTTTATTACTGGTGCAAACGTCTTTAACATTTCATTGTAGGAGTTGAATAGCAAATCAGATTCTACAAAGTCTGCAAAAATATACTGTATGGAGTTCATCATGCTGCGATTTCGTTAAAATAGAGACCCAAAGATTTAGAAGAAACTAGACAATAGACAATGTAATAAGTCTTCACAACCTTCAGTCTATGGTGAGCAATTTAAGTAGGCCACGGAGGCATTAGTTACAAAATCAAGCGTAACCGTACACGCATTATTAGTAACACTTACAAATTTATAGGCCATTTATGTGCCATTTATTTAATGTATGTTCTTACGCATGGACTCCTAGATAATATAACATATTAGGCCTATAATATAGCCTCGTCTAACAAGTACTATACAGCCAAATATTCTAATATAACGATGCTATAAATGTAATATAATGTAATAAAATGTACAATGTAATATAATATAATAATATAATGAAGGTGTCCATGGCTTACAATGCAGAAAGTATTAGTCAAATCTTATCTTAGCAAAGAACATACAGTACATCGGAAAATTTTAATAAATATTACCATTACATAGACCAATCTTTCACTCCCTACATATCTACATACCCTCATTCTCAAGATATGAAGTCTCACTGTAACTAAATTGCATAGTATATAAAATAAATTAAGCTCTACTGTAAGTCATGCCTCTTTTTATAATATTTGCCGAGAGAATATCGAAAACTTTTTCAGGACGGGCACTATATGCGAGAGATTTTTTAAAATTGGGTCCTGGAATTAAAAGGGCATTGCAATTTTCAATTTGCAATTTCAAGCATTCGCTAAATTTTGTACTTCTTAAGTTCTTATCATAATTTTCTCAGTTAAAATAAAATGATATTTTGTGAGTAGAGTACTATCCTGCTAACGTATATCTAGGTAACAAGCATTTCACAAACGATCTTTTCAAAATGCAAGAATTTGACGGCAGTAAAACTGAGAAGGCTACTCCTCTGGCTGGAGCCAGTGATGATGTCGGTAAGATATTCGACCGCGGATCAGTATGTGCGGGGTTCAAATCCTGGGCTCTCCCGTCACTGACATCTCTTTCTTGTGAGGAACTTGACGTTAAAGGAATTTGACGTTAATATTAGCTTTTTCGCTTCTCTTTAAAAAGTACAATATCGTAATAAATACAATTAGAAGGCCCACCTGATGCAGCTGAAAGACGGTGGTCTGTAGGTCCCAGTCAATAAGAGCGGTAAGCACTGGAAACTTATCTCGGTGCTGCACAGCAAAGTTCTTCAGTAAGTGACTTCTGCCGAACGTCTCACCAGTGGGCACATTTATCTGACCTCGCATATTGTAGTCAAATTAAAAACTTACAGAGCGTTAAATAAGGGTGTTTATGTATCTCTTTAATAAATTGAAAGACAGATTAGAAATTGAATTCAGGTCTAATGCTGCACTGAACAGTAACATTGCACTCCAAACTTCAGAAAGTCAAACTATAAATTAATATAAATTAAGTTTGCGTTGAAAACTTTACACGTAAGCATTACATGAAACACTTTTAGCAGATACTTTACGAGCAGACACACTGCAGCCTGATTTGATCGCTAAATCGTCACTGGTACGATCTTGTAATGTAAAGAAATATAAAATATCACGGTAACGCTAATGCCGATGTTATATAAAGTTTACGCTTCGCTGCGCTACTTCAACCGGGTTTTAAAGTAGCTATGAGCGCTATTAGCCCATTAGCTACAGACAGCTTAGTTGATCGTCCTAGACCAGGCTGACTCTGACCTTTGGCCCGTGTTTGTTCTACAGAATGTCAGTATTGCTCAGTGTGCAGTGGCAAACATCGTCATAGAATTTTAGATGGCTGTTCCTGAGGTCCGGGGATCAATTCACTGCGTTGCTGATCAGAGAGTAGGCCTAAAATCTCGGCCATTCATAGGACTGGTAACATGAACATTTGACTAAATTACATATAGGTCAAAATATAAAAATGTTAAGTATCACCATCTATGACCGTTTCACAATATTATGTGCTTAATGATTTCTAGAATAGAATAGAAAATATGTTTATTTTCTATTCTATGTCTATTCTAATTGAGTTCGAAAGGCTAAAGGCTCGAATTTTCTAACTTCTCCTTGGTATATATATATATATATATATATATATACATATATGTATATATATATACATATATATATATGTATATATATATATATATATATATATATATATATATATATATATATATACCAAGGAGAAGTTAGAAAATTCGAGCCTATATATATATATACATATATATATACATATATATATATGTATATATATATACATATATATACATATATGTATATATATATACATATATATATATGTATGTATATATATATATATATATATATATATATATATATACCAAGGAGAAGTTAGAAAATTCGAGCCTTTAGCCTTTCGGACTCAATTAGAATAGACATACAATAGAAAATAAACATATTTCTATTCTATTCTATTCTATTCTAGAAATCATTTAAGCACATAATATTGTATATATATATATATATATATATATATATATATATATATATATATTATTTTATACTCTTTAGTCAGTAAGGCTGTGAATGCCAAGAGATTATGGAAAACTGTTAATGATCTTTTACATAGATCTATTTCTCCTTCTCTTCCTTCTACTTCTGTTGAGTCACTTCCTGAACAGTTTTCCAGTTACTTTAGTGATAATATAAGCAATCTTAGAGCATCTATCTCTCCAGCTCCTAACTCTACTCCTCATACTCCAATAGAGACTCATTCCAAGGATGAGCTTTCTAATTTCACTCCAGTTACAATTGAAGAGATTACTAAATTAGTTTTAGACTCTCCAGCCAAACATTGTGACTTGGACCCTATCCCAACCTCTCTTTTAAAGAAGTGTATTCACACACTTGCTCCTGTATTGACATTGATTGTTAATCTCTCTCTCTCTCTCTCTCTCTCTCTCTCTCTCTCTACTGGCATATTTCCCTGCGCTTTAAAGCTTGCAGTTATTACTCCATTGCTTAAAAAGCCCACACTGGATAAGGAATCATTGTCAAATTACAGGCCTATATCTAATCTATCATTCATATCTAAACTCACTGAAAGAATTATTCTTCAGAGGCTTTCTACTCATCTTTCTTACAATGATCTATTTAATGAGCATCAAGCTGCTTATACTAAGCATCGTTCAACTGAAACAGTGCTTCTATCTGTGTGCAATTCTATTGTTAATGCCATGTGCACACAACGCTTAACTGGATTATGTATGCTTGATCTTTCGGCCGCTTTTGATACCATTGATCACAATATTCTTCTCGAACGTCTTTCTTCCTGGTTTGGTGTTGGTGAAATTGTTCTTGATTGGTTTTCCTCCTATCTGACGGATCGTTCTTTTAGTGTGAAAGTGATGGAGCACATCTCTTCGCCTTCTCACTTAAAGTATGGTGTGGCTCAAGGCTCCGTTCTTGGTCCTATCCTCTTTAACCTCTATACAACACCCATAAGCACTCTAATCTCTTCTCATTCTCTTGATCATGAACTATATGCTGATGACACTCAAATGTACACTTGTTTCACCCCTAACTCTTATTCTAATGCAAACCCTCTTCAACAAAGTTTTCAGTCTATATCCTCTTGGATGTCTGCTAATTTCTTGGCACTTAATCCATCTAAGACTGAATTCTTGTTGGTCGGGACACCTCAACGGATTCTGAAGCTGAATGGGAAAACTCGTTCGTTATCTTCGGGTATTAAAATGTCACCTGTTTCTTCTGTGAGAAATCTCGGTGTTATCCTTGATAAACACCTAACCTTCCACGAACACATAACTAAAACTTCACAGCATGTTTCTTTTAGATCCGTGATCTTTGTCGAATACGTCCATATTTGTCACGTGAAACTGCTGCTACCATTGGTGCTGCTCTTATGCAATCAAAATTGGCTACTGCAATTCCCTGTGTTTAAATCTCCCTGGCTGTGAGATAAATAGATTGCAGTTTGTTCAGAATTCTCTTGCGCGAGCAATTTTTTTAGTTCGAAGAACTCACATGTTACGCCCATTTTAAAGTCTTTGCACTGGCTGAAGATTAAAGAGCGTATCATTTACAAAACAGCTTCGTTAAACTATAAGTCCATCACCATCCCTGGACAAACTTGTATGTCTCACTTGATTAAAGTGATGCAGAATGCTGTTACTCTGTCTTCTAAATTATAATTACTCTTGTGAGACCTAGCTTACCTTCGCGCTCTAAGCTATCTAATCGTTCTTCCAGCATGCTGCACCGCAGATCTGGAATTCTCTTCCATCCAATCTTCGGAAATCTTCATTTGAAGCACATCGGCCTTTGCTTTCCTATGAGCAGATCCATAGGCTGTTGAAGACCTATCTTTTCCATCTCTCTTTTCCATCCAGTGTCCATGAGCAGCGACCTGCGCCTAAACCTCCTTTTCTTTAATTCCCTTTACCTTGAACTGATTATCTGGATTTTGGAATTTGCACTGTTTTTGGACCTTCTTTTTGCTCGCCGGCTTGATTTTGTCTCAAATAGTGGTCGATGTTGTCATTGATGACTGTAGCACTCTAATTATATATATATATATATATATATATATATATATATATATATATATATATATATATATATATATATATATATAGTGGTTAAAGTGGGAAATGAGAGCTAGGAGAACGATCAGAATTTTTCGAACCACTGTAATGTATACAGGTCTCCTAGTATATAGTATGGGCCCCTAGCATAGGAACGCACCTGAGAAAATGAGAGCTATGAGAACTGAGTTCCCTTGTTTCCCCCCCCCCCCCCCACTTAACCACTGGGTATGCGTATACGTTGCAATGGGCCTGGTTTCTTTGAGTCTGGCTTGCGATTGTAAAATTATGTGACATCTCTGACTGACTGATATCTGGTAACACTTGCTTGTTACTTCCGGGGATTTAATGAAAGAAAAGAGTGGTAAATACAAAATTTATTTTATAAAAAGTTTTTATTAGAAATGAATTAGTAAAATAAAACTACCAGACAACTGAGACTATTAAACACCACTTACTGCGAGTTAATAATTAGCTAACATATATTAGTTTTCATTATTAAGAAATATGTAATATAAGTTAACAGACGAATATTCATACTATGCTGCAAAATAATTATAAAAGCAAAATATGATAACATAATATTTTTCTATTAATATTAAACACAATATCTATCTATTACAATTGTATTCGACACAATGTAAAATCTTACTAATTTAAGCAATAAATAGTTGCAGCTTAATACAGGTGAAAAATTACCATAGGTCTATTCTTCCATTTATTTTATGGTGTTTTTGATTTTAATAATGTTATAATGAAAACTAAACTAAACTTTGTATGTAAGTAGAACATATTCTTGGTATTAACTGTCTAATTAACTGAAAACTTTGTTTAGAAAGCAAAATTTCAATAAGGGAAGATTGTACTAAATATGTCCCATTATATAATTATTTGACATTTATTTGACAATTATTTTAAAAACCTATTGAAAATGGAAGTGTAATATTGAAAAGTAAGATGCTTTCACTTCACGTTCCATTAAGAGCACTCCACTGATTTTCATGTTAATCCCTTCACAATAGGTTATGCCTTACCCGTACCTTAAAAGGCGTAATGTAGCCTATACATAGGGACTAATATGTATTCTGGGGTGATTTCTCTTTTGTTGTCCTTTGTTTCTGCTTAGTCGCCTCTTACGACGTATGCAACTTACAGTTGCACTATTATTTGTGATGAATTAGACACAATATTGGTTATTATACATTGAGCAAATTAATAATATTTATGAGAATGGTTTTCTAATTTAATATGTGGAAATATGTAGTTTATTTTGTTTTGTCAGGGCAGAGAAAACAAGACTTTATTAAACTGAAATTTTGCTTCAAGAAAATCACTTACAGAGAAATCATATCAGTAACTGCTAATATAGCAACGCCCCACATTATATTAATTAATGATAGAAAATAATCTATTTCTTACAAATTAACAAAGATACTATGGCATCCTGAGAGATGCTAACTCTTTTGCATGAAAGTTCCTGCTCACCTGCAAACAGAATATTGTTAAATAATAATAACTTTCTGTTATAATTTGTCATTCAAGTGAAAACTTTATAACATTAGAAAAACCAAGACAATTTTTCAAACATACGGAGCAAAATTATATAAATTTGAGAGAATTAGATTCTCTATTAACTAGAACTTTTCATCACCGTTGCTTTTGGTCAGTTTGCTAGTACTGTTGCTTAATTACCAAGTGATTTGAGGAGTTTAAATAACAGATATATTATGTGGGATTTAATGCTAACCCTGGTGGTGCTGCCAAGGCTAAAATTCTACTTCGCTTTAAATACAAGTTTTAAATTGATTTGTAATAAAAATTGCATTTGCATGTGTGTATACAGTGTATATGTACATTATCTTTTTTGAGAGAGCTCATAAATAAGTAAACGTGTTTAACATTGATGAAGTAAGTAGGTTACAATGTTTTAAAATAAGCACTATAAGAATGATTATTGAAATAGTTGTTGGCGTGTATGCTTGTGTATGTGCGTATTTATTTCTGTGTGTGTGGAGGATTGGTAGATATAATATAATGGCTGATAGGACTGGTAGACAACAGATCTTGGGATCAGCCCGTGTCGCGAGAGCCTCTTCATCGTCTAGAGGCGGTACCAGTAATGGAACATCAAGCCGAAGAGGTAGAGCCTCTCCTACAGTAAGTATCTTCTTTAGTGCACTGCCAAGTGGCAGGTTCAAGGTACATATTCATACTCAAAGTCTGCTTTCTTGCTCCACAAGAGCACTCCTTAGATCAACAAGTTAAGCCTTTCACAAAGTCTATGCCTTATCCATACCTTATGTGGCCAATAGCTTGGAAAAAAGTATGGCTTCTGAGGTGGTTTCCCATTGCCTTCCTCAGTTAGGTGGATTAATTACCATTTAATCCTGGGAGAAAATATTTTATGGTGAGGTGGGTCCCCTCTCGCCATTCTCAGCTCCTGCCTTTAGTCGCCTCTTACGTACATGCGGCAGATTGTTTTGCGGTTGCTCTATTCTGCAGTGGTCCAACCACACCCGAGCACAACACGGGGTAAGTATCTTCAAAGTAATCTGGGCAGAGCCAGTGGCTTGATTGGTTAGAGGCGTACTGCAGATCCTTAGGGAAAAGGTTCAAATCTTGTGGTTGCTATGTAGCCAAAATCCTTAGAGTCAAGAAACTGCTGTTAAACTAGTTTTTGGCTTTGACATTGTAGCCTTTTTATCAATTACAATATAAAAAGTCTGAAGCCGCCATTTGCTTAAGGAACAATTATCGACTACGACGAATTTTGATCTGGACAGCTACTTGGCATTTTCACACAGGTTTTACGTTTATAACATTGCTTAATAATATATTTTTATAAATTTAACTCTATTGTTTCAGAGTTAAATAGATATTCATTACAATTTTCTGATTTTGCATCGATTAGCTCATAAGCTGAGTTTTCATCGATTAGCTCATAAGCTGAGTTTGCATCGATTAGCTCATAAGCTGAGTTTGCATCGATTAGCTCATAAGCTGAGTTTGCATCGATTAGCTCACAATATTATATGGATGTGAAGCATGTACCATAAGAATGGAAGATATCAGGAAACTAGAGGCTTTGGAAATGTTGATATGGAAAAGAATGGAGAGGATTAGCTGGACTCAAAAGGTTACAAATGAGGAATGTCTGGAGAGAGTTGGTACAGATAGACAGTTGATCAATGTATTAAGAAATAGGAAGAAGAGTTGGTTAGGACACATTCTAAGGGGGGAAGGTCTATTAAAAGAGGTCATAGAAGGTAGAATTGAAGGAAAAAGAGGCAGGAGCAGGCCGAAATTAGGTATGTTAGATGATCTAAAGACCCACTCATATATGGACATGAAGAGGAAGGCGGAAGGCAGAGAAGAGGTGAGGCTTTATATACCATGGACCTGCCAGTAGGCAGTGCACTAAGAGAGAGAGAGAGAGAGATCTCATAAGAAAGGCTTGCAATTTTCTTTTTCACTGTTCTTCAATTTTTCTATAGAATACTAAAGTTATAATCTGAAATAAGTTCTAAATAACCAGTTAAATTTTGAGGCTATTTATATTTATCACGTTTTGCTCTTAATGAAAATGTATTATATTATATATTCATGAGGAATAGCCTAATTCATAACAGGATATCCTAATATCCAAGTAGCATTTGAAGGTCCATAAATGATTATCAGTTTGGTCAGTCTCACATTAATTAATAATTATAAATAGAGTCCTTTATTAAATCCTGCCTTAAAGTCGTACAATGTGGATTGTGATTTGCTATTTTCTATCACCTTCATTAATTACCATAAATTGAATCTAGAACTGCTGAACTTCATGGATGGAGCCAGTGGCGTAGTCGGTAAGATATTCGACCGCAGATCAGTATGTGCGGGGTTCAAATCCTTGGCTCTCCTGTCACTGACATTGCTTTCAAGTGAGGAAACTGCCGTTAACCTTAGCTTTACCAGCTTTTTTAAATATGTTATCTTAGTAACATTTAATTGTTTTTGAAGATGATTTGACAGCAGTTTGCTTCACATGTGTCAATGAAACATAGTTATTCTCGGGCTTGATGATGAACATTTATGTTGGAGAAATGTTCTTGTAAGTACTTAATACATTCTTGAGACTCCTGCTGAGGACTATGTATAGGTATTGAACTAAAGAATAGGTACTGAGTTTCTGGACTTTTATAGGTATTAGAGTTACTTGCAAACATTTGAAACTTTGGAAAGTGGAACATAACGAGGAATTTTGAACAAATCGATAATAGCGGGGTTATTAGTATGACGTGGTTACAAAATCCTCATAGTTGAGAAATAGATTAATAGAATCCAATTTTTCAAAGGCTAATTTGTGTTGAACCAATAAATTAATATTTAATCATTTTATTTAATATTTGCAGACTACTCGAGGTCGTGGAAGAAGCAATGGAACTGCGGCAAGAGCTGCCAGCGTAGTAGCAAGATCCAACTCATCGGGCACAGCTTCAACATCAGCTGCTAGGTCTACTGCCAGATCTGCTGGAACACTTGCTGGGCCAGCTCTCAGATCTTCAAGTACAGCTGCTAGAACAGCTGTGAACTCAGCTGGCGCAGCCTCAAGCATTGCTGCCCCAACTGTTACAGCGGGTGCGGTTAGGAGACCTTTTGGTGGTAGAACCAATACGAGGATTATCGATACAACCAGCTTAGCAGCTAGATCAGCCGTCAACACACTAGGCACTGCGGCTAAATCTACGAGCACTGCTTCTAGACCTGGAAATACTGCTAGTTCTGCTGGAGCAGCTGTTAACACTGGAAGACCTACTAATGCAGCTGCTACTTCAGCCACCTCTGCTGCCAGTTCTGCTGGTACAGCTTGTAAAAGTGCCGGCTCAGCTGCTGGCTCTACCAGTGCCACTGCTAACTCTGCTGGGCCATCTGCTGCTGCTAGCTCTGTGATTGGCTCAGCTGTTAACACAGCTGCTGGAGGGCCTATTCTCTCTGCTGTAGGCGCTTACAGCTCTTCTACGAGAAGACGTTCCTCTATTAGAGGAAACAGCAGAACATCAAATCCTCTATCAGGCGGTAACAAAATGTTTTATACTGGCCATTTAATATATTTGTCCATTTAGTATATTTGTATTAAGTTAGTTTGGTCTTCCAGATTTTTTTGAACTCATTCAGATTTCTGTACTGCCATGTTTCAGTTTTGCAGAGCAGCAAGAGATTTATCACTTTATTGTAACTTATATTTAATAGGAATTTATATCAAATAGTAAAAGCTAGAAAATTCTTTACTAAGTGATAGTAAAGAAGAAGAGAGGGAGAGAGGTTTGCACCTGGGCTCTCATATATTACGATGGTTGCATGTAACTCTGTGTTTATATTTGTGTATATGTAAGTATATTAAATTACCAATACTGAACTAAACTGATTTTACTTTATAATGTGATAAATTATCATTTCTAAGATTAAGATTTTTGTGGGTTATACGTTTCTTCGTTAGATTGATCCTTGAGAGTCTTAAGCAGATCTTTTGAATTGGATTAATAATTAATTAATATGCACAAATATATATCTTAATCATTTCTGCACATTTTATTGAAATATAGATTGAATTGCACGCTTTTGTAGTGTTGTAATTTTGCTCATTAGTTAATAAACAACTGGCATGCATGTTTATAATCTTGTACTAAATAATTAAGTCAAGTGTTACATAACTAACAAATAAAATTTCAGTAGAATATTTTTCTCAGCCTATGATAGTGACGGCATTTGGTTTAAAATGTATTTAAAATTTATTTTTATAACATATTTACGTGAAGAAAAGAATTCTGCTATATTTACTGTAAAAAGAAATTTATTTCTTCTTTTGGCAGCAGAAGATATGTATGTGGATCTAACGGATAGTGATTGGAATGTGAATTCCACAGATGTACGTACACTAAAATCTAAATCGCTATTTTTATATGTTTAAATCATCCAGCTATCACTTTAACTATCCATAATTTTAAGGATCCAAAATATTCTATACTTTGACCTATTCGCAGAATGTTTTAGATGCTTATTTTCTGTGGCAAAAGGCATACTCTCCATATGTCTGATAATAATTTCTGCATCAAACTTGCAAACAAGAAAAGCTGAAGTCAGTTATTCTGCTTTTCTAAATTGAAAGCATTCACTTTTTTTTGTGTTTTTCTAATACAAAGCTGTCAGATTTCGTACTTATTGTTGGCAGTCACTGTAAGCAAGTTATTTGTCAAAACATTGGTTAATTTCTCTATCTACAATCAAGGATAGAATCCTATGCCAGAGTGAAGCTAGATCCTTCTGATCATGCAGTGAACTGAATATTATTAATCCTGTATCATGAGCAGCCGCTGTCTGACTATTGATTGCTGAGGTGAATGCTGAACTGCCTACATATTGTTCACAAGTGACCGCTTATAAGGATTAGTTTATGACAGCATAATTCAGATATCCACTTGTTTGTGGACATGAAGAGGAAAACGAAAGACAGAGAAAATTGAAGGCTTTATATACCATGGACCTGCCAGTAGGCAGTGCTGTAAGAGAGAGAATTCAGATATATACATAAAAGTATACTATGTGAAAACTGATGTCAGCTTAAATACATGAGATATATTCATTGATCGTTGTAGGTAATCGAGTTAGATGATTCGGATGCAGGTGATTGTTAAACTGTTACAAGCCATTTAGAAGAGTACTTATTATTACATGTTTTTAATTGCACGTTCACGTTGTTTACTTTTAAATTCAATACATCTGATTGTTAATGAGTGTAACTTGAGCTACATGTATTTGAAAATCAGAATATCTCATATTATTTCATCAAAGATATACTCACTGAAGGAACCCAGAGATATAACATCTAAAAAGTAATGTGTTTTTCTCTTCTTTTTAAGGTTTCTATCAATTCATTTATTTGCTTTCTATCAAGTCAGCCAGTGGTGATATCGACCGACTGGCTGGACCACTGGCGATATTAGACTGCTAAGCAGCATGTGCGGGGTTCAAATCCTGGTGTCACCCGTCACTGATATCGCTTTCGAATGAGGAAGCTAACGTTAACATTAGCTTCTACTTTTTATTTATTAGTTTTTCCATATTTCCTATAAGAGTGCACAAGGCTTATGTCTCGGATACTCTCAGCACCCATTTAGCTACACCCATGTAACTACAATCCATGCTTCCAATGACGATCAGTTATAGACTGACCTGGGTTTGAACCCAGTTATCTTCTATCGCCTACCAAATTCGTACTGCTATATTACTGAACTACAGAACATTGGCATATCTCTTGTTGTGTTCCGTTCATTAATAAATTTATGTTTTAATATCATTATTTTCTTTATTAAGAGAATGTTTATCTGTGTCCACATTCTGTAGTTTTAAAAATGACTAAATTCCTCAACTTTTAAGTTTAACCTGTCATAATACATTACTTCTTACGTTAGCTTGCACATTTTAATTAGTCTTTATCGTTAAGTATTTATCAATTCATTTTGCACGACATCCGTTAAAGCAACATCTTGCGCTTTTTCTGTTATTTCACAGTCTGGTAATTTATACTAGTAATAAGTAACAAAATTAATTATTCATAGTATTAAGGTACATAGTAGCTCAATATGTGGATCAGATAAGCCGAAAATAGTACTGGCTATTTAAGAACATTATTTTTTTACAAGGTAATCGTTTATATATACCTATTTATTTATATGATGTTTAATTACAGGAATATTATATAAGTAATTTTAATGTACATTAAAAGTTAATCACTAATGATACTTGCTTTCTAGAGACAATCATATTTAATACTGTAACATTAACAGTGTTAATACGGTAACCAGTTTTACTAATATTATCAGTATTATATAATTATTAAAATTATTATTAAATAATTAAATTGCAGACTTCGTAGCTCTGCACATCATTATATAATTTAATAATATTATTAATTGTTAACAAGTTTTACTAATATTATCATCAGTATCATAAATTTTATCGTCGATTTCCTTATTGAAGAGCGATATTAAATTACGGACTCCGTACCTCTGAACATCATTATATAATTTAAATTAAGCTATATTTTTCTGTTGTAAAGTATAAAATTGAATCGTTTACAAAATTTCTTTGAGTGCTGGATTTATGTTACGCTTAGCTCTTGTATTGGTGGACATTGTTTTAGTAACTCTGGATTTAATATCTGAAAAGCATGAAAGCTCTTTCAAATATAGCTTTTTGATTTGTACATCTGACTTGAACTATGAGAAGTATTTAAATGTTAATTGTATTTCTTTTGCAAATCTTTACTTTTCTTTGAATACCTCTGCTGAAAATATTGTCTTCACTTTTTACGCCTGCATTGTACAATATAGCGACAATTGACATACTGTGATAATGTTTACTTTCATTCAACTCTGACAGCATCAGGTCAGACAGAAGGAGGAGGAGCCAACTCGGTGGACACGCCCATTGTTGTTGATACACCAATAGCACGTCGACGAGGAGCCAAGAGAGCCGCTCTGAGCCGTCATCTCGCTCAATTCCTCAACAACGTTGATCTCTCGCTGTCTGACGATGAAGCCCTGCCTGACGTCACGCCATTGGCGGGCATCTCTCAGACAACGGGAAGGTCTGTCTTCTTGTCAATAAGTAATATTAATAACAACAATTAGAGTGCTACAGTCATCAATGACAACATCGAGCACTATTGAGATAAAATTAAGCCAGCGAGCAAAAAGAAGGTCCAAAAATGGTGCAAATTCCAAAATTCAGAAAATCAGTCCAAAGTAAAGGGAATTAAAGAAAAGGTGGTTTAGGTGCCAGTTTATTCTATTCGAGTCAGTAAGATACTCGACCGCTGATCAGTATGTGCGGTCATGTCACTGACATCGCTTTCGAGTGAGGAAACCGACGTATGCTGCCGGATCATAAGAAATTTAGTTTTAGATTTTGTGTGGTGAACTTTTTGAACATCAGCAAGTTTTTTAATAGTTGTATCTAAAATAGATGAATAAATAAGATTGGATCGTCTAAATTTTAGGCACAATTTTTGCCGTATTAACTTGTTTCCTACGCTTCTCAGATTCGGGTTGAATTATTTCTGTAACTTGTGTTGTATCTAACGATCTGAATATACGACTGTTATATATTATATTGCTTATTATTTAAATGACTATTCATCGTTGAGCACAAATGTGTCTTAGTGTTATATTATTTAACCATAACGACCACTGATAAATAAGATCATTTTTGCTAACAATGTCGACAGTTTGGCGTGGATCGATTGTCATATTCATATAGCTACTTATTGATACTGTGTTGTTTTTGTTAATTGCTAATTATTGATATTGTGTTGTTTTATTGTTAAGTACTATTTATTGGTAGTGTGTTGTTTTGTTAATTACTACTTACCATTTCTCTTGCCTACTTTAGAATGTCTCAATAGTGTAGGGTTAACGTCATGAAGTTTTAAATGACATATCCTAAGGTGAATTGAACCATCCTAGCCGCGCTGATCTGAGAGTTATATTCTTGGACATTCACTGGACTGGTTATACGGAAAATGGTTTAAATTGCCTAGCGGTTAAACATGTGGTATTAGAAGTGATAGATATCAACATAGTTGATAATTTCACTATAATGCGAGTTTACTTTACTTTGCCTTGCAGTCTGATGTTGTTGATTTTGCTTGACGATGCAGCAGAGCTGCGGAAGCTCGATCCAGTCACGTGGCAGCCCAGTCTAAACCAGCCAATGAGAAGAACGAGGAGACCTGTTGTCCTATCTGTCTGTCTACTATAACAGAGGTAATAATAATATTAATAATAATAATAATAACACACATTATAGTGAAATAATCAACTACATCGATATCTATCACTTTTAATATCACATGTTAAATCCGTTAAGCAATGTTGTTCATTTTCCGTGTAGCCAGTCCAGTGAATGCCCGATATTTTACTCTCAGATCAGCGCGGCCGGGAATAGAACCCATGAGAGTTCAGTTCAACTAGGGTAGGCTTTGCACCGTATCGTCCATTTCGATTTTAATTATAACCGTGTTCTGATACCGATTCTGTTAAATTTTATTTTGCGTACTATTTATTACTTTTACCAGCAAGAAATATATTTTTATAAAAGCATTTGTTGGATCTATCAATGGTTTAAATGCCGACAGAATTAACGTTTATCTCCCTGTATTTTAATACCTCCTCTCTCTGTCAGTCTCTGATCACTCTCTATATATATATATATATTTCTTTCAAGTGTTCTTTCAAGTGTCCAGTCCAGGGTACTTATACATACTCACAAGTCTGCTTTCACGCTCCATAAAGAGCACTCGTTATTTGATCATTGATATTGTGTTAATTTCTTAACAAGTTAATTTCTTTGTAAAAGAATGTGACTTATCTCTGATTGATTGAAACTTTTTGACCTTTATTTGAGGCAATTAATACACTAGTGGCCGATTGTATTAATTTGGTTTGCGAAACTTTCACTGCACCATTTGTTATTTTTATTTCACTTTTGTATTGTTGTTATGTGCTATGCTTTCATTTTGTATGTGCTATATACATGTATATATGCTTGAATTATTGTCAAAATAACCATTGTTCTTTCTATAAATGTATCAGTTATAGATAATATCTGTGATTTTTGAATTGGTTAATTGACATTGTTTCCATTAATTGGTAAAATTAGTGATTAATTTATTCAACTGGTGACGCGATTGCGTAAATTATTGATTTACTGATTTATCCTTTGAGTTTTAGTAGATCGATTTGATTTCATGATGAGTTTTTTTGATCGAATGCCTAAATATTTAATTCAGTGACTCATTTGCTATTAATTGTTTGATTTTTTGCAGAATTTATGGCTAGTTTGCATAGTTTACCGATTGATTTACTGATTTGATTGACTTCAGGTTAAGACGGACAAGCTTCACATGATGTCTGGGACGTGTGGTCACCTGTTATGCAGTGCTTGTATGACCAATCTCTTGACCACGGTGGGACCCAAGTGTCCCTCGTGTCGTAAGAAACTGACGAAGAAAGCCGTTCACCCTGTCTTCCTGTAGATCAGTTCAGCAGTTTACCAGGAGTTCTGCATTAGCAGCGTCTTCTATCGTCGTCCATTTCTACTATCTCTGGCTGAGTTATTTCCTTCACACACAGTTCTGATACATTTCTGAATTCAGTATAGGCCTACTACACTAACTTTTTTAATAGTGTTCATATGAAATAAACTATGATTTTAAGACCCACCCATATGTGGACATGAAAAGGAAAGTGGGTGACAGATAAGAGTGGAGGCTTTGTATACCATGGACCTGCCAGTAGGCAGTGGACTAAAAGAGAGAAAGGCGATCAAATAGACTATATTGTGATATATATATTAAGCAAGATTAGTAGAGTAGAGGTTCAGATGCCAAGCTATCTTTACTTCTAACTGTGCAAAAATTAAAAGCTTCAACTCATCTAAATTACGTAATAAAATAGACAAAATAAACTTTGTAAAGCAAATTAATAGATTATATTCCTTTACTTAAATAATATAGGTAATGGAGGCACTATCGCATCTATAATTTTGTCACGTTTTTTATTTTTGTTGTCTCACTAGTTAAGATTATCAAGTTTCCCGTATTTCATATTTAGATTTTTGTCACTACAACATTTACAATCAGGTCAGACACATTAAATTTTTAGTAAAAAATTGTTTCTTTAATAAACTAATGTATGAATATTTAGATCTTTGAGCAGCATATTTCGCCAGCTTCTTCTCTTAGTCCCTCTTCTGATATGCCTGCATATTAGTGGAAACTCCATGAACTTGCTAACTATATCGTTTCTTATTCATTTTAATTTACTGCAGTTTACTTAGCGACTCTAATAATAGAAATACATTGAAAGCTTTCATTTAGAAATTAATAAACTTTCATGAATTTATTTATTTTCGTATAGTATGGTAAATTCTTCTATAAACCATGTTGAATCTCAAATTCTAAGGTAACTAAAGTGAAATTATCAGTAGAGAAATGTAGACATTGAATTTAGCTAAATATATTGAGCTTTAGGGGTCTAGTCTTTCCACACTTTATATGGCTATATAGAATTATGCAGTGGATGCTGGATAGAATTATGTAGTGTACTGGCATATGTCAGGTTCAAGATGGGTATTCGTATTCACTCTCATATGCACTGTCTTATACATGTATATTCCGACGAAATATTGATTTAATATTTAATATATCGCTGTTATTAACTATACATTATTTTTGCTGTTATTAACTATCTATTACTTCCTGTCTTATACGAATTGCACTTCTCGAAGAATAAAGAGCTAATTCATTAGGATAGTTAATTTCATATTATTTGAATATAATAGTAACGTTTAATTATAATTGCATTTGTACACTTTTTTATTTAGAATATAAGAAACTATTACATATCTTTTCGATTGATTTGAGGGTTTTCTAACCTAGAATTTTAAGCTCCATGTAATCGGTTATCTCTATTTTCAGCAAAGAACGCGCATAGCTTTGGTTTGTTTTTCAATTAATTGCTGTCTTTGCATATCTCTCCTCGATGTGTGTAATCACTGATAATAATAATATTAATAAAGGTTAACGTCCGTTTCCTCATCTAAGGATGATGTCAGGGACGTTATGATATGTGTCGTTATTTTTAATACTTTTGTCTGCTTCAATTCTTTCTCGAAACCACTAAACTCTTTTTCCTCTAGAATTATAACTTTCGATCGTTCAATTGAGTCTCTATTAGTGTTCTTTCTTTCTGATTCATTTTAATGTATGCTATCTTTGATTTATTTAAATTAATGACAGCTAAACTATTATAAATTTTTCTGTTCTACCTAGGCCTATTATTCTTTTGATCTCCCTGATGTAGAGGATCAAGTGCTTATACATGTAGGATATACCCCGAATCTAGTGTATATGCTTAATTGACTGAAAGACATTCCGTAAATGTATTATTCCTTTCAATATTTAATTTTTATTCCTTTTAGTAATTAATGTATTGCCCGAGTCTAAGTGTATTTGCGTAGTTAACGGAATGACATTCCGTAAATATATTATTCCTTTCAATATTTCATTTTTCTTCGACGTAGGGAAGCAGTTTGTTTCAGCTTCTACTTTAATGTCTAAAATAATTTAATTTCTAAGGACCTTAAATTTCCAAAGTCTTCTACCCAGTGCTGCCACTCCACTGATTGCTTCAATTTCTTTAGTCATAGATGGGGGTATATTAATCACTAATTTTTCTGATTTCTTCCATCAAACTCAAATACACACACACACACACCTGTAGTGCTGCTACAAAATTAGATTCGACTGAGATAGACGATGACCATTGTAAGACGTTATATCAAGTATGTGATCTTTTCTGAAATTAAGTTAAATCGAAATATCTTAAAGTGCACTATGCATAAAGTACAGATTTTAGTTTATTTTGTGTTTAACCAATTGATTTTTGTAATATTGCTTGCTGTGTTAACTGTATTTCGACATTTTACACAGTATTTTCTTCTGTATCATGAAGTCATTTATTTCATTGCGGTAATTATGTTGTGTTGGTTTAATATTTGATATAAAATTTATAGCAAGCATCTTCGTGTGATATTTTGCAATTATGTAAGATTTTTTAACTATTCTGATTAAAAATGTGTTACTATAGCGTAACGTTTTGTATTTGAAATTTCTGAATAGGAATGATTTTTTCGCAGTTAGGTGATCGCTGACATAGTCTTTTTATCTGAAACCTTTTATTTTGGACTATTTCTTAAAGCTCTCTTTAATCTAATATAGGAGAACCTTGTTTTAAAAAAGTGATTACTAAAACAAATGCGAGTTATTCTACTGTTACATCGCTAAAGCACTCTATCTACGACATGTCATTCCTATATCATAGATTAAGATAAAATAGCAGGTTTGCGATACTCTATGAGATATTGAAGACTATTTAAACGATGTATCTATAAAAAGTATCATCATCAATTCCGTGCGTACTGAACTGAACATAGGACGGAAAAATCAGTCAATCAATAAGAATTTAACGTCCGGTTCCTCGCCATAGGGGAATGTCTATTGCAGACATTTCTCCATTCACTTCGGTGACAGAGCTTCTTCCAATGTGACATTCGTGCCGTTTAATTCGCTTTTTATCATGCTGCTCCAGATTATCGTAGGTCTTCGTCTTCACATGACTCGTTTTCAATTAATTGCGATCTTTACTTATCTATCATTGGACATTCTCATTATAGGAATAGAAAGGTTTGGTCACGGCTTTATTGACACTATGTGGTAGAGTCTAATAATGTCAGGTAATATATTTCAATCGATCTCTGTTTTCAATAGGTTAGCTCGGATGACGAATCTAACACATATCTTTATAATTGTGTGTAAACCTACTACTAATAAATGTAAAGTTTCATAAAACTTAAAATAAAGGTGTTGTTTTACTTAGGCCTACCATGTACGTAAGTAGACACAGCCTACACTTAAAACTTTTATCTACGGCAATTGCATTAAAGACTAATTTTATAATATAGTTGTGGTAATAGGCTTTAGGTATCACGTACTACTTCGGAATTATCTTCATTGAAGTGCTGCAGCGTTTTAGCAATCTAAAATCATTGAATAATATATTGACTGGAAGGGCAAATCTGCTTTCTGTTTAACCCCTAAACCATTTTCCTTAATGTGTATTATAATTTACGTCTAGTTTTAAAATTCCAACAATTATCGTTATTTATTTTAAATCATGGAACTGTTTAATAAGGCTTAAATAACATAATTTACAATCAGTACTTTTTACAGGAATGCAAATATATGTACTCGTCATAGCTCTATGTCATGAATAGAAGACTGGCAGTCTGTTAACAAATCAGGATTACTCAGCCCACTTTCAAAGTGTATTAGAACATGTTAACACATAGCTGAAGAGATGCGACAAGTTCAGTCTGGAAATCTCTCAGACGTTGGTAGGAAATTGCGGTAGTTTTTTAAGGTTTACCAAACTGATTAACGATTTTATTTTAGCGTATATTTCTCTGCTACAGGTGCTGCCTGTCATTGATTTATTAAGTTATTTACTTTCGATGGTTTAGCTAGTAATTGTAGAAGTTAGAACTTTGTTTCAGTTTCTTGTCTCGATATTATTAATTTACGGAAGTTGGAACCTCTTTGAAATTCTGCTTTTGTATTTTAATTAATTTTAGTGAAGTTGTAACCTATTTCGGTTTCATGCTATAAGGTCTGCGACACACAAATAAGTTGGTTTTGCATGCTGTGCATGATTTTGAGATTGGATTATTTTCAATTCTTATGTGTTAAAGTTTCAACACCAATGACTGTATTTACCAAAGCGTTAAAATATTTGCTATTATAAGTACATAATAGTAGATATTATTTGCTATTATTTATATAATAGTAAATATTATATACTATTTTTTATATAGTAGTAAATATTATTTACTATTATTTAATATTAATTGAGTTCAACTAACTCTTGGTCCAATCCATCAAATGACGGAGAGATGGTGTCAGCTAGATATAAAATTAACGCATTTTTAGCAATGTTATAAATTTGAAAAGGGCTCGATAAGAGAGGCCTAGTACCAGATTAAAGTTCTCATGTCCCAGAGTAAAGTTCTCTTGTCCCAGAGTAAAGTTCTCATGTACCAGAGTAAAGTTCTCATGTCCCAGAGTAAAGTTCTCATGTCCCAGAGCGAAAGTTCTCATGTTCGTGTGATAGAATGCGTTGATGCGCTATTCTCTGATCTGCAATTTCACATCCTGTATCTTAACGTTGCAGGTTTAAATGATTTAAATCCAGCTCAAGTTAATAAGACATAGCTTAAACTTCAGCGGCAAATTATAATAATTAATAAGTTTATTACCAACATGAAAAAGCTTACCACGTTATGGAGATGCGCATTCTATGATGCGCATTCATTATGGATCTCACATGACTAGAGCGCGTCAAAAATAAAAGCGTACAGAGTGGCCCAAAAATTGAGAAAATGAGAGAAGCCCGTTTATTATGGTATGTTCACGTAGGAAGAAGAATGCAATAGGAAGAAGATTTGGATAGAACACTTTCTTAGGGGAAAGGTTTATTAAAAGAGGCCATAGAAGGCAGAAGGGACGGAAATAGAGGCAGAGGCAGGACGAGATTAGGTATATTAGATGATTTAAAGACCCACTCAAATGTGGAAATTAAGACGAAAGCGGAAGAAGAAAGAGAAGAGTGGAGGCGTTATATACCATGGACCTGCCAGTAGGCAGTACACTAAGAGAGAGAGGTCCTCATGTTTCAAGAAAATAGCTAATAGGCCACAATTTTTTATACAAACTTTAAATAATTTTGTTCAAAGGGCCTACATCGAAATCAATAATAAACTTATCTTTAGAATGTCTTAATAGCGTAGGGGTAACGTCGTGAAGTTCTTATAACAGATCATGACGTGAACTGAACTCTCGTGGGTTCGAATCCCAGCCGCGCTTAGCTGAGAAAATATCTCGGACATTCACTGAACTGGTATTATGGAAAATGGTCTCAATTGCCTAACGGTTATTAACGCATGTGTTATTAAAAGTGATATATATCAACATAGTTGATCATTTTACTATAGTGCGTGTTTTGCTTTTCTATGTAATTCAAATGGATTTTCAATACAGTCTAATGTAGCTTATTTTAAATTAATATTATTTAATTACGAAATAATGCTAAGTGCACTATGTTAGTAAGCAAATGTAGAAATGACCTTTAGGCCTAATCCATTATTTATTACCTATAAATGGCCATTGTAAGAGAGAATAAAAAATTCTTATAAATTTACTTGAATACTTTCACTAACTTCATATTTCGTATTCTTTATTTGCAGATCAATAGATTCAGTGAGTTTCATTAAGAGGAATATTAGTCAGGTAAAATGGCATATGTAAGCATTTCCTAATTTCTTCAAAGTAAAATTATTTATCATAATTTCAATACGTCATAATTATACATGAAGAGTAATATGCGTCGTTATTATATAAATTATACTATACATTGGATCAAAAAATCCAATGTTAACATCAGTTTCCTCACTCGAAAGCGATGTCAGTGACGGGCGAGCCCAGGAAATGAACCCCGCACATAGGCCTACTGATCCGCGGGAGTCACTGGCTCCAGCCTAGAGTTAGTTAAAAAATGTAACCAAGTCTTGATCCATTTGATCTTGAGCTACTGCTCTTTAACGATAATGTAACTTACAATATCGTCAAAAGAGCTTTCTAAAAAAGTCTCCGAAACTGTTCGTCGATTAACTGAAACTTACATTTCGGTACGACACGACTTCTGAAAAACGAATGCTGTTTCGTCAGCTTCATTTCTCGCATAGGCCTTAAGTAAAGTTAAACTTTAACGCCTCGGACCTTCTGATAGGCTTAAAACGAAATTAACCAATCGAAATCAGTGAAACCAACTAACTAGCACTTAATTATTAAAATATATCTACTTTGATTTCCAACATAAAATTCCGAAATTCGACACCTAAAGCAGCAAACCAGATTACATCAGGAGATAACTTTAGGTTAAATTAACTAACAGTAACTTGAATTATACTAGAAACACTATTTCTAAACTAATATATAGAATTTATTTATAAATATAATTTAAACATTATCTTGTTTTATGGGTTGTTTTTAATGTTTTATTATATTTATTGTATCTACATGTATTGTTTTGTGGTTTTATTGTTTTTATATTTGTTTATGCTTTTTCAAATTATAACTTTATATATTGATTTTATTTTCGAGTATCCACCTGGATACTCACCAGGAAACCCAGGCGCAGTGTATCCACCTGGAGCTGGAGCAGGATATCCCCCAGGGGCTGGAATGGGGTATCCACCAGGTGCCGGAGTAGGATACCCACCAGGTGCTGGTGTGGGCTATCCTCCAGGAGCTGGAGTAGGTTATCCACCAGCTGCCGCTTATCCAGGTAAAACTTGATAGCAACTATTGGTGGCATATTTTATACGGTAGTTTAATTATTATTTGATGAAGTTCCCCGTGTTGTGTTCGGGTTGTTTGAAGAATAGACCAGCCGGTGACTGAACGTGTCGTAGAAGGCGACTAAAGCACTGAGATCCAAACCAACGTTAGAAAGGGCATTCGGTTGCTGAGCGACTAGGCTACAGAAATTGCTTTAAAAAATGTAGACGAATGGATAAAAAATGAAGGTCTATTCGTATCCCGACCCTAGCTAAACTGGGATTTAAGAGAAGATGATGATGATGACGATGAGTTTATTTATTATTGATAAAAATCGACTAAAAGGGTTGATGGAACTTGCCAAGCTTGCAATTTCTAATAGTACAAGCACTATTAGCCATATTAATCAAATATTTATTCTAATTCCAACCAAAAATTTTGTCTGAAGCTTGAATTCTGTGATATTAGGATTTAAGAGAATAAAAGTTCACTGTCGTTCAAATTTCGTGTTACATGAGTATAGTTATGAACTATCAGCAACAAGTATAGAATTATTGCGTAGCACTATGGGGATTTTGTGTTATTGATCTTATTTTGTGCCAAATATATTTAATTACTTAAAAGTTTAATTAGCTTTAGTATAAAACCACACATTTGATATTTTAATATCATTTAATGAGTGTATTTTGAAAGGTGTATTTTGAAACGACTAAGATCTTATACAAATTAGAAACTAACGATGGCAGAGACGACAACAGTTGATGAAGTCAGGGAAATGTCGTTGGAAAATCTAGAAACGGCAAGTGATGGAGAAAACATAAAAATTATGCGCCATCACCCTATTAATCTGCTGTTAAGAATACAGAGAAAGAGAGAGAGAGAGAGAGAGAGAGAGAGAGAGAGAGGGAGGGAGGGAGAAAAGAGAGAAAAAAGAGAGAAAGAGAGAGCAGAGAGTGAAACAAGGTACGAGAGGGGGAAACAGTTAGCCTAAGTCATGTGCCTTGACTACTAACTGTTGTTATTGTTAATGTTAATGTCAATTTAACTAATGTTAATTTAGTTAAAAGCTAATAGTTAATATTTAATTGTTAAGTAAATTAATGTTAATAATTTTTGTTTTGTAATTGCTATATCACAGTCGCCGCTGTTGCTCATGCTGAAAGGTAAGGGAATTATTTATACGTTTAACCTGTTCAATGCTGCAACTGTAGCAATTTGTCTTTATGAAAAGAAAAGCATCTATGTAGAACATCATTTGTATGGTCGATACTAGTTAAACAGGCTACTTATTCTTTTCAGAAATAGGTGCATTTACAGCATCCATAATACCGTAGTACTTTAATGGTTGAAACTTGCTAACTCTTCCCAAAGTAAGCTCAGGACATGTATGACTCTTGCACAGATACTAAGAACTTAAAAGTGAAAAAAGACTTTTTTGACTACTTTCCTGTTTCACCTTTCAGCTATTGTCCTAGCAGGTCGCAGCCCGCAATGTTTTGAGTGTTTTAGAAGCTTTACATGCAATTTTAAGTTCACGTGCAGAGCGATGCTTCATACCAAAAAGCCGCTACGTGCTAACAAGTTCTCGCACATTTACCTCTGCCCATTTCCGGAATTTCTAAAATTAATGTAATAAATCTAATTTTACGTCATTCATATATGCTAGATAGGCCTATTATTAGGAATCAGCTGAAGATGATTTGAATTTCAGGGCTAGCCGGTAACGCTGCACCTACACTGTCTTACAAGAGTTCATGGCAGGCAATTAAATTAAAATATAAAATGTAAAGCTATTAAAGTTTTAATGATATTTTAACTTAATGAATATTAATGGCATCTCTCTTCTCTCTTCAGTGCACTGCCAAGTGGCAGGTTCAAGGTACATATTCATACTCAAAGTCTGTTTTCTCGCTCCGTAAGAGCACTCCTTAGGTCAACAAGTTAATCCCTTTACAAAGTCTAAGCCTTATCCATACCTTTTGTTGCCTATAGCTTGGGAAAAGTATGGCTTCTGAGGTGGTTTCCCGTTGACTTCCTCAGTTAGGTGGATTAATTACCATTTAAATCCTGGGAGAAAATATTTCATGGTGAGGTGGGTCCCCTCTCGCCATTCTCAGCTCCTCCCTTTAGTCGCCTCTTACGTATACGCGGCAGATTGTTTGCGGTTGCCCTATTCTGCAGTGGTCCAACCACACACGAGCACAACACGGGGTAACAAAGTATTAGTTGCTATTGGTATGATGTACTTCCAGGCGATGTTTCCACATAGTCGCCGAGTGGAATGGGGAGCTGCTCGACGTCAGCCACAACGACATCAGAGCTGGAGCCCCGGTCATCACTCACCGTCGCATGATGGAACGCGCTGCCAATCAACTGTGGTTCTGTGATCAGGGTGGTGTCATCAGAAGCGCTCTGAATGACTTCGCTCTAGAAGCTAGAGGTAGATAATTCTTATCTAACAGTTTCCTCTCCATATCTCTCTCTCTCTCTTAGTGCACTGCTTACTGGCAGGTCCATGGTATATAACACCTCTACTTATCTCTATCTTCCTTCTTTCTCTTCGTGTCCACATACGAGTGGATCTTTAAATTATTTATAACATTCCTTTTGATATATCATTATCCTAACAGTTCTATCTACCTAAAATTCTTCTCTAATACTATCGTCGTTCTTATTTCAAGAAACGGACGTCACTCTCTTGCTCTCTCTCTCTCTCTCTCTCGCCTATTCACTTTCCAAGAAAGAATATGCCAGGATGTATGCTATATGCGATAGGAATATGTGAGTTAATTCTACGCAAGGAGCTCAATGTGGTATAATACGATATCATGGATAGTAAGAAAATATATCTGCCTCAAACTTAGCACGTTTCAATAGTAAATTGTGTATAGCCTTTTACTATTTGTTGCTAGTTGGTATAGAATTTCATCGATTAACTGATTGAGATTGATTTATTAATTAATTGATTGATTGATTGATTGATTGAAGAACTGGAATCGTTCAGGATGATGCCATACACTGGACAGCCGGATCAACAATGGATATTCGCCGGTAACCGCATCGTAAATCGTGTGCGTCCAAACGAGAGTTTGACGGATAGAGAGGGTGAACGACCGTGCCATGCCAAGCCATACAAGGGCAAGCCCAGGCAACATTGGAGAGTTGAAATGGTTTGATCCGGCGCAGATGGTGTCAGTCATAAGCAATTTCACAGAAAATTCTCTTCTCTATTTAATAGTAGCTGTTGCCTTGTTGTTGTGACTAATGGAATAGTTTAATTGGAATGCCAGTAGTGCAGTTGATGGCGACACGTAATTTTATTAATCTGAAATTAGAATATTTTCATCGTGGATATGGAATATCAGTTGAAACTGTACATTGTGTAAAATGAAAATAGATAAATTAACACAAAGACACATTAATTACTAAAGTGTAATCTTCTGCCTAATGTTTCTAGATCATGTGTTTGACTGAGTTAAAAAATTTAGTTTACTATAAATTTATGCAAAGTAATTCCTATAATGCAAATTACGAATCGGACGAAGTTCTATTAATCTAACTACATCATTTGTTTAAATATAAAAGTGTTAGTAATTTAAAGTGAATTCTAACAATTTTAATTCACTAAGTAGGCCTAATATTGTATAACTAAGTATTTTATTTAAAGTCAAAGTAGGAAATGCAGAAACACAAAATTCATATGAAAACACAAGTAAAGGGCCTAATGTCAGTTTTTTAAATCATTTGTGGCTTGCTAATATAATTTATTTAGCCAACTTTTCATATCACTGCAAAATAGGCTACATAATAATGCAACGAAAAATATTATACAGTAATAACACACATTATAGTGAAATGATCAACTACGTTGATATCTATCACTTTTAATACAACATGTTAAATCCGTTAGGTAATTTTGTTCATTTTCTGTTTAGCCAGTCCAGTGAATGTCCGAAATTTTACTCTCAGATCAGCACGGCTGGGATTCGAACCCACGGGGGTTCAATTCACCTCAGGCCCTGTCACTTAAAACTTGATGACGTTATCTACACCTCTAACCATTGCGCTATTGAGACATTCATTGCTTATATAGACATTCATTGATTATATATACAGTATTGTATATATAATCATCGTCATCGTCTTCTTCCCTTAAATCTCAGTTTAACTAGGGCTGTAATAGACCTTCTTTTCCATTCGTTTAAGAAAATTTCGTGAAAATTTATGAAACCTAGGCGCCACAAACTGAAGTTATCGAATGCCCTTTTTGACGTTAGTTTAGATCTTATTACCATACTATCAGCGAGTTTTTCAGAAACTGTAACTAACGATTATTTTCAGAAATTTCTTACAGTTACTACAATAAAACAAAAACACCAGAATTAGAGTTATTACAGTTTTTATCAAACTAATTTCTAACAAAAGAATTCAACAAAAATTGCAAACGTATTTTGAAAAGTACTTGGAACGATCACAACAAGATTCTATATGGTAATGTGATAGAATGACCACTGTGATGGAGTAACCATTGTGATAGAGTAACCATTGTGATAGAGTGACCGTTGTGAATGAGTGATCATTGTGATAGAGTGATCATTGTGATAGAGTGACCATTGTGATTGAGTGATCATTGTGATAGAGTGATCATTGTGATAGAGTGACGGTTGTGATAGAGTGATCATTGTGATAGAGTGATCGTTGTGATAAGCGACCATCGTGATAGAATGACCATTGTGATAGAGTGATAGTTGTGATAGAGTGATCGTTATGATAGAGCGATCAATGTGATAGAGTGACCATTGTGATAGAGTGACCGCTGTGATAGAGTGACCGTTGTGATAGAGTGACCGTTGTGATACAGTGACCGTTAGCATGATGTGTGCTTCCGGATAGACAACGGAAATGTTTCTTTAAACAAGTATTTCAAAATACTGTCTTATTTTCCGTTTTCAAAATACTTATGAAAAATATTTTATTTTAGTACATTTAAAATACCATTAACAAGTATTTTCAAAATACTTTTAAAAAGTATTTTGACCATCACTGGCTGAACCCCAAAAGTTCAAAATGTAGAAACGATGGAGAGTAGTTACACATAGACAGTTGACAACTGACTTCAGAAATAGGAAGAAGAGAAGGATGGGTAACGTTCTAAGAGTGAATAATTTACTGAAAGATGTCATAGATGAGAGAATGGAAGGAAAGAAAAGCAGAGGTTGACTGTGATTAGGAATGTTAATTTTAAGAACCACTCATATGAGGGCACGAAGAGGAAAATGAACGACAGGGTAGAGGCTTATATACCATGAATCTGCCAGTGGCAGTACAATAAGAGAGACTGTAATGACTATAAGTATTAAATTTGTTCACCTGTTGCATGAAAATTGTTCTTATGGGCCCAGCGTTAAGATCTCAACAGGAAATAATTTGTAAATAAATGCAGCTCCAAATGACCCACTGACCTACTATTTACACAGCTGTTGCAACTGCTACCTAAGCTGCCGAATTCTTAGCCATGGGCCATAGCTGCGTCTAGCCGTACAGCTGCTCCCAACTAAGTATTTTTGGCCACAGCTGCTGTGCGGATTCTAGATTCTGCTGCTGCTGAAGTGAAAAGTTTCCCTACAGTGTTAATTCTTATAAGTTAACTTGGTCTATGGTGTGTTTATGATGGTGTTAATTGAGTGATAGCAATCTCAATGTAAGAAAAATTGTCTTGAACATGCCATTGCAGAATCATTCATAGAGTTAAATTTTTAACTCTACTATTGTTAAAATACTAGGAGCATGAAACTATACGTAACACTTATTATATCTATTTTTTATAAGAATAATTTATTATTATAATTATTATTATTTTAATTATATTAATAATAGTATTACTATTAATAATAGTAATAATAATAATACTAGTACTACTACTACTGCAAATAATAATTATTATTATATCTTCTTATTTTATCTATGACTAGTAGCTACCAATTGGAACTTAAAATAAAAGTTAGTTTTAAAATAACAGATTAGGATTTAAAGTAATACTTGTTATAAAATAGTGAAATTTAAATACAAATTCTTGACGAATAATGAAGTCAGAAATTCAGATTGGATTCAGATTTTAGGAAATATATATCTGATACGTACAATATCTTTTGCGTAAAAAGCTAAGCTTGTTAAAGCTAAGGTTAACGTCAGTTTCCTCACTCGAAAGCGATGTCAGTGACAGGATTTGAACCTGGGCTCGCCCAGAGTAAGCTACTTCTATTCGAAACTTAACTTAATAATACTAGTTCAGGAAGTCGTAAAGACTTGTAATACCAGCCTAGTCGTAATTTCAAACATCAATACATAGACCGTAAAGGAAAAATATAAACCTTGACAAGTTCATATGCTTCAAAAAAATAAAATAAGAAAAACTAAACACTCACAACATACCCCCCCCCCCCACACACACACATAAATATCTCACATATAAACCTACACTCATGTACACAACTATGCACAAACCTACATACATACATACACCCACACAGGCACATATACATACACCCAAACACAGACCTTAGAGATGTATCATGTATGAACCAGTACTCTGGTCCGATCCCATGGACTGACAAGGACTTGGGTTGAACTGATAAGCACTCGGGTTGAACTGACAAGGACTTCGGTTGAACTGACAAAGACTCTGGTTGAACTGACAAGGACTTGGGTTGAACTGACAAGGACTTGGGTTGAACTGACAAGGATTCGGGTTGAAATGTCAAGGACTCGGGTTGAACTGACAAGGACTTGGGTTGGACTGACAAGGACTCGGGTTGAACTTACTAGGACTTGGGTTGAACTGACATGGACTCGGGTTGAACTGACAAGGACTTGGATTGGACTGACAAGGATTCGGGTTGAACTGACAAGCACTTGGGTTGGACTGACAAGGACTTGGGTTGAGTTGACAAGGACTTGGGTTGGACTGACAAGGACTCGGGTTGAACTGACTAGGACTTGGGTTGAACTGACAAGGACTTGGGTTGCACTGATAAGGACTCGGGTTGAACTTACTAGGACTTAGGTTGAACTGGCAAGGATTCGGGTTGAACTGACAAGGACTTGGGGACATGCCAATATACAGCAACATATTAGCCTAATCTAAATTGAAATTGCTATGATATGATTCAAAATTATAAAAATTAATTGTATCGTCCTTTTTTGGCAATCTTTCTAAACATATCCGAGTTTTCTTTAAAAAGATTAGTGTTACTGTTTCAATTTTTCTTATTTTCAATTTTTGTGTGGTCTGTTTTATTTTATTCTCTAGTATTACATATTCTGCTATCACTAAATTACAGAATCTGTGGTAGGTCTTAGATAGGCTTTGAGCACACTATTCTCAACCCTCGCACATTTCAATTAGTTTCTCCGGAAGACTGAAACCATCCTTGAGTGACGACACTGTTAGAATTTGTATGCACTCCGCAGATTGCAATCTTAGGGATATCAATATCTTTCGGCTTTTAATTAAATGTACTTTAGAAATAATTATTATTTGTGGTGCATTTTGTTATGTGACCTGTCTATTGAGATAACCGATTGCTGAATAACATCATTATCACCACTGGCTAAAAATTATATCTACTTCAGTGAATATTCTCCCCTGAAAATAAATCGACTGTTAGGATCACACAGCAGCTGCTGGCCAGCAGTTCATTGCTGCGCTGGTGTGTATTGATTACGCAGCTGTAGCTGCTGATTTAGTAGCTTGCGTGGCTGTAATAGAACTTACATAGAGATCTCAATGAATACAATAACACATCGTTACACATTTACACTGCCATACAATTGATGTGCGATAGCAATATGGTTAGGGAGTTAGCTAGATAGATAGGTGTGTGAAAGTTCAAACATTGGTAGAGTAGCGGGGTAGAAAAATAGGTATATAAACTGTAAATTTAGCCATTGTTTCCAATTACAGTCGTATTACTATATAGGCCCTATGTATATTTGTATGAGTTCAATTTCAGAGAACTTTATAGATGAATAAATTAGTATTTTTTTAAAATCGTCGAATCCCAACGGATTTTGCGATTTTAGTTTACTCATATAAATGTCTAATTTATCTAAACTCTAGGTATAGACATTGTAAAATTATTGTTATCATTAAATGATTAGAAATGATAAGAGTATAAATTATTAAAGCTTTGGATACAGAGATCTATAATATCGTTATGAAAAGCAGCGCATAAAATCGCTGCCTCAGTCAGAAAGGATTAGTGATCGCAGATTATGCATTGGATAATATCGATTAGCCGATGGCCCTAAGGTCGCGCGAAGGTTTTGTTGGAAAGCGATTTTTATCGTTAAAATCCGGTGAAGTTAGGAAATTCGGGGAGTCGGTAGGGTGTAAACGTTTCAAAGATGAAAACTGGCACAGTGGAGTAATTCGTGCTGCCACTCATGTGGATTTTGTGGAAAATAAAGAGGTTAAGGTAAGTAATGCATGATTACTAGCTATATATTTCTTATGGAGCTGTAAAACTTTATCTAGAGCTCTAGATTTAGGGTATAGGTTATTAATAGTATTATTTTAACCCTATTTTCAATTCATTAGTCTAATTTTTTATTCTAAAATTTCTCCGAGGTTGATTTCAGGAGATTAACATCCACATGGAAAACCAGAGTATTGTTTTTGAGAGCCGTTTTGAAGCTTTAAAATACTTTCGTACTCAATTGTTATGTAAAGCGATGATTAATGTTTCCTATGGAGAAAGCTACCAAGAACTCAAATGTAGTATAAATTACTCTGTCTTTTACGTGAACGTTGTATTCTTTTCAGCATTTAACTTTTGCTTCAAACCATCATTGGATGGATTGATCAATCCAAAATCCAATAGGATTAATACGTGAATACTTTGTAGATGTATGGTTTGTATGTAGTGATGTGTGCTGTTGGGGACGCCTCTGACATCATCCCTGGATGAGGAAACGGACATTAAACCTTTATTATTGTTATTATGTGGTCGTTTTTCAAATGGCCAATTGGTTCTTTGTGTAGAGTGGCAGGGTGTCAACTTACTATATGGACCTTTCAGTGAACCATTCTGGAGGTTAATTGAACTCCATGGGGTTCAATTACAGGCTAGATGACCAGCGAGTGAAATTTAGGACGTTCGCATATCCTGTTAATAGATCTTGACTTGGAACGACAAGATCTATTCACATATCCTGTAATAGATCTTGACCAAGTAATCAAAGCTGAAGGGCGATGTTGTAAATTTATTTGAACTTTTCTTTTTTGTCTTCAAAATTTCAGTTAAACTTTAGATAATATTCTGGTTTTGAGTGACGGATCAAGATTGTTTAGTTGGACTTCCCAAGAATTAGGTCATAAAGAATTAGACTACGATGTTGTGATTATATTAATTTTCCTCTACCTAATAGAATACATTTTTTACTTTAATTAAGTCACAATCATTGATCATGTATTGCACGCAAAACAAACCCACGGTGCAGCAGAACGAAGTGCAACTAAATAAAATGATCAACAAAGATTATTAATAGGTTCTGGTTGCTGGCCAGCCCTATACCCACAGTATCACTGAAGTGCATTAATATTTTTAGTTTTACAGTTTCCATCACAGCCGTTGTTAAACTGCTAAAAATCTTTAAAAAGTTAGTTATGCAGTGTAATGTATATATTATATTTATAATAAATTATATCACATAATTATATGTATAACTTTTATTTTATTTAATATGCTAGAATATTTAATAACAATTTTATAGGTAATTACTCTATGTAACTACAACAATAGTACTAACCGGATATGTTTTCTACTCTATGTACGATTTTTTTTGTTTTTCTGTCAGAATTATCTTGATCTAGCTTTGATTCTTCAGCATTATTGCGAGATTTTCAATCTCGGATCACTATCTGCGGGGTTCAAATCCTGGAGTCGCTCGTCAAAGACATAACTTTCGAGTGAGAAAACTGACGTTAATGCTTTACCGGCTTTTCTAACAAGCGTTTATATTTAAAGGGAAAGATTGCTTAGAGTTGCCACGTAGGTTTTTTATCAGCCTAGTGGCAACTGCGTCTGTAGCTAGGCTATAATGGTTTTCTATTTCATTATTGAAAGTCGGCAAAATTATGTGTAGAGACAAGTATTTGGACCAGGCGCAATACATATCCAGATTCCTCCATCGAATTAAACAGTGCCGAGAAAGCTGGAGCTTGGATCTTAATTTTCTTTCCAGGAAACATAAAAGAGTGAGAACAGGTTCCACAATGGATGTTTTCGTGTTATACTGTGCAAGACATGACCGAGCTTATCTGTACAACGTCAGTAAATCAATATTGGATCAATAAAGTTTCACAAAATCCATGTAACAATTTATTTAGGTGACATAGCCTAGTGCACCAGTGAAGTCCTAGTGAAGTTATTCAAATCTTATTACGAAACGTTTTGTTGCATTTTTTATATACACATTTGCCCAGTTATTAGCCTAACATACATGTAATAAGTGAGCCTCCACCTCGCAGTGGGGCCTCCACCTCGGAGTGGGGCCTCCACCTCGCAGTGGGGCCTCCACCTCGTAGTGGGGCCTCCACCTCTCAGTGGGCTCCACCTCGCAGTTGGGCCTCCATGCTGGAGCTTATCCTAATCTAAGTGTGTTTGCCCGGCGCCCGCTTGTCGTGGCTGGGCTGCGTCGATTCCGTTCAATAGTTGCGTTCAATAACGTTGAACTGATTTATGGTCGTGGGTCAGGAATATTCTATCCTCTCTTCGCGTCCAAGCATACCCGCCGAGCTATGGAGGCTTCCCGTTTCTGTATAACAGTGGGGCCGAACATCGACAGTGTAATGTAATATCAGTATATCATTTAAAGAGTGGAGCCAGCGACGCGGAAGAGTTGTTTAAAATCTTTCACGGATTTGATACTAATAAAAGGCTTCTTTTTGATACTAATGAAAGGCTATAAATACATATTACTTAAACATTAAGTGGTCATATCGTTTATTTGTTCATCACCGCACAGATTATACAAACAATAGAGGAACGTGCACGTAGTTAGATAAACAAACAGCTATACGAATGAGGCTACCATAAAAGAGCCGGAGCTCTCTGCGGTAATACCATACTTAATCCCCAGCTGATGAGATGAGCGGATTTTTTGTCGGATTTTTAAAACGAGAAGAATCGCATGATTTCATTAAACTTTTGGGGTTTTTATATCTTATATATCATAAGTAGTAGTACAATGGCTTTTGCTTCAGTAGTTTTATAATGCAATATCATCCGCTGTCATTGCATATCTTTAGCTACCTGAACTTGCTAAGCAGTATTCTAACAGTGGCCACATACGGTCAGTTTTGCCATCAAACTTGTCTGTTCAGATAAATAAATTGGCTTGTGTAACGCCACTTTAATAAGTAAGTGTATTTTATTGACTTTGTGCATCTCATTGCGCTCAATGATCTTGTCTATTGTTTCTAGCTCGGCGTGTCAACACTTTCCATGATTAATCATATCTTTGCTGTTGGTAACGCTTAGTGATATCAAGCTCCGATACATGATTAACCATCCAGAGGCTCTAGGGGATATCCATTTGTTGTTGACTGACCAGGGCTTTGAATTCACGTTACTTGCTTGTGCTTCCTAGATGAGCACTCTAATCGTTGCCCCATGTCACTTCCCCAAACATTAATTAGAAGATATTAATCACGGAACTTCAATACGTAGTGCAATACGAGAGAGAGAGAGAGAGAGAGAGAAAGAGAGATAGAGAGAGAGGAGAGATAGGAAGACTGAAATGAAACTGAAAATAGGCTAATATTTGATAGGTTAAGGACCTTCACGATCAGAAGCAGTCATTGGTGCCGTTAGAAGTGAAGGGACATTCTAAGCTTATATTGAGTAAATGAAATACTGAATAAGATGTATAATTTCTGATACGGTCAACGGGTACAAAATTTACACAATTTACCTACTACACAGTGCATTGGGTATATATTATATTTACTGGTTGGCTTATCATTTATCATTTAAGCAGGCTTGGTTTAGCTTTTTGTTTGGCTTGTGCTAGTACAGTAACTATATCTAAACTATATATTCAATTTTTATGTATAGTTGTATAAATGTACTATATGTATATATATATATATATGTACTATATGTATATATGTACTATATGTATACAATATATATATATATATATATATATATATATATATATATATATATATATATATATATATATATAGTATATATATACATGTATATATATATATATATATATATATATATATATATGATTGTATTACTACATACTTAAAAGCCACTGTAGACAATATTTTTCCAGTTTATACTGAAATTTCTGATCTGTATCGTCAGTTGCGCTGAGTGCAATTGATAAATATACTTTTCTTGGTTGATTTGTGTCAGTTTCAGAGTAGGCAAAAAAATATTTTATTTTGTCGAAATTATATGACATTTTTAATGAGGGAATGAGCAGTTGAATAAATTGGT
Organism: Enchytraeus crypticus; assembly: GCA_905160935.1. Classification (NCBI taxonomy): domain Eukaryota; kingdom Metazoa; phylum Annelida; class Clitellata; order Enchytraeida; family Enchytraeidae; genus Enchytraeus; species Enchytraeus crypticus. The sequence goes on along the minus strand of CAJHZI010000896.1, from coordinate 157,534 downwards.
TGATAACATATTGGTTGGAATTAACTGGCAAAAAATAACCCAATTGGCTACATGCAAATTGCAGTTTAGATATTCATCGGTGGTTAAATAATTGTGAGAGTATGGTCTGTAATCATTATTGTGTCATCTATGTTGACTTGACGCGCCGAGCTAAATTATATTCATCCAGGGTAGAGATGGGAATCGAACCGAACCCGAACCCAATCGAACCCTAAAATCTAGAATTTTGACCGAACCGAACCGAACTCGAACCCAGACTCTGACCGAACCCGAACCGAACCCGAACCCAGACTCTGGCCGAACCGAACCGAACCCAGACTCTGGCCGAACCGAACCCGAACCCAGACTTCGTCCAAACCGAACTGAACCAAAATCTTGGAGCTCCTGTCTTCTTCACCAGCCTGACATTAAATAAAGATAATAAGAACAATAAAAATATGTATTAGTTTTTGCATTTACATGTCTTACAGTATCTAACAACATAAATTCAGATAAGGCTGGTTCCGACACAAAATTTAAAATGGTAGCGGTACAAAAGAATGGTAGCGGGAAGCGAGACGGCCTACAGAAGATAATGGATAGTCTGAATGATACTGCATTGAAATATGGAATGAAGATTAACATGAAAGAGACGAAGGTGATGAGAGTATCCCATAAAAATCTGAAAATGCTTGACTCAATCTAGGTGAATTTGTTCTTGTTAAATTCAAATTATGAATTTTTTCTAATTTTAGTGTGCTACCTTAATATTTTTTGCAGCCGGATTTACAAATAATTATATATGACATTCTATTGTGTTAAGGCTATCTGGAGTAAATAATTTTGCACTGTAGCAATGAAATAATTTCATAACTATTTTCGTAATTTCATAATTGATCTGAGAGTTTCAAATTTGAAACCCTAAGGTAAATTATGAAGCTTATTACTGGTCAGTTGATAGCAAACGGTGTATATTATGATCATTTTTCTATGGAAGTACACATGTTTAACAAATCATCTTTATTTGACATTTTTATGTTACTAAATTGCACTTTGTCTCTGAAATATTGGATCAAATTTTAGTCAAGACATTTCCACTTAATTATAAACATATGTAATATGTCACTATAGGCCTATAGTGACAATAAAAAAATAAAAAATTAATGAAGCATTCTATTTGCTCCTTATAATTAAGGAAAATATTTCAGATACAGTAATAAAGCTAATTATCTATATTATGAACATTTGTTGGTCAACTAACAAATTTTTAAGAAATGTACAGGAATAAATACCACTTCTTTCCTTTTTTCAATGTCATATTTTAACCCAGGTTAAAAAATGTGGCAGCTATTATGACTTAATTAATTTTTAAGCATATTTACCATAAACCATTTTAAACATGTTTGTCATAGCCTTGATTATTTTAAGTAAAGTAAACAATTGCAACATTATCCAAACCAAACCATTTCGAACTCGAATCGAACTCTTGCGAGTTGAGTTGGAAAACAAGCCGAACCCGAACCGAACCCGAACCCTTATTAGAACCGAACCCGAACCGAACTTTCATTTTCAACGAACCGAACCGAACTCTCAAATTGTCAACTGCTAACCGAACCCGAACCGAACTTTAATTTTCAACGAACCGATCCCAAACTCTATAAATTCATAAAATTCCCATCTCTAATCCAGGGTGCAATAAATGAAAGAGGTCTAGGCCATGCATGGTGATAAAGCTTGAGTACTTGTCAGTGATCTTGATGTTTTGTAGCATTCAGAGTTGTTGCTATTCATGTTGTGCTGTTATGAATGTTATTCAATAGAAATGCTATAAAATGTTTTACACTGCATAATACTCAATGCCGAGGCTTTATACATTTTGAGAAATTAAGTTATCGAATTCCGTATACAGCTTGATTGTAGAATTTGTATAATTTTTTGAAGTTCTAGTCAATCTCTTAAGCTACGCTATCTCATTATGCTTCTGCATTTGTATTGAATCCTTACATTCTCTTTGTCGCTTTTCGGCTTAATCAGCGTATAGGTAGCAATTTAGTTTTAACATTGGTTATTAATCTCGTTCTACTCCTATTTCACTATATTATGTTAATCTTGGACGTGAACAAGTCGTTGGGTTTCACTTTGGGTACTTCTTCATTAATTAGTTAGCACCTTGATACTGTTTTTCATAATACTTTCAACAATAGGTTAAAACATATTAGTATTAATTACTGGTTCACTTTTTCTTCTTGTCTCAGGTCGCACACAGTCTATAATTATTGTTGAAGAATGCTCTTCGAGATTAGGCCTATTCCTAGATATCGTAACACAGAACAGTGAGAGTAATACCCGTATTCACTAGTGAGATAATCAGTTGTTTAAACCTCACCAGAGACGTAAACTATTGATTAGTTACAATTTGGTATTCTGTAAGCCTAAACCGCTGTTTAAAGTGACTCTAAGCCCCTTTCTCAATATACAACTCCCCTTCGTTAGTACTGTCTGGAGAGGTGACTCAACCCTAATTTATTTTAGAGATACTATTTTGACTTTAAAAAAACTAGATTACCTTTAATTGTACCGGGGTTACTCTTTTTGCTGTGTTGTCCTCTTTTTGTACATCACTCAAAGAATATTTTCAAATTAGCATCTCTCATGCACAACTGAAGTAAAACATCAATCTTTCTTAAAATTTTTTTCGAACCGAACATATCGTTATGCAAAAACCCCGGAGCCATATTACGTGAAAATTATTCTAATTAGAGAAATATTTCTTCTATTTGTTTTTTTTCATTGCCGTCAATGTAAAATACGATCGAACCTGGACAAATTCGGTTATAGTAGTCTTTGCAAAAATTTTAAGTCCACAAGGTTCAAAGCTCACACCCAGCTCCTTACTTTACTCAACAACAATATTTCTATCGGTGACTGTATGTCTACACTACCATCGTCATCATTATCATCATCATCATCATCATCATCAACATCATCATCGTCATCGTCATCATCATCGTCATCGTCATCATCATCATCATCATCCATTGAATCCCAGTGTCTATACAATCAGTACCTAAAATAGGCATTAATGAATGTTGCTTTGTTTATTGTCGAAACTCTGAACTGTAAACTGTTATAACCTGAAGAAGCTCATCGTATGTCCCATCCAATCCTGGAGTATTCTTTCTCTCTGATTCAACCCTGCTAGGTATTTTACATCTCTCGTTTGGAGACACGAGAACTGTAGAATACCTAGCTTAAGATTGCACTCGTCTCTGTACTAGTTTAAACTTCCTCCAGGACTACCTCCAGGATTACCTCCAGGGCTTCCTCCAGGACTACCTCCAGGATTACCTCCAGGATTACCTCCAGGACTACCTCCAGGATAACCTCCAGGATTCCCTCCAGGACTACCTCCAGGATTACCTCCAGGACTACCTCCAGGATTCCCTCCAGGACTACCTCCAGGATTACCTCCAGGACTACCTCCAGGATTACCTCCAGGACTACCTCCAGGACTACCTCCAGGACTACCTCCAGGGTTATCTTCAGGACTACCTCCAAGACTACCTACAGGGCTATCTCCAGGACTACCTCCAGGGTTATCTTCAGGACTACCTCCAGGACTACCTACAGTACTACCTCCAGGATTACCTCCAGGACTTCTCCAGGACTACCTCCCGGACTACCTACAGGACTTCCTCCAGGACAACCTCCAGGACTAACTCCAGGACTACCTCCTGTGACTCCTGTGTTCCTGTTTCAGTGTTCCTGTGAGGCGAAGATATATCTTATTAAACATGTATACGCTGTATGTTTGACGTGCTTGTCTAGACGGCAGATATTGGATCAGAAACAAAAACCGTATTGTTTCATTTAATTTTTTAGCGTATATTTTTTATTTTTTCAAAGTTACGGGTTATGCTTAGGGTTTCCTTAATAGCAATTTAATATTAGATACCGTATTACCCGTTATTATTAGCCCAGGGACTTATAAGCCTGAGCGCACATAAAAATAAGATTAGTATTGAATTATTATTATATATATTATTGACTTTTATATTCATATTTCTATGTTATGCATTACATCATACGCCGTGTGTATGTAGTAGCTGAGCTGCAGGCTTGTTTGGGCCGTGTGAGGTTAAAGCTAGAGGGCTAGAAGCCACCTTGGCTTTGCTTGGCTAGCACGAGCGGCTGTAGGCGCCTGAGTTTAGTTTTGGGCTAATCCTAATCGTGCTCACCTACGCCCACTATGCTACGCTGTTAACTTGCACATCGTAATCGGTAGGCAGTAGATCAGAATAAAAACCGTATTGTATGTTTAATAAATTCGATATAATCTAGCCATAATTCCAATAATGTAACCCGATTTCCATTCTAATTAAACGCTATCCGTAACCCTTACCGTATCCCTAACCCTGAACCTAAAACGAACCTTTAAATTTAAAAAGTATAAAAGACGTTTAAAAAATATGTTAACAAATTAAAGAAACAATGCGGTTTTTGTTTCTGGTCTAATGTCTGCTGTTGAATCTTACTTTGTGATCATCATCATTTTCCCTCGAATCCATGTTTAAATAAAGTAGGGATACGAATAGACCATTTTTCATTCGTTTAAATTTGTAAATTTTTATGTCGCCTTTTGCGACACGTGCTGTATACTGTTGGTCTATTATTCAAGCAACCCGATCACAACACTGGGAGAATCTTACTTTGTGATATTTAACACTTTTTATGCCACGTAATAGTCGGTTAGGAATATAATCGTGTATTCATTTACCGATCCTACATTTGTTGCGTCCGAGAATTTGCTCTCTGAGCGGAATTCTAATTAATGAAGCTACTGTTTAGCCAGGGTCGTTCAAAATGTCTTGACATGTTAATTTATTAGATGCCACGGCTGCTGCTGTATCGCGGGTTCAACAGCGAGACTTTCTCTATATCAGTAGGCCTTAGCAAAATCCCGACGTTGATGTTGATTCTGCTGATATACGGACTTTAAACAAACATTGTTTCGTGCCTAGTTCAGCCTATAACTTAGTATACGAGTAGCGTGATAGTGTACAAAGTTCTTCTGATGAGCTTCTCTGTTACATGTTTGCTTTTTCTACTGCATGTCTGCTAAACGTTGTATACCCGCCTAATTGTATTGTACTTTCCGTTGAAGTGGTTAAGTCTCCCCTAGCCATGTCCTTGTTTGTATTAGATTTGACGAGACGTATTCTATACAAAATATATTTAGTAAACGAATTGACTTCTGATTTCTGAGTGCGAATGTCTACTCATAGTTTTTTATGTAGCTTTGGCTTAGAATTGACAATATATCAGTATTGTTGCTCATGTATGGTGCACTAAGCATATATTTGTCTAAGCGTATATTTCATTTATTCGTGTGCCTGTGTTCAATTTACTGTATGCAGCTATTCCTCTATATGTGCATATATGCGTGAATGTGTTTGTCTGGGTATGTCTGTAGTACTCTGTACTTGTTAAGCCATGCTCGTGTGTGTATGTCTGTGTGTGTGTGTGTATGTATGTGAGTATGTGTGAGAGAGAGAGTGTGTGTGTGTATGTATGTATATAGGTGCGCTGTTGCGAGCCTGTGCTTGTGTTTGATTAATGTCTAACATTGACCCAGTTATGAGCATTCAGCAGTAGCGGTGTGGAGATTGCTGCAGTATGTGTCGGGCCCTCGGGCGCCTGCACACTTACTGCCGTGTGCGTGTGTATGTGTATATCATTTTGTATATAATATATGCCAAACTAAATGTACAGCTTATATGTACTGTGATAGTTTACGTCGCTTATTTACGCTACTTATTCACTTATCTTTAAATTGCATGTAGCATTAAATGTTTAATATATTCAATGGACAAAAAGGAAAAATGTAAAGATGTAAATTAAGCTGATCTAAATACCACTACTCAAATCTAATTAACCTTTCTCTCACTACCTGTGAGTTTAGACCTTTATCTTATTGTACTTTGTCCTATGGACTGAAATCTAAATGTAAATTGAACCTGTAGCGGTTCTATATTTCACTGCCCTTTGACCTTTCGTATATGTTAGATCCTGTCACGTTAAACTCGCTACTTATATGATGAAGTATATGCATATCAGACGCTTGGGAATTAAACAATTCTGTATTGGGATTAATTTCTAAAGGCACTATATGAGAATTTATTTATTTGGTAGTATTGGAATTCATTCAAGTAGTATAAATAGATGAATTTGAATGTTAAGGGGATCCGGGATAGTCAGGCTCAGTCGAGATTGAGATGGTATGGGCATACTGTAAGAAAGGCAGGTGAGGATGTAGTAGAGAAACTTTTGTAGGGAACAGCTAAATGTTAGCTAGAGAGAGAGGTAGACCATAATTGACGTGGTATGCGGTAATTAAGAAGGTCATGAAAAATAGAGGATTTACTGATGTTATATTCAAGGGAGGATGATGATGGTGAGTATAAATGTTAATGTGGCTCTCTCATTACCGGCAGATATTTTAGTTTGAACTATTTAGTTTGATCTATATAGTCAAGTTTTTGTAATAAATTCGGTGACAGGGTTTGACTTCATGAAGTTAGGACATGATACTAAAACTTTGGCTGTAACTGTGTTTCAAAAACATTTGACTGGGAACTTTATCTTCACCTTTGCGCGAATACATCAAGATTATGTTTACTGGAAATTTTACAGTTACCGCCATTGCCCCAGTGGGTAGTGGCGAGGTATACAGCCTAAAAAGTGTCCCTATGTCTTATACACCAGAGGTCTTTGAGGGAGCTAGGAGGCTATATATCACGTTTTTGAGAACCACTGGGCAACTGTTTTTCGTGGTTGGGTAAGAGCAAGTGCTGTAGCATGTTAGCTATGTAGATGTACATATTCATTTATATGTATTCAGTGACTGACAATTGCACCGAATGTTTTATGTAAATCTCCACCAATTACATAGTAATAAAAATGAATACTGGCTCGTGCTGTGAAGCTTAAATTGTTACAAAATGAAATGTTGAGTAGAATTAGAAGCTGGCAGGTACGTGTAGGGCATATTTAACGATCGTATCGCGCACATTTAGAGTACCGCCTGGCGTCTGATCTATGTAAACATACGTTACAGGCCCGCCTTAGTGCGTCGTTAATCTTCACGTTAGCAGATATGAATCAAAATGGTCTAGTGAAATTGTAGTATTCAGCTTTGTAAACGCTTGTCAGGCAGTCGCACTTATTATGCCGTCAGGTTTTTTATTTATTTTAGTCATATTGAAAGTAGGTCCTACCAGCTGCAAGATGTTCGCATTTATCAGGCTAACTCAGTCTTTGGAAAGGGTTAGCGTACCCTTCAGAATTCTGATGAGAATATCAGGGACTGCTCGTTAACTTACATTAAGAACTCTATACTCAAAATATGGCTATGAATATGAGTTGGAAGAGATTGATGAATAAACCGAATAAATAAGTCGTAGTCTGTCGGAAGAGTTTGTACGAACCGTGAAAATCCTGTTTACGTTAAAGAACGTTTCTTAACGTTGCAGGTTCTGTTTTGTCAAAGATGTTGTTGTAATATCTCGAGAACTTCTCAGCGAAACTTTGTGTTTTATTTCTATCCCGTGCTGGCATGTTTTGTGGATCATACAGATTCTGTGAACAAGGAAATTCCTTCTTTTCGATCTATGCATTTGCTCAAGAGTTCACTTTGGTTAATCCCTTTACTCTTTTTCTTTGGTCTATACATTTACTAATGCGTTCTGGTGGGTCTGCTTCTTGTTGCATGCTCTGCTTCATTCGAGGGCGATGCTCCTGATATCATCCTCGGATGAGGAACGGGACTTGTTGGAAACTAGATTACCTAGTTTCGAAACTATGATTAATAATTCCAGAATAAGATTTGGTTTTTGTAAAACAAAAATGTAAAAAAACAGCAACGCTAATTCGTGGCAAATTTCGTAAGTAATTTATTTATATTGTACTTAGCTTTTGTATATTAATTTAAATTTATTTAAATATACACTAACTTGTAGTGTATTAATCTACATTATTTATATAGTGCGGCAATTTTTTGTAAGAAATTACATTTCTTTATTATACTACATTTTTTACTTATAAGGTAATTTAAAAAATACTAAATATTCATGTTTTAGTAAGTACATTTTAAAATAATTCTGTTGCTTCTTATATACACCAAATATTAATACTGTCGTTTAAATCAATAGCACTAAAGATATTTTCTAGATGCTGAGTAAAATCAGAACTTCGAGAAGTCTATTGGCCGGCTCCAGCTGGTAGTAATATATACATTCATACATACTTACATACATATATATTTTATATATACATATTATACATATATACGTATATAGCCTAGGCTATTCTTTTCTCTAAATATGAATCGCTATAAAATGTGGTGGGACTATCCTGTAATTTTTCATAGGCTAGAACCGTCTTCTTAATTACACCACTAACGATAAAATCGCCTGATAATATTATAATCGCTGTTGTAATGTTGTGGAAAGTATTGATAAACAACCAGAGCGAATAAATGCATGCCAGTAGGCTGCGTACAGTCGTAGATCAGATGTAGTAAGAGAAGGTTAAAGGTAAACTGCTGCAGCTGACGAGTAATTTATAGGAGCTGCTGACTATAGAGCACGGTAATGCTTTCCTAAGCGTGAATCAGCACAGCCCATTTGAACACCGTCTACTTATACATTTCGTTTCGTTTCCACAAGGGGCTTAAGCTTGACTATGTCAGTGTAGCCCAATTTGTCCGGTTCCAGCAGCTTTAAAACTTCTGATATAGATGTTTACACGTCCTGGCATATCTTGCTTTAGAAAACGACGGAAATATACAGAGAGGCGTACGTAGGGCATCAGTGAAATTGCATGTAGTATACTAGTTTTTCTTCACCTGTATTATAAAATGTATCACGCGTATATAGTGGACACTATTCGTAACAGTGTGTGCTTCCTGTGTTGTGTCCGGAACACTGAAGAATAGATCAACTGTTACTGCACGTGTATTAAAAGGTGATTAAGAACTAAGGAAGGTAACGATAAACCATCTCAGAAGCCCTATTTTTCAACAGTTAAAGACTAAAGAAGGTATGGACAGACATAGTCTTGAGAAGGAATTAGCTAATCGATCAGTGGAGTGCTCTTGATGAAGCTTAAGAGCAGATTTTGTGAGTAGGAATATGTAAATATATATACATACATATATATATATATATATATATATATATATATATATATATATATATATATATATATATGTATATCGTTCGAGTTGAGAAGTTCGAATCTAATCCGAACTCTGATATATAATCTCTGATATGTAGCGGGCTATTAACTAAGTTTAAAATAAACTTTGCAGAGAATAAGCTCTCATTAACTTAAAGATATAAATAGTAGACATAAATTACGAGTAGAGGTTGTTATATAGTATTGAGTATATAGTCGGTCTATAGTATAGCATATAGTCGGTCGTAGGGATTGTTATAGAGCCTCTAGTAGCATGGTAGGCATCATAATAACTCAGTACTGTGCTTAACTTTCAAGATAACACTGCTAAATCCTGTCTATACAGGTGCAGAGCGTGTTTTTGTTCGTGGGAAAGTGTTTTAAAAACGCTGGTGTTGTTTAAAACCGAGCCAACGACTTAATTATAATGGACTCCGTAATGCTTATGTATACCTGTGTATAGGAATAAACGCATACCATTAATCATAATTACAAGAATATACTATAATTCTAAAGCATACTGTCGCTCTCTCGTCAAATTAGATATCGTATTGTATTCTACAATATTTACATGTGATTATATATTTGTAACGTGTATATAAATAGCTATACTAAATTAAACGTACCGTCTCGCGGTGAAATTAGGGCGATTTTAAGTTTTAAAGCATACACTTTTATGCTTGGCTGCGAAAGGAATACTTCGATTATTGAAATGGAAATGAAGTTAATATCAAAACAATTCCAGCAAAATGTGTTTCGAGCTTTATATATTTGCACTTTTATGTATATGCACTATGTATGTACATTTAGATTTATAAAATAAGTATACACTTTTGCGTATATGCATTTTTGTGTATATAAACAAAATCTCGAGATACAATATAATGTGTGCCGATATTAACTGAAGACTTGCCAGATTTCTACTCAAATTAGTAATCTCAAATTCTCATATTTGACTCCCTCTCTCTCCCTCTCTCTCTCTCTCTCTCTCTTGTCAACAATAGTCGCATAATTATCGACCTCCTCGACTGATTAATTATACATTTTTCTCGCAATTATTTGATTTTCTGCGTCACACACGTTGTACAGTGCTTAGAAAGAAACTGCTGAAGTGATTTTTGTTGATTTTATTCTTCAGGGTTTTTAGTTAAGTGTAATACCGCTAACGTTCGCTTGTGCTGTGTCGCGCAGATCCTAGTGGAGTATGACGATAGAGATTGGCAGAGACGTGAGTGGGTGCGGGTTCAAAGCTCGCTCTGTCTGCTGCTGGTCGAGACCTCACTAGTCTGGGTCGAGGCCAAATCTTCCCTTCGCCGTCCTGCACTGGTACGATCTCCCTTCTCTTAAATCAATCAATCAATCAATCAACCAGTCAGTCAGTCAATCAATCAATCAATCAATCAGTTAATCAAAGCATTAATCTGGCAATCAAAGTCATCAATCAATCAGTTAGTCAATAGATAAACCATCCTAAACTCTATAAATAAAATCGTCAATCAGTCAAGTGGTTAATCTGTTTAATAAATCGAATCGATCTATTAAAAGTCGATAAATCATTCACTTAGTTGTTGAATTAAGCTGTATTATTTTAGCAGGTACTGTCTATAAGTATATTGGTACTCACTCTGAGTGGCCTGCTATAAATTATTGTAATAATTATAATTAACTTAATAATTATAGTTAACTTATTAACTTAACTTACTTATCTTTTATTAATTATTTAATATTAACTATTGTAATTATATTGTCACCGCGATTTGACTGCTTCAATTAAGTACGAGATTAGTGTTCTGTTATATGTTAAGATTTTAACGTCCGTCAAGCTCGAATATTGGCTGAAGTAGTTAATATTCTCAAGATCCGAGGCGAAGTTGGACATGAAATATTGAGACATTTGTTGTTTATAATCTCTCTGCAGACATTCAGAGCGGTGGTTGATAAGGTCGGGTATACGGCTGGCCAGTCTAAAGTAGCCGTCGAGTATGTGGTCGATAGACAACTCGACTTTGTACATAAAACTTCACTCAGGGATTTCAAGGTGAGTCGGTTTCTTATCTCATTCAGGTGTTTCGCTGTTTTCTTGCTTCTCTAATAATCGTTAGCTGGTGAAACGGATATTGAATTCCCGTTAATCGGTGTTTCGTGGACTGTAGCTTAGCTGTAGTACAGTGAAATCTCTGCTCTGTTTACTAAGTGGAAAAATGCCCTAATTCAAAGCATAATAAACTTTTCTATGTTAGAAATTGTTTATACAGTTTTATGATTGTATCATTAAACGACGGCGCTTCTTCATATCTCCTGGAGAATTGTTTAATTTGTTTTTAATTTTATATTGCTTCATCAAAAGACGGCATTATAACTCCATGCCGTTGTATGAATATTAGTTTGAAAATACTATATTCTAAAGGATATGACATATGGGCGTCTCAGTGCAGAATTTATCGATTCAAAGTCTTAGGGGGTGTCTGAAACATTCTAGTTTTGACACTAGGTAGGTAGGTTGTATAGGTATGGTTGTATACACTAGCAATACCAACTGCCGTTTAAACCTCAACAGTGAGGTAAACTACAGATTACTACACAATTTGGTATTCTGAGCTTGAATCGGAGTTTAAAGTGATACGTAGTTATGCCTCTCTTTTCGGAGGTTCACATCGCCGATTCGTTACACCACCGATTAATGTTATAAGTAAGGAAATTATAGTTTTGTTTACGAAGTAAAGCGAGTTTAGTAAATACTAGTACAATTCATTCTAGAGCCGTAGACCTGCTTTATTACTGTGAGCTGATGTGGAGTCTCCCGATCATCCATTTGATGAGGAAGAGATCGTAAAGTATAGGTAACAGTGTACCAGCTCTCTAAGCTGTTGAGAACTGTAGCAGGAGAAACTGAACTTCAGCAGTTTATTAGACTTGTCTAGAATGATATTCTGTATTTTGCTTTGAAAAATTTATGTTTATTTAAGTAGCTTATATTCCGTTTCGAAATGCTATGTGTTTGTCACTGATATTATCCTTGGATGAGGAATCAGACGTTTAATAGAAGTTTATAATTAGAATGCAGTGTACTATGCTGGGACGTACGCTTGGATAGGACGCTGTTATGTGTGCCAGGCGCATAGATTTTACTGCGTTGAATTCATGCGGGGAAGCAAATAGTCCGCAGCCGTTCAGACTGTCTAGCCCAGAGCTCCTGCGCAGACTCGTATTGATTGCATCTTCGCTTTTTGATTCTTGTGGCCGTGGAGTTAAATGTGTAGCTGAGGTGTAGAACATGTTAAATGTGTAGGAGATGTGTGTAGCATGTTAAATGTGTTTGCTGATGTGTAGACATGTTAAATAAGTGGAGATGTGTAGAGCATGTTGTTAAATGTCTAGCTGATGTGTAGAGCATGTTAAATGTCTAGCTGATGTGTATGTGTAGAGCATGTTAAATATGTAGATGATGTGTAGAGCATGTTAAATGTGTAGCTGATGTGAAGAGCATGTTAAATGTGTAGCTGATATGTAGAGCATGTTAAATGTGTAACACTACAGCGCATGTGGTTTGAAGAACATTTTAAATAAGTGACTTCACCTACTTGCCTTATTTTTTCTTACACAGCCTAACACAGTCTCTAGCAAAATAGCTTCTTCTATATTTCTAGTCCTTCTATTATCTAACATCTAGAGATATATTTTATTAGCTCATCTAAGACACGCAAAGTCCTGATTTTCTTCTATTTATTTTTCTTTCCATTCTCTCTTCTAGAACTTATTTTTACTGGACATCTTCACATATAACATGTTACTTAGAATTGAAAATATAGGCAACTTGCTAATGTCTATTAAAACTCTTTCGAGTATTCTGTAAGTTGTAGGTCTAACTAATATTTTCATCGTGAATAATGTCACAAAACTGATGGAGTTGAATAATTTGTGACAAAGTACGAATTACTCCGGCGTGAGGATAAACTAGATATTAAAATAAAGAAAATGCTTATATTTAATTCACACTATTATAGCCAGTAAAAGTAAAAGTTAAGTATCTTTAATAGTAATAAAAGTAACAGTTTATACGCTTGCTTTACATATGTATGCTATGTACACATGCTTCTGCAAATCGTTATGGTGTATCGATTTGTAGTGACATGTAATGGGGGACGCACCTGACATATTTTACGTACACATGAGAAAACGGACGTTAAACATTATTATTATTATCATTATTATTATTATCATTATTCGAGTATGATAGGTCCTCCTGTATCATTATTATTTCTATTATTACTATTACTGTTATTATTATTATTATTGCTGTTATTATTAAAAAGAAGAATCTCTTCGTAAAGTCTTGGACTGAAAAGAGCGTTGGTCTGGGACTACATTGAGTTTCTATAATCGACTTTAAGGTTGTTTCTTTCTCTTGCGTTACTATTTTTTTTAGACTCGCGTAGAGAAAGAGTAGTAAATGAGTTTTTACTGACAGCCCTAGGGTTAACGCGGTGCGCTAAAGCTTCCAACTTTCTGTTTATTAATGCCAAACCGTACAGAAGTGCATCAGAGTTGTGTGGTAGTCATGCGATGACATGAGTGCATCTGAGTTGTGTGGTAGTCATGCTATGACATGAGTGCATCAGAGTTGTGTGGTAGTCATGCTATGACATGAGTGCATCAGAGTTGTGTGGTAGCATGCTATGACATGAGTGCATCTGAGTTGTGTGGTAGTCATGCTATGACATGAGTGCATCAGAGTTGTGTGGTAGTCATGCTATGACATGAGTGCATCAGAGTTGTGTGGTAGCATGCTATGACATGAGTGCATCTGAGTTGTGTGGTAGTCATGCTATGACATGAGTGCATCAGAGTTGTGTGGTAGTCATACTATGACATGAGTGCATCTGAGTTGTGTGGTAGCATGCTATTGTGCAGCTCGGTGGGATGTCATGAATATTAATTGAGGAGATGCGGTTCAATCCTCATGGGTTGTGATTGCTGGTGTGTAACTGATGACTGGACCTGATGTTTATTTTCTAATAATAGATGGGTAAATTAGGTGTTCAGGAAGTTAAGCCTAAAGTCTTGCTTCACTTCAGTTTCCTGCCTCAAAAGCGGGAAAAGTACAGGATTTGAACCCTACACCTACTGATCCGCCGGTCGGACAAGTTACCAATGTGCTGCCGGATAATTACAATTACTGTATGACTGTTGAATTCTTATGGAATTTGATGCATACATAGCCTACAGGTTATAGTTTGAGCCAGTTTTAAATTTTAAGAATGAAACATAACGTACAGATTACATAAATTATACTAAAAAGCCTGAACGTACAAGAATTGCGCATATTTATTAAAAAGCTGGAAAAGCTAATGTTAATGTCAGTTTGCTCACTCGAAAGCAATGTCAGTGACGGTTGCGCCCTGGATTATAACAACTGTAGTATTCATTATCTTTTGAAGTTGACCGCCAGGGTTGAAGAAGGCGGTTTATATTGGTTTTAATAGTAGATAGTTGTACGTGTGTGTACGATAAGTTACGTGTACGAAAAGTTACATTACGAGAAGTTACCTTACGAGAAGTAACATTACGAGAAGTTACATTACGAGAAGTTACATTACGAGAAGTTACCTTACGAGAAGTAACATTACGAGAAGTTACATTACGAGAAGTTACATTACGAGAAGTTAATTGCCGCATGAGGTCGATAATGGTTATTGATGCATTGTTTGATGTGATAACCGACGGTAACGGCAATTTATCGCGGTGTTTTAACACTGTCGCCAAATTTATCGTATTCTTGCCATGGCTCGCTCAGTCACTAGGTGTAAGGCCCGTAGTCTGAAGGGCTGCTGGCTAGCTCATGATGTTGCTGTTAATTGATTTCATTGTTTACTAAAATATCCTCTTTTGATTAAGCATGCGGAGTTTTTTGTGGACTTCATTTCAAAAAATATCCATACTTTATTATATTTAAAAAGTTATCCCAAAAATTATGGAGACATGGCTAATAAAATCCAAATGCTTATGCCAAACAAATCAAAAACTAGAAACCCATTTGCGAACAATTTGCGGATGCGAAGAGCGATGTTTGAGCTCAGAGATTAGAAAGAGGTGAAAAACAGAACAGAAACAGCAGCTAAGAAAGGAAACTTTGTAAACACATACGATTGATATTGTATGTAACGGTACGACCTAAAAGACGATTAAAGTTTAAGCGCTCCAGCACGTACTGCTTGCTATCAGCGCTCCTCTATAAGTCGAAATGAACAGCTATCCTTTACGTTGTTTACAGGGGCATGAATGTATTCGTCTGGTTTTTGCAGTAAATGCACGCTTAACTTAAGTTATATGTCAAGCAACAAGTGAAATGCTCTGCATGATTAGGGTGCGATGACGTCGATCATTTGTAGTATTGATGCTGAGAATACGATGGTTTTTGTGCTAGTTCTAAGGAGAAATTGTGTAACGGTACACTTTTATTGCGATTGAATGTGATTATGATCAAGTCGTTGCTAAAAAGGAGTCACTAAGTCAGCTTTTCTATGACGTTACAACTTACAAGGCGTGTGTTTGCATAATTTGCGAGTTAGTAAACTTTTTTTCACAGAAGTTGCAAATCGTGCATTTATGTTGTGAGATAT
The DNA here is from genome assembly GCA_905160935.1 of Enchytraeus crypticus. Lineage (NCBI taxonomy): Eukaryota > Metazoa > Annelida > Clitellata > Enchytraeida > Enchytraeidae > Enchytraeus > Enchytraeus crypticus. The sequence continues at coordinate 141,698 of CAJHZI010000896.1, read as the reverse complement.
TTATGTCACTATTTTACTTTCGGATAACTCCTATAAGGACATGAAAGGGAAGATGATGATAACCCCTATAAAACAAACTTTGACTGCACTTCATTCAGTAGTAAATAATGGTGACAATGCGACATGCTACTTTTAAGTTATTTAAGCGACGCGTCTTGAAATTCCTGACCGGAAGTTGACCTAACTCTGATAATTTCAATGAAATGAAGAGCTTTGTAAGCATACTAGGTATGGACAATATTGGTTGAGCGTGGTCCACTAAATTTAATCAGATTTTGGAACATTTTCTCAATAACTCTGTACAGCAGAATAACTCTGTACCCCGGTGCAGGGTATTGATTTTGTTTTGTCGATACCACCGTCTTAACCATCTCTACTTTGATGGTTTAACTGAAGCCGCGTCCGCATATCTTTCAAACAAAATAAGTGACAAGCTGTAGCTGTTGGACTTATATTGTAGCTGCATTAGGCGTGTAGCCTAGCAGAGTTTCTCTCGGTATTATTGCGGCATTGCGCAAACCTGGTGAGTTGAGGCTCCTGTGTTGTTACACAAACCTGGTGAGTTGAGGCTTCAGTGTTGTTACACAAACTTGGTGAGTTGAGGCTCCAGTGTTGTTACACAAACTTGGTGAGTTGAGGCTCCAGTGTTGTTACACAAACCTGATGAGTTGAGGCTTTAGTGTTGTTGCACTAACCTAGTGAGTTAAGGCTCCAGTGTTGTTACACAAACCTGGTGAGTTGAGGCTCCAGTGTTGTTACACAAACCTGATGAGTTGAGGCTCCAGTGCTGTTACACAAACCTGATGAGTTGAGGCTCCAGTGTTGTTACACAAACCTGGTGAGTTGTAGCTCCAGTGTTGTTACACAAACCAGGTGGATTAAAGCTCCAGTATTGTTTCACAAACCTGTTGAGTTGTAGCTCCTGTGTTGTTACACAAACTGGGTGGGTTGAAGCTGTTGTTGGAATTGAACTTCTAATAACGTGATGACAGTGGCAGACGATCGACGATGGTTCATAAGTTGACAATAACCTGACCTAGCGCATTCATCGTGATATTGAATTTTACTATAAGCCCTAACAACGGCGAATGACAGACAACTCGAATTTGTTTTGTACTTATGATAGCTAATTTCGTGTAGTTAGTTTATTTGGTGCGCGCATGATGTTTTCGAATGTAAAATTTGATTAAAATGCTAATTTGTTTCGGTTTCATTATGTTATATATGTATGTACATTAATAATAAATGAAAATAACTTTACTGCCCAGTGCAGTGTATTAATTGTGGCGTAATTTTACCAAGTATTAAATAATAAATTACCAAGTATTTTATCGTGAATGAGACAATCAATCGAGTTAATATTTTAATGTTAACATTAAAATATTTGTTGGGATCAGTTCTGTCACGGATGCAAACAGGTTAAAATAAAATAGTTAATTTTGAACTTGGGCAGTATGGCGTTACTTTTGACACTCTCATTTGGTAATCGCATTTATTGGAATGCAGATTACGATATCACAACAATTTTTCATTTGTATTCTTTGTGTTTGTGTTTACTGCTGTTTGTATGTGTGTGTTTATGTTTGTGTGTGATTGTGTGTGTGTGTATGAGAGGGGGGAGGGAGTGTTTGCTCATGTGTTTATAAAGGTTAGTCGAATGATACGCATGTGGTAAATTAGTTTTAGGCTTTTGGGAATTTTCCATATTATAATTTATGTGTATACACAACTTTTCATGTGAGTTTGTGGTGTGTAGCCTCGGTGTCATCCTCGACCAGCATCTCACATTCCACGATCACATCACCAAAACTTCACAGGCTTGCTTCTTCCACATCAGAGATCTGCGTCGAATACGACCATATCTTACCGTTGAGACCGCTTCTACCATCGGTGCGGCTCTTGTGCAATCCAAACTGGACTACTGTAACTTAGAGATGGGAATCGAACCGAACCCGAAGCGAACCCTAAAATGAGGAATTTTGACCGAACCGAACCGAACCCGAACTCAGACTCTGGCCGAACCCGAACCGAACCCGAACCCAGACTCAGGCCGAACCCGAACCGAACCCGAACCGAACCCGAACTCTGACTTCGTCCAAACCGAACTGAACCGAACTCTTGAAGTTCCTTTCTCCTTGGCCAGCCTGACATTATATATAGTAAGAGCAATACAAATATATATTAGATTTTGCATTTATACGTCTTACAGTATCTAACAGCATATATTCGGGTAAAACATTAATAACAGATAGCTTTAAAAGGGAATGGTAGCGTTACAAAGCAATGGTAACGGTAAGTGAGACTAGTCTAAAGAAGATAATGGATAATCTGAATGATACGGCATTGAAATATGAAATGAAGATTAACATCAAAGAGACAAAAGTGATGAGAGTATCCCAGAATAGAGGTGAAGTCAATATTATAATAAATGTTACGAAATTGGAAGAGGTTCGGAGTTTCAAATAGTTAAGTCATACTATAACAGATTATGGGAAATGTGAGACTGAAATTTATAGTATGATTTCACAAGCAATAGAAGCCTTCGGTAATAGGAAAGAACTCTTAACAAAAAGCCTATAGGAAGACATGAAGATAAGGATAGCGAAAACCTTGGCATGGACCATGCATTATATTAATGTTAGATGATTTTAAGATCCGCTCATATATATAATCTTTATTTCACCAAAGTCATGGCAGTAAACAAAAACGAAAACAGAAAACAAACAAGTATCACCTACAGATGCAACATAAGATATATCATAAATAAAACTAAACAGAACTAAAATTCTTACTAAATAGATAATTGTTTAAACCAAAATTTACCTATTCAGTATTTAAAACTAGACTTTCAAAATATGACCAAAACCTAAACCGAGTCACAGCTGGTGAATCTTTTGTCTGGAGTGCATATTTATTTTTTAAAACTTTGTAATCCAAATAGTCAGAATTGTCTAATTCTATTTTATCATTTAACTGATTAACGGCAATTAATTTACTCAAAAAGTTATACCTATGAAAATCAAGTAATATTTCAAATGGCCAGAAACCACAATACCATTGACAATTCAGTACAACATTTTTATCGTAAGATTTAAATGTTTTAAAGAAAATACTGTTATATACATACGTAAAGTCTTTTAATTCCGAAAAGGACAAACCGGAGGCCGCAATACCATAGAGTAAGATCGGCACCGCCTGAGCGAATATTAATTTTAATAAAACATCAATATGCACCTTTGTTCCAAGTCTCCCCAGTATAGTGTTAACTGAAGTATAAAATTTACATTTACTCTCTTTCCAACAACATTTAAAAGATTTAGCTCTTAAAATATTTATTCCCAAATACTTGATACTATCCACCCAATTAATACAAGTTTCTCTAATTTGCAATGGCTTGCACTGAAAATTGTGCCTAGGACCGATGCGCATACAGTGACATTTCGATACATTTATTGGTAAATCTAACTCTGTAAAAGCCATGTCACAAATATTAAATAATTTCTGAAGATCAGTGACAGAGATACTCAATAAAATAAGATCATCTGCATACATAAAACTATTATAACAGTTATAATTTATGAAACAACCTAATTTAGAAGCTTCTAATTTGTCTAAAACTGTGTCAACAAAAAGGGCAAACAAAGAAGGTGAAAGAACCCCACCTTGTTTAACTCCCGATAGCAGTTGGACACAATCCGATACAGAATCAGCCCAATTTACAGTTGTACTATTTTTGCTGAACCAATTTTCAAGAGTATTAATGATACATGCATTTACTTTTCTACATTGAAGCATATGTAATATGCCATAAACATTACATTTGTCAAATGCTTTACGCAGATCAATAACACCAACATTGACAGTACTCAGCTTGACATTGAAATACTTTATGACCTTTCTTACGGTATGTATTGCATTAATACATCCAACATTATCTTTGAAACCAAACTGCCTACTTGAAGTTGGTAATTGAATGAACTTTTTTATACTATGTTCAAAAACTTTTGAGATGACGGGGCATATAGTGATCCCCCTAAAATCATCAGCTGAGACGACCCTTTTACACCCTTTGAATTTTGGTATAGGTGTAGTTCTACCGATACCAAAAGCGTCGGGAACCAATCCAGTGCGAAGCATTATATTGAAGAGCGTTTTAATTATTATCAACACAGATTCATGGGCATACAACAAATGTTCGATCATCAGACCATCACTACCTGCAGCTTTATTTAACTCAAGACAATTAATAGCATTTCCCAAGGATCTTACATCGATAACAACATCATTTGCTTCGGAAGTATATACCAATTTTTGCTTTTCGTATGTCTCTTTAAATTTATTATGAAATATTTCAGAGTTTGGTGTACAAGCAGATTTGAAATTATTTGCTATGTGGTTAGCAATGTCACGATTATTTTGAAAGCCATCAACCTTTATTCTATTGAAAGTATTATTATTTTTAAAATGACCCTTCCAGCATTTCCAAAAATTATTGGCTTTCGTTTCTAAAAGCTGTTGTTGTAATTTATCAGATATTACTTTAGTTGAATTGATTTTAGCAAGATTAACAGCTTTCTTGTAATCCTTATGAGCTTTCTGCTTAGCATCATATATATGTGGACATAAAGAGGAAAGCGGAAGACCGAGAAAAGTGGAGGCTTTATATGCCATGGACCAAGGCAGTGCACTAAGAGAGTGGGAGAGAGAGAGAGAGCATTATAAAAATCACTGGTATTTCAGACACTTATACGGCATAACTAAATTTCAGATGAAAAAGGGTGACATAAAATCAATTTTTATTACCGCCGAGCCCAGGATTTGAACCCCGCACATACCGATCCGCGGTTGAATATCTTACCGACATCGCCACTGACTGACTCCAGCCATAACATTGTGTATGCTGAATCAAAGCCTTTAATATTCCAAAGTAACGACATGTGAAGTTTATTACGAAGGCAATAAATTAATTGATGAACGATTGATTAACAAAACACAATCGTGCACACATTTAATAATTTGCCTGCAATTCAATTACCGCATTAGATATAAGTATAGTGTTACTATGTCGAAGTAATTTAATTTAAGTTAGTCACAATGTTTTATTCATGTGTTTATATTTACCAAAATCTATTTAGGCCTATAGCACATCTTATTGCGAGCAAAAGATTCGGAATTTTTCCATGTAAGATTTATTTGCGCTGGTCGTCCGGTCGTATTTTGTCATCAGTTTGTTTATAAATCTCACTTTTCTCATTTGAAACAAACTCAATCACTTGAATTGCAGAAATTAGAAAAAGTAATGTAACTTCGTCAGTGAAATAAATCAATATAATACAAGCCAGTATAATTAAGTTAAGTTAAGATAAATAGATTTTTTCTTTAAGATAAATACATTCATTTGAAGCACATCGGCCTTTGCTTTCCTATGAGCAGTTCCATAGGCAGTTAAAGACCTATCTTTTCCATCTCTCTTTTCAATCCAGTGTCCATGAGCGGCGACCTGCGCCTAAACCTCCTTTTCCTTAATTCCTCTTACTTTGGACTGATTATCGGGATTTTGGAATTTGCACCGTGTTGGACCTTCTTTATGCTCGCTGGCTTGATTTTGTCTCAATAGTACTCGATGTTGTCATTGATGACTGTAGCACTCTAATTGTTGTTATGTTATGTTATGTTCTTTGCTCACTTCATGCAATCCATAGACCTTGAAGAGAGCAACAATAACAACAACAACAATTAGAGTGCTACAGTCATCAATGACAGCATCGAGCACTATTGAGACAAATTAAAGAAATAATAAAACAAAAAATATTATAAAAATAAAAAAAATTAAATCAAAATCATCGCTGCTCATGGATACTGGATGTAAAAGAGAGAAGAAAAAGATAGGTCTTCAACTGAGAGACAAAAAAAGAAGAAAAGAAAAAAGTAAAGACTGAGAAAAGAAGAAGTATTTAAAAGAATTTAATGAATAATATTAAGAAATAAATATTTAGTTTAATCAAAACACAAAGACTAAAGTGGATAGGACATTTGCTTAGCTTACCAAACAATGCACCTGTAAAACTTGCTTTAAATGAGAATAAAAAATCGCAGACAAAACAAAGAGGTTGTCAAAATAAACAAACATGGATCAAATTGGTAAATAAAGATCTCAGTGATATAAATCAGAATTTGAACATGTTAGATGAGAGCATCTGTGATCTGGCTGAGGTTAGAGCAAGGTGGAGTCAATTAACCTTGAAACCTACTGCAGGGTCCGAATAGGACGTAGCGCAGTCTTAGTAGTAGTAGTAATTTAATCAGCATTTTCTGAATACAACCTGCGGACTTAGCATTAATAATAATAACAACATTTTCCGAGTTTATGAAGGAATTACTGGCTTAGACATCAGGTTATATAGTAAGCGAACATTTGTACAATTGGTATGTTTTTGTAGCTATCTATCAATTTTTGTGCAAATGTTTGCTTATTTAACAAATCAACGCCCAATCTAATATGGAATACTATTTTGAAATATACCTGTATGGAACTTAACCACTGCAGTTACAAAAATTGATCACGTTAGTGAACACTGTTACATTATCTTATATTTGTAAATTCCTCTCATAGCGTCAAAATCAAGACTTGTAGAGTCGAGCTTTTGGTCTCGACGCTATAGACTGTGTGTATGCTAAGGTCTCATTGAATTTTATAATTAAGTTCATAAGAAGAATATTTAGTAGAATTGGAAGTAAGTAGACTCGACATGGACTCTTGGACTCAAAATCTAAGTACTTGTCCGTAATTTTTAAATTAGAGTCTCTTCCGAGTCCCAGTCCTTTCATCTTTGAAAATGCTTGACTCAATCTAGAGGGACCTTGTCTTATTAAATTCAAATTATGGAATTTTTCTAATTTTAGTATACCATTTTGATATTATTGCAGCCTGATTTACAAATAATTATATATCACATTTTATATGTGTCTATCTGGAGTAAATAATCTATCTAAAATATCTAAAATAGGCTATCTGGAGTAAATAATTTTGCACCATAGCAATGAATTAATTTGTATAACTATTTTCGTAGCTTCATAATTGACCTGAGAGTTTGAAATATGAAACCCTAATGTAAATTAGAAAGTTATTTACTGGTTCAGTTTGTAGCAAGTGGTATATAATGATCATTTTTCTGTGGAAGTACACGTGTTTACCAAATCGTCCTTATTTGACATTTTTATGTTAATAAATTGCACTTTTGTCTCTGAAATATTGGATCAAATTTTGGCCAAGACATTTCCACTTAATTATAAGTGTTTCTAATATATAGGCCTAGTGACAAAATTTATTTTTAAATTGATGAAGCATTATATTTGCTAGTTATATCAAGGAGAATATTTCAGATACAGTAATAAAGCGAAATATCTATTTTTTTGAACATTTGTTTGTCAACTTACAATATTTTAAGAAATGGAATACATTACAGGAATAAATACCACTTCTCTCATTTTTTCATTGTCATATTTTTACTTAGATGAAAAATGTGGCAGTTATTATGACTGCATTTATTTTTCAAGCACATTTACCATAAACTATTTTAAATATGTGTATCATAACCACTATTATTATAAGTAATGTTAAATAATTGCAACATTATCCAAACCAAACCATTTCGAACTCGAATTGAAATCTTGTAAGCTGGAAAGCAAGCCGAACCCGAACCGAACCGAACTTTCATTTTCAACGAACCGAACCGAACCCGAACTCTGGAAATTCATAAAATCCCATCTCTACTGTAACTCCTTGTTTCTGAATCTCCCAAGCTGTGAGATCGACAGATTGCAGTTCATCCAGAATTTCCTTGCACGTGCAGTCTTCCGCAGCTCCAAGCACTCCCACGTGACTCCTCTCTTGAAGTCTCTGCACTGGCTTAAAGTCAGAGAATGCATTGTTTACATGGCAGCTTCTCTGACAAAAAGTCTATTACCACCCCGGGCAAAGGTTACATGTCGCACTTATACTAGTGAGACAGCCTTCCTCCATGCAGTCATCCACTAGGTCCTCTAAGCAAATCACTTTAGAGCGACCTAGCATCCCTTCTCGCAGTAAGCACTCCAAGCGCTCCTTCCAGCACACTGCTCCTCAGATCTGGAATTCTCTTCCTTCCACTTTACGCACCCCCTCATCTTCTGCTGATCATCCTTTCCTTTCATATGAACAGTTTCATAGACGGCGGAAGGCTTTCTTTTTTACCACTCATATTCAACCTTTGCACATGAACTGAGACCAACACGTAAACCTTCAGTCCACTAGTACCCTTCCTCGGACCGAACTCCCGGATTTTTGATCGCACCGTTTTTGGACCCCACACTCTGCTCATCGGATTTGATTTGGTACCACAGTGCTCAGTGTTGTCATTGACGACAGTAGCACTCTAATTTTGTTGTTGTTATTGTTGTTGGCGCGCTTGTGTAATGTATTTGTACACAACAATAGGCTTTTACAAGAAAATTTGACAAGAAAGTCTAATTTATGTAGTTTTTAGTGAAGGCCTATGTGTTTGTGTATTTACGACTATACACTATACACGAATATATTCATAGTTTGTGTAATCGAGTGGCGCGTGTGTGGTTGATTCTGTTAGTATTCGTTGTAAACAGTTTAGGCCTCTAGGCTAAGGCTCGAGGTCGACTAGTGGCCTATCGTAGCCCGTTGGTTGCCACAGCGCATTGAGCGCGGGTGTAAACACTGTAACGGCTTGCACTACACTAGCGCTAGACTGTGTTGTATTGACTGGCTAGGCTTGCAAAAAAATCGATGGTACAGCTTTCTATAGATTCAGCTGTGTTCTGCTTCGAAAAAATCGATGTTACTATCCATATGCAGAGTTATGGTATTAGCAGCTAAAGATTATGTGAGATTAGCATCTCACTTGAGATGTTAATGTTTTAATTGAGTATAATATTATGCAAGGGCATCTCTATACTACAACAATGAAATACAGTTAAACAGTATACTATAAAATACACAAACAAAATTCACCATGAAGCCAAAACACGATATATATATATATATATATATATATATATATATATATATATATATATATATATATATATATTCTTCAGTGCACTGCTAAGTGGCAGGTCCAAGGTACATATTCATACTCAAAGTCTGTTTTCTCGCTCCATAAGAGCACTCCTTAGATCAATAAGTTTATCCCTTCACAAAGTCTGTGCCCTTATCCATACCTTATGTAACCTATAGCTTGGGAAAATATGGCTTCTGATGTGGTTTCCCGTTGCCTTCCTCAGTTTGCTGGATTAATTACCATTTAATCTTGGGAGAAAACATTTCATGGTGAGGTGGGTCCCCTCTTGCCATCCTCAGCTCTTGCCTTTAGTCGCCTCTTACGTACACGCGGCAGATTGTTTGCGGTTGCCCAATTCTGCAGTGGTCCAACCACACCCGAGCAAAACACGGGGAATTATATATATATATATATATATATATATATATATATATATATATATATATATATATGTATGTATATATAAACCCTCTATAATAGCAAATCTGAGAGATATTTAAAGTAGATGTCACTGAAATCGTCGTTGTGATGGGTTATTGAAGTTGAATCTTTTTTATTTTGAAGTCATTGTAATTATTCTCTGCTACTTAAGTGAATTTGAGTTAAAATGTTTTCCTCAAATTATTCTAAAACTATTAAATGGCATTTATCTGAGTCCTGTAGCAGTTGTATTCTTGGTTTAGCACCAGTTGTGTTTTAGTTGTTAATCCCTCAAAACAGGATCGTCCTTTAACCAGCACCCTAAGGTAGAGTTTGCAAAATCAGCTGTAGGTACTTTCATTCTGCGCCTAGCAAAGCGTTGCGCATAAGCATGGCTTCGAGTAACACCCGTTTTACAGCGATGCGCTTGAATTGAGTGTTGTATTCGTTGAAGCTGTTGTACTCAAATATTGGATGTGTGTTTATAGTACGCAACAATGAGGTATTTTGTTTTTTAAATAGACCAATACCATTCGACGTACGAGCAATTTTTCTGGTTATATAAATTCGTATATGAATTTGCATGTGCGTATTTATGGGTAGGTGATATGGCGTAACGGTTGGGATGTTTGCCTCAGATTCTAGTGCGAAACAGTCAACAAATGATAAATATCTCGATGTACCCATGGAAGGTTAATCATGTATCGGAGCATGCAGCCAATTGGCGGTATTAATAGCAAAGATATGGTTTACCATAGAAAATGATTGATAATAACATGCCAGGAATTCTTAAGGGAGTCTAGAAGAACGGTCACCGGCCCTGACTCTGCTATAGAAATTGTCGGAGGTTATTATTTTTATTATTGTAGTACTGAAAATTAGTCTGCCTATGATATTAGTGAAGTATACTCCATCGAGATTCATGGGGCTTATTGTTTCAATGGCCAATATTTATTATTATTATATATTTTAAAATATTTTTTAAATGCCCTGGGCTGTATAGGGCCATACGCTAAAAAAATACGATAAAAGAAGAACTATATTTATTTAAGGAAGGATGAAAAATAAATGTTTAAAATAATTCCTCTACGCTATGGGAGGCCGCATTTGCCAATGCGCCACGAACGCAGACAGCATTAAAGCGCTGGAGTGCGATAGACAGGCGCTGCCACAGAAAGGCTTTTCACGTTGGTCGCCTGTAATAACGCTGGTTCTCCTGCCTAATTCGTTTATGAAGTCAGACTCGGCAGAGTTGATGGGGCACAAGGTTTCAAAAGCAAATGGCAGGAAGATGTAGCTGCTAGAGACTGCGGCATACTTTGACTTCCCATTGGCAGCGGCTTCGGCAGCTGAGCCAGCATCAGCGCATGAAAGGTTGAGGTTGCTTGCTGAGAGATTATTCTTCTTCATCATCATCTTATTATTATTATTATTATTATTATTATTATTATGACTAAATCATGGCATAAATAAATTGATACTATGTCAGGATCTCTCTAGAATAGTGCAACATTTTACTACGCGTACCGTAAGAGGGGTAAAAAATTACTGTGATGAGAAACCACCTTAGAACCATCTCAGCTACATTATAGATTTTATATAAGCATAGTCTTTGTAATAAGAACAACTGGTTAGCCGATGATATTTATATTTAGTAGCATCTATATATTTATATATTTAGTAGTATTTATGATATTTATATTTAGTAGCATCTATATATTTATATATTTAGTAGTATTTATGATATTTATATTTAGTAGCATCTATATATTTATATATTTAGTAGTATTTATGATATTTATATTTAGTAGCATCTATATATTTATATATTTAGTAGTATTTATGATATTTATATTTAGTAGCATCTATATATTTATATATTTAGTAGTATTTATGATATTTATATTTAGTAGCATCTATATATTTATATATTTAGTAGTATTTATGATATTTATATTTAGTAGCATCTATATATTTATATATTTAGTAGTATTTATGATATTTATATTTAGTAGCGTGGGAGAATACTTGATATTGAGTAAAAAACACGAGTCTTGGATCCTGCAGTTTAGCTGAACACTAGAGATAGAAATAAACTGGCTGTATTTTATACTAATTTATAGTATAAATAACGATAGGTGTTCATATAAAATTAGGCATAAATGACTCGCTATGATTATTTAAATAATAGTTTTTTAAATTTAACGTATGCTCGATAACCACTAGTTGTTGTTATATAAGTTGCAAACATTTTAACCGACAATGGTTATATAAGCTGTGAACTAAAGAGAGATTTATTGGTTTGCTGTGATTTAAATGACGAATGTCTTGTTTGTGCAGACTGTTGTAGCTGCTCTATAATATAAGCTGTGTAGTTGTCATAGTGACGAGAGAGCTGGTTAATAATATAGCGTTGAAGGGCGCTCGGCTGATTGTTGCCTTGACCCAACCTGAGCGGGTGTTTTTACGTTATATCTCATAGGACCTTCGCAATGATCATTGTATAAATGCCAAGGTTTGTGGTAAATCGGAAAGCTTTGCATTGAAACCCTTGCTAGTGAAGTATATTGCCATATAGTTATTTAAGAACTGTGTTTTCTTCTCTTTTCTAGTTTTGTCAAAGCTCAAGTGCGAAAACTCAAGAAATTGTATCATCTGTTTTTGTGAAAATTTAAGAATCAGACAGAAAATTAAACGATTAGAAAGAAAGATTAGAGAGGCTTGGGTAGTTTATTTAAAATTAACAGGGATTATATATGACAAAAACATTGCAGATATTGTGTTATCTAAGACAGAAGAATATAAACTTTGCCGATTGTTGAAAATTTACAAAAATTCATTGAAAACCTTCACGTTCCTTAAAGTGGCGAATAACTCGGGTACGGCACAGTGACTAAAGTAGTCTGCCAGTATGGAAAACTTTTGTGTACTATATTTATATAGATATAACAGTAGTTTTAGTCAGTCAATTGGCTGCTCCTACCACAAATATGCAGTGATAGCCTTGATCAAGAATACTTCATGCTAGATGTACAGGTCATTGGCCTACATATGCTAATTCATAGGCTAAGCGCCGTAAGTTATGCTCCACCTCTCTTTCCACCATAGATATAAATAGCAGTATTTCATGAAACTTATATATATATATATATATATATATATATATATATATATATATATATATATATATATGTGTGTGTGTGTGCACTATAGTATCTTTTATTTTTATAATTCTAATATGGGTCCTTACAAGTGCCTAGGACCTTGGGTCAAGACTGATATTGCATTTTTATCTCTAATTGAGGAAACTGACGTTAACCTTAGCTTTACCAGCTTTAATTGATTTATTTCACTATGTTTACTAATCAGATCAAATAAATAAATAAATTAAACATCTTAGCGGACTGTTTTTATCATCGGACCGGCATCGTTTAGAATCTTTTTTCACTCTTCTCCGCGTGTTTTTCTTCTCTAATCGTTTGGGTGAATCAATTTGTGGTGGCGAAATGGAGTCACGTTCCTGACATTTTCCTTTCGTTTCCTTCTTAGGTCTCAAACGTTAAACCTTTATTATTATTACTGTTGTTATTATTATTATTATTATTATTATTATTATTATTATTCAATATTAGTAGTATTATTACTAAATTAAAATTGAGTGATGCTACTTTAGACACCTTCGGCTAGTTTGTAAATTTAAGATAAAATTACAACAATTTATCTAATTATTTTCTCTATCATTTCTACCTTAAATGACTAATTGTTGAAGTATGAATTTATTAGAAAAGGAATCGGGAATTCAGTGTTATAGGATGCTGCAGAAATAAGCTGCATTTTTTCTAATCATTCATAGGTAAGCCTAAAGATACTCAACATTTAACGAGAAATTACCTCTAAATGTTCGGTATAGATGACATTTTTCTAATCTATAGATTCATGGTCTATTTGTGTACAATTCTAATTCGAGTGTAGAACATATAATAATTATGTGGTCCTACTTTAAGCTTTAAAGTGCTCCTGATGAAATGTAGATTGACTTTGTACTAATGTTTCTGTAAAGCTACAGCATTGCTGATTTCAATAAGTACAACGGGCCAGTTCTAAATTTATTAGCATAGCTGTGACCTGGTTGAATTAATGTCTTCTTTATGAGACAATTGCATGATCTAGTTAACTGCAGTGTCCATTGGCGTGTGTGGTCGTTGAACATGAGGCTATAGTGTAGCTGTTGCCATTGGCAACTTGATACACATGGATGAGAGGTGAAAGAAGAAATGTTAACGATAGCTAACGTTTCGGCTTAAGCTGTGTCAGTGCACAAAATGTATATAACGAAGAGTCTAGTATTTTGTCTCCGACAATTAAGAGCAAAAATAAAAATAAAAGTCTAATACATGTATTGTATTAATTGTATAATTTATTGAATTCCTTAAGCATATTTAAATTTCTCATAGTTTTGCTCCTGGTAAAGTTTGAAATTTCGTGTATTTCTGTTTTTAAATTCCTGACTACGGCTGTATCGAAACTGAAATTATAACCTAAAGAGTTGACGCCCTTATTCCATCATTGGAAATGAGTGCAGAGTCTTAATCGTTTCGCACTTAACTTTAGCCCTTGTTGGCCCTGCACGATCAATATCAGTAACAGCCCAACGACTGTCTAGCTGCACTGTGTACATTTGTAATCAATGAAAAGACTAAATTCTAATTAATCGATAAGCGTTCGAATGAATACTTCAGGATTCGGCTTGTTCCGTCACTTTAAACGCAAATACTTCATTTCGTGGACCTCTCAGAAGATTTGACTACTGCAAATTTCTCGTAATTCTTTGTCTGATTTTTGGTCCAACATTATTTCTTCGTTGAAATTGAGTACATGAAGATTCGCGGAAGAATATTAGGACGGAATGTGGGTGTTATGATAGCTAATATTTTGATTGTAATAACAATTAATAACTGTATAATTTACGACATTTAACAACCGAATTACGCAAATAAATAAAAATGTGCATACGTTAAAAATTTGCATAAGCGTTGTTTTCAAAGTTATGAAATTCTGGTATGGGAGCGATAGGGATACTGGTGCATCTTTATAGTTTAAAAAATTGTTCATGGAATTAAAGCTACTCTAAACTATAAAACTATAGTTTACTGCAAGAGCATATTTTTAGACAAATGGGGCTACATAGTATTCTAACCGGCACCTGTTAAATTATGTCTGTTATGTATGTCTGTTATGTATGTCTGTTATGTATGTCTGTTATGTTGTGTATATTGATAAAATGATAAATTGCATGGTACTTTCTAAGAGAGTACCATGATCTAATACTGGATTTTTGCACACACTTTTATTTACTGTAATGCCTAGGGTGCTTGCAACGTTCACTGGATATTTTGCGTACAATGGAATGCTGTACATATTGATGCTAGTTCGTCGTATAGCAAGCATTACGGTATATTCTAATGCGCTCATTTCTCATTCCCCTGGGCCATCGGACCTAGGCTATCGGAATGCCGTTATATCAACTGCACTGCGGGAAATTTTTTGTCGTAAAGTTCTAAAAAGTTAAACTAATAAAGGACTAGAATTGATTTGAATGCTGATTTCTAAACTCAAAAGCATCATTAGCGACGACCCTCATAGAAATTTTTACCGTGTCTCTTCTGTCGAACGGACAAGTCTCTTCGACATTTTATCACAATTTCTTTTAAACTTTTGTTGAGGAAAGTTTTTGTAACTGATTACTTGGATTTTTAGCTTAGATCGTTCAGTGCTTGTACATCATCTGTGTGCATCTAGATTATCAGGAAGTTCTGTATCAATGTTTGGACTTTTACACACAAGCAGAAAATTTCTGTCCAACTAAAATTCGGTACAAAATGATGCAATAACAATTCCCGTATTGTGTCCGGATCACTGACGAATTGAAAAGCCGCGAACTTCGGGTGCCATAAGGGGCTAATAGGTAAAAACTGAAGAAGGCAAAGAGAAACCACGTCAACGGCCATACTGGCTGCACGATAGTGTGGATAAGGCGTAGTCCTTTGTGAAAGGATTAACTTTTTGCTGCATTCTGTGACCAGGAATACATTCCTTGGACCTGCCTCTTGAAAACACTGGAGCGAGTGAGAGCTGTGCAGTAAATGTGTTTGTTGTGTTTTGTGCCAATGTAGCGCAGACTGTAGAAACCCTGTTGCGATATCTGACACTACAGTTAGAGTTTAGCTTGATAAGATTTACATTCCTTCGTTACTGTTTCTTCTGTTTAGTGTTTTTTGATTTACTTATTATCCATTTTTCCTGTGTTTTGAATGTTTTAAATGTCAGGACAATTCAGACAATCCACCTTGTATATATATATATATAATATATATATATATATATATATATATATATATATAATATTATATTATATATATATATACTATAATATATATATTATATTGTATATATATATAATAACGAATATTATATATATATATATTATTTATAATATATATATCTATATATTTATATATATATATATATATATATATACATACATATACATGTATATGTATATATATATATATATATATATATATATATATATATATATATATATATATATATATATATATATATATATACATATTATTTGTACTCTTTATCATAGACCTCTAATGTATTTAATATTTACAATAGTTTAATTTTTACAATTTTTATATTTTATTCTTCTTTTTTTTGCTTCTATTGTAGAAATCAGATTTGGAGGAGTCTGACGACTTGTCGACACTATGCATCGATCAGTCTTCCTTGAAGCGAGAGATTTCATCCATTAGGCGCTGGATCGAATCCCAGGACGGGCAGAGAATTCTAATCGAGACCCCGAGCGTACTGGTAGGGTACCGGGTACAGGTGTACCGGGCTGACGGTACAACGCAATGGTACACCGCAGTCATCAAGTCCTACAACGAAAAGAATCAGGTAAGACATCTGTGCAGTTGTCAGAGGCGTTCTCGATGTTGTGGAATGATGATGAAAGAGGCATTAAAGTTTGATTGATTTAAGTTACTAGCGTCAAATTATAAATTGCTAAATTAAAGGACGTTATGTATTCTTGTTAAACTACAATTTTTGTGTATGATTAGTTGATGGGTCATCACAGTCATGTGAACTAGTTTCAAGTCTGTTGATAATTTGATATTGCTGCGGTACAGCAAAGAATTAGTCCGTTGTGCCATATTTAATTGGGCAATAACTACTTAGTAATTAAAGATTTATGCTCTTATAATTCAATTAGTATTCATGATAATTCGTACATCTGCTAGCATGTATGCATCATTCGTGATCTATTCGTACATCTGCTAGCATGTATGCATCATTCGTGATCTATTCGTACATCTGCTAGCATGTATGCATCATTCGTGATCTATTCGTACATCTGCTAGCATGTATGCATCATTCGTGATCTATTCATACACCTGCTAACATGCATGCATCATTCGTGATGTTGCCATATAATGTTTTGCAGGTTGCAGATTTTTCTTCTATTGTTATTAACTGGGATATGAACGTTGAATATTATGTTTTAATCTTCTATAAATTTCTAATTGAGATTCTACCGTTGATTTATATACACTGTGAGTTCTATTTAGACAAACTATTTTTAAATTTCGATTAATATTTATTAAATGTTAATCTCTATTAAAGTAGGAGATTTGTGAAAGAACTCCTTAAACTTACAGTTAATCATATTTACGCCAGGTTTCGCATAACCTTAGTAAATGATTCTAGAAGATTGCCTGAGTCTTGAGGCAATCTAGCCTTCGATTTTTTCGTCGGTTCGCTAGTGCAGTATACGCAATGGCTTGTGTAACTGTCAATGTTATAAAGCCTGCGCGGCATGTATCCTGTTTATGATCAATACTAGCTAGAACACGCGTGGCTGCATGAATGTAGCAGATGGTCGATAGGCCTACACGAATCTTCTACTCTTTGAGCTTTTATTGTATCGTACGAGTACCGATATAGCGCAATAATGATCGAGTGTTGAGGAAGCTGCCTGTCTAACGACTTATTTTGTTCTATTTTCTATATATTCGTTTTTTATTTTGAATGTACGGATTTGTAAATTCATTTTAATCTTCTTCCATATAGTCAAACGATATCTTCATTTGGGGTGTAGGCTGTGTAGCCATTTTGCAGTTTATTTGGTGCCTGTTTAGAAGCAAATTACTTTCTATAAAATTATGATTTATGGTAATTAAACCATCTAACTGAGGAAGGTAACGGGAAACCACCTCAGAAGCCATACTTTTCCCAAGCTATAGAATACATAAGGTATGGATAAGGCATAGACTTTGTGAAGGGATTAACTTGTTGATCTAAGCAGTGCCCTTATGGAGCGAGAAAGCCGCCTTTGAGTATGAATATGTACCTCGAACCTGCCACTTGGCAGTGCACTGAAGAGAGAGAGAGAGAGAGAGAGAGAGAGAGAGAGAGAGAGAGAGAGAGAGAGAGAGAGAGAGAGATTCATTAGATAGGTACGCGGCGAGTTGACTTCTTACTTTGGTGCATTATCTGCCCAATAGGACCGTTGTCAGTGGAGGAAGAAAGTAAAAGGGGCTGCTCTGGTGTCCACAAAGTGACGTCACACTGAGAAAAGGAAGAAAGAAAGATAATCTACCCACTTCATAATTGGCTTATCTCAAGCTGACTTCATATTTGTCTCTTTTCCTAGCGACTTGCTCGTGTTGTCTGTCGGTCGTCAATTTTTCTGGCTCCTCTCGGTGGTTTCCCGTGGTTCAAGGCATTAAGTATAAACTTACCGTGTTAACTTACAAGACACCTACGTTTTGCAAACATATTTACCTTTCCGATCTCTCAACCCGCTATCAGCCTTCCTTTAGCTTCCTTCCTCTGATGCCAACCTGCTTGAAATTCCAAATAATCTGACCTCATCAGGTAGATGTATATTTTCTTTTTTAGCTATGGCTGTTTGGACTGACTCTCTGCCCCTGATCTTCGTTTTGCTACTATTTCCATTTCTGTCATAGGTTGAAACACATCTTTTCCCTCCTGCGAGTTAAATCTTTCCTGATTATTTTTTATTACCATACCGGCGCTGATTAGGAACTTTTCTCTCACTCTCTCTTTCTCTCTCTCTCTCTCTCTCTCTCTCTCTCGCTGAAATAGTTTTTCAAACAGTTTGGGTGAATCGACCTGTAGTGGCATGTGATGCGTGGACGTTCCTTATATGAAAAAACGTCGTCCTTATATGAGAAAACGGACGTTAAACCTGCATTATTATTTTTAATTAACTCATTATCAGTTGACTTAGTATTTTGGCATAGCCAGTCGACTTATTGGCGCATATCAGATTGAAATACTATTTATTGTTTCTTTGTTCAGAATACATTTATATTATTAAATGCTGCTCACTTGTTGACATCCTAATTATAATTCTGTATGCGATTAAAAAAATACGGAACAAAGTATAAATATAATTTGGTCCACTTTTATTAAATCCGTTGATTTGAAATTCAAGGCACAGGTGCAGTTCCTATGACATTTCAGTGTTTATACAAAGCACGATTGCTACAGGAAGTTGTAGGCGTGCAGAATAATAGTGGAATCTGTTGGGAAAGGCTCGTCTAGTTATTTACAGATAACACCAGCTCGCTGTAACAAGCCGCTTTATTTATGTTGTTACATATCCGGTAGCGTTACCGGTAGGATCGAAAAAACCCTCGTCCACTGAATATAATTATTATAGATTGTGGATAGACCTCGGAGAAAATTGTAAAGTAAGATTTGTATCAGTAAGATAGACTTAAATAGCGATTTAATAGCGTAAATTCGAGGGTCGGGATTTAATGTATGATGCGTAGGCTAAAAAGAACCCATTCTTATCTTATTCTTTTTGTATATTAGCGTACGGTATTTTCCATGAATTCTCGGTCATCTTTACTTTTTATATCCACGCATGTTTACGACTACCGAATAAGCATTCTTAACCTTGGTTTAACTTCTGACAGTCTTTCCTAATCTTAATCTTGGTTTTTCTCTGACAGTCTTCCCTAAGTCGGTTATTATTTCTATAAACGAATCCAACTCTTCGTAAAGTCAATAGCGATTCTTTGTTTGTCCATGTTACTCTACGTTCTCTCTCTCTCTCTCTCTCTCTCTCTTTCTCTCTTAGTGCACTGCCTACTAGCTGGTCTATGTATATAACGCCTCCACTCTTCTCTGTCTTTCATTTTCCTCTACGGAGATATACAAACGTTTTGCTTTGTGATTGTACGATTTTAATCAAGTCTAACTCTATATGTCAGCCTCTTGAGAGTTTCAAAAGCCAGAATCGAAGAATTTTTTTGTTTTCTCAGACAGTGATAGATATTGACGGTAGTGCCAGTGATTTGTTTTGGAGTAAGTACGTTCTAAGCACCGACATAGAAAGTATCTGTTTCTGCTGGAGAGGCGTAGACAAGTATATACTGTTAAAAGTGAAGATAACCTTTGCTGATGAACCCAGAACATTGTTGCGGCAAGATTTCTAAGCAAACACAGCCTCTTGAAAAGTCAGTTTCGGAAATATTTCTTTAAACACTTCAAATGGCCAATAAATTTCGGAAAAACATTCCAATTCTTCTACTTTCTTATCTAATTAATGTACTTGTACATGTAATTTGTACATGTAATGCAAGTTTTTAAGATGCATTTACGTGCATTATGTTTATGGCTTTGAATAAAGTCGTGGCAAATTTGTAGCGAAAACGCTTAAATACACTCAATTCGATTACATAAAATGACAAGTTAGTTTATTTCATATTGTTGTATTAGGGCCTATATCGTGTGTTATATTGTCAATTTTGTAGCAAACACACTTAAAGACTCCCTTCGATTACATAAAATTGCAAGTTAGTTTATTTCGTATTGTTGTATTACTGTTATAAGATTATTATTATTGTTATTATTTTTTACCCCGGGTGTAAAGAACCCGAGGTTTGATAAAACGATTCGAGCAATACGTGCTGAATCGCCGCCCGGCTACTCGAGACTATCTAGCTACTTAAAAGAATTGCTGAAGCAGACTGCATTAAAAGAATTCATCACTAGCGCTATTATTATTATTATTATTATTAATATTATTTTTTGTTTATTATTATTATTATTATTATTATTATTATTATTAGTTGCTAACTGTTATATTAGTTTATTTTGCATTGTTGGCTGATCGCATAGTCTTATGAATGGAGCAGGGTGAAGGTGTAATTGATCGATTCTCTCGGCTTCGTCGTTGGGCAGTCTTGTGCCTTGGGGCAACTAAAGAACATAACATTATACTTTAGCCTGGTAATCAAATGTGTCCGTTATTATTTTAGGAAATGACTTCAATACAACGATTCATCTTCGGATAGCAGTAAAGTGTACAGAGAATAGGCCATGCGTAAGCTTGGATATTTTAAATAGTAACTGCACTTCCAGTTGCATGTTAAATGGAAACGCCCATTCCGATAAGAGATCCTGTGCAATATTCTTTGCACTCTATAGAAATAGTTATTTACCATTATTATTTATTGGCAAGAGGTGAACTTTAGGAGTTAAATTTGTGAGGAATTTCAAATCCGAATTCTCTCCTTGAGTCAATGAAGTGACAGTAAGGATGCAGGAGCGTCTTCGCCCTATAAGCAATGACGCAGATTTCGTCACGAAATTCTCCGGAGGTACCTGAAAATCAAACTTAGTGGGGTAGCGTACTATAAGTGGTTAGTGGGGTAGCGTACTAGAAGTGGTTAGTGGGGTAGCGTACTAGAAGTGGTTAGTGGGGTAGCGTACTAAAAGTGGTTAGTAGGGTAGCGTACGATTAGTGGTTAGTGGGGTAGCGTACTACAAGTGGTTAGTGGGGTAGCGTACTATTAGTGGTTAGTGGGGTAGCGTACTATAAGTAGTTAGTGGGGTAGCGTACTATTAGTGGTTAGTGGGGCAGCGTACTATAAGTGGTTATTGGGGTACTGTACTATAAGTGGTTAGTGGGGTAGCGTACTATAAGTGGTTAGTGGGGTAACGTACTGAAAGTGGTTAGTGGGGTAGCGCACTAGAGTACGGTGCCCTACTAAATTGCGTTTCTGCGTAATAGGTCAAAGAGAGGAAGACGCCCTGAAAGGAAGTAATTGATAATTTGGTAATGCTACGTGCGTGACTGCTGAGAAGATTATGAAGTTAACAATCCCTCTGGGGTGAGATTTTTATATCTGTGTTGAATGGCGAAATCGTCGTCAGATTCTTTGTGATTATCAGCTGTGGAATTGATAGGCTTCTTCACTATTCCAGTGAGTACGGACTAACAGTTAAAATCTTCAATTAGTACTTTCAAATGCCCTCAAAATTAATATTTTCAAAGCTCTACATACAAAGAAGGCTATATTTTAAATTGTGAAAGTTATTAATCTTTTAGAATTTCCCTTACCAACTTTTACCAAGTATAACCTATTAAGTTTCATTAACTTTGTCTTTTTTGCAAGAGCTTCATCGTGCAATAAAATAATTCCAATTTTAAAGTTATCATTATATACTCTATATTGCAAGAATACTAGGTATTGTATTTTGTGACAATATGAATGAGTGTAAAAATGGGAGAGGGTAGAAGGAGGGTGTGATGATGTGAAATGAACAGTTGTTGCGTATAGGCAATAAACGCATAAGGTCAGTCTTATCACAATGGCCGCAGCAGCTGTCAGCCTGCTATCTATCTGCCGCCCAGCTGGCGCCTGTTGCTGCAGCAGCTGGTCAAGCAACAGCTGCTGCGGTATATATATATATATATATATATATATATATATATATATATATAACAGTTGTTCAATGTCCTTAGTTCTACCATGGAGACTACTACAAATAATGCATTCCTTTACTATTTGATATCTGACAAACCGCTGATACCATGCATTAATATACGTGTCAAATAAGCCCAATGCTATAATAAATGTATACAATTATTCTTTGGCTACAAAAGTTTTAGTTGTTTAACCACAGCCTTACGGGAAACTGGATTACCTGGTTTTGAAGTTATGATTATTAATTCCAGAGTAAAATTTGGTTTTTGTAAAACCAAAAATGTTAATTTGATACTAAAGTGTTTTGTGGAATAAGTGTTACTTAGCTGGTCTTTAACCTAATCCTTTTCTGTTAATAATCATATCGTACATCACTACGACTGTGGTTTCTGCTTGCTATTTGTTGTTGGTGTGTGTATTGTTTGAGCTAAAAGGCCTGGAATAACCTAAACGAATAAATAAATAATATATCGCAATTAAAAATTAAACTACATGAATGGTTAGATGTTAAATACTATTGTAAAGCATCGTAGTGATAAAACTTGCGTTCGTCTTTACGGAAGACTACTAAATTAAATATGATTTCAGGGAAAATTTAACCTCATCCATTTTGTTCTTTTTGCTCGTTATGCCGCTGATATAATTATCCGATGTTCACGTTCTGATCATTCGTTAGTCCTAACAGTTGTTTAGATGACAATTCTACGACAAATTGTCGACAATCAGACAATTTCTGTCCAGCACACCCTTGATTAATTATTTTATTTTGCTACCGACCTGCCCATCATCGATCAGTTAATTGATTAGTTGTTGCCGGGATATTGTGGTATCGAGACAGGTGATAAGCTATTGACTGCAGCGTTTACCCTGAAGGCAACAACAACATAATTAGAATGCTACTGTTGTCCATGACAACATTGAGTACCGTTCGTATAAGACTGCTAATGATGTTTTGTTTGTTTTAATAACTGATTACCTTTAGTTATATTACGATTAACTATGTTACGGTCATAGTTTACTGCATGATTTATCTATTTTAATCTCGTTCAAAGCTGAACTCTTTTAAATAAAGTGCATGAATCTGATAGTACTCAGCTGCCAGGCTGTCCGATAGCGGTCTGGCTAGCTAATTGTCTGCTGTCTGATAGCGGTCTGGCTAGCTAATTGTCTGCTGGCTGCTAGCTGATCGTCTGCTGGCTGCTAACTGATTGGCTGCTAGCTGATTGTCTGCTGGCTGCTGACTGCGAACTGATTATCTGCTAGCTGCTAGCACGCAAATAGCGAAGCAGCTGAGTTGTATTGAGTGGAGCTGTGAGGTCAAGTTTGGGTACAGGTTTTTACTAAGGTTAAGTTTAGCGTCTGTTTCTGAAGCTTACTTATACTGTTAGTGATGTCTAGATTCCAGTAAGTGGCTGATAAGGCTGTGGCAACTTTGTTATGCGGTTGTATAAATCTGTTATAGTAGTGCGTGAATACTCTGTACATACAATACTATACTATTTACGCAGTCTGTATACAGGTTCTGTGTAGTGTCAAATTCGAGGTACATGTTCAAAGTTCGAAAAATCCTGTTCAAAATTTGCAATCAAGTTTCAGCATTAAAAATGCATCAGTCAACAAATCGTTTCAGTCGCAAGGACCAAGTCTTTAATACTTTTAATGGTAGTTACAGTACCCCTTGCGATTACTTAGCTTGCAATATATGACTTATTAAGTTTTTCTATATATGCGTTAATGGGCCTTTTAAGAGTAAGTTTAACGTCAAGGTCAGAAGACCAAATGGCTTCTCTTCTAGACGTCAGGTGTACCGGTGAACGGTTGTAAGACGTCAGGTGTACCGGTGAACCGTTGTAAGACGTCAGGTGTACCGGTGAACCGTTGTAAGACGTCAGGTGAACCGATGAACCGTTGTAAGAAGTCAGGTGTACCGGTAAACCGTTGTAAGACGTCAGGTGCACCGGTGAACCGTTGTAAGAAGTCAGGTGTACCGGTGAACCGTTGTAAGACGTCAGGTGTATCGGTAAACCGTTGCAAGACGTCAGGTGTACCGATGAACCGTTGTAAGAAGTCAGGTGTACCGGTGAACCGTTGTAAGACGTCAGGTGTACCGGTAAACCGTTGTACCCCAGAAATCCGGTCATCGCCGTGGTTGATCTGTCGATCGACTAACCAAAGCATCAGATCGATTGTGAGGGCTGATTTTAACATTGTTGATGAGCTGCTATTAATAGCTCTCACATCATTTGAATGAGTAACATTTTTACAATTTTAAACTACCGTCTTCTATTTTCAATACTCATGAAAATTGACTGGTACTGTAAAGGATTTTAAGCTAATACTAAAATAATACTCATTTTGACTGTGAGAACAATATTTATATGCTAATACTGTCTATGATTTTATTATGACGAAGCAGTTATATTCTTTTAGAATTTTTAGTTTAGCTGAATTGGCCATTGGCTGGAGCCTTCGCCGATGTCGCTAAGATATTCGACAACGGATCAGTATGTGCGGAGGTTAAATCCTGGGCTCGCCGTCACTGACATCGCTTTCGAGTGTTGAAACTGATGTTAAAATTAGCTTTACATAAATTATTTAAATAAATCTAAGCGCTCATACTCCAACGGACAATCCATTACCAATTAGTTACAGCTCGAGTCCAGTGCTTCTCATTTAATTTAATAGCTTTTACTTGCTGTAGTGTATTGAACAGCATTCCTCTTACTAATCATACTACCCCATTCATGAATTCATTTATT
The DNA here is from genome assembly GCA_905160935.1 of Enchytraeus crypticus. Lineage (NCBI taxonomy): Eukaryota > Metazoa > Annelida > Clitellata > Enchytraeida > Enchytraeidae > Enchytraeus > Enchytraeus crypticus. Next base: position 116,630 of record CAJHZI010000896.1, on the reverse strand, counting down.
AGATTACTCAAAAATTATTTAATTAATGGATGGTGACCTGTGATTCGTTGCTAAAAATTTCAGTTACCTGTGTTCTTTGCCTGATACGTGTACGTCTGGTAAATCATGGTGTGGGGTTCAGCTAGATAAGATACTGTGTATCTTCACTGATGGTCGCACATACTCGTAATATTTACGCTTGTATTTTCTGCTGATAGTCCATGCGGTTTTTAATTGTTTGTATGAATGTTTTCATTTGCTTTTTATGTATATATTTTATGTATATATATATATATATATATATATATATATATATATATATATATGTACGAGAGGCGAAATGAAATGAAATGTAGTGCATATATAACATAACGGCCCACTGGGTCAGGAAGCACAGATGCTTGTTTAAGACCAATTTCCTCCTTCCTCTCCATGGTTATTAGTAATCGTTGCCTTTGATGGGGCATCAATTGCATCCGGCGCGGATTTAAGTATAACCTTCCATCACCCTGGGGTTTTCCTTCCTAAGCTTTTACCAACGCTCGGTCTTCCAAGGTGGTCACCCACAAAGTACTAACAGAGGTCGATGCAGCTTAACTTCCAATAATTGACGCGCAACTAAACCAAGTGCGCTAATCCCGCCGTCAATATACGCACTGGCAGCAAAAATAGTTTGAATGTGTTTTTTGTTTTTTCTGTGTTTTCACATCTGAACCATATGACTGACTCGTGATTATAATTCTGGCGTCGTTTATCCAATGACAATCACATTAGATGTACTGCGTTAGATGTTAAAATGGATGATCATTGCGCTATTTGAGGCCGAACTCTTTATGAGTTTTTATTATTTAATGAGGTAATAAGGTGCGAGAGAGAGAGAGAGAGAGAGAGAGAGCTGTGTTGAGCAATAGTTGGGTTACAGTTGCAGCAGCTGCGGCTAGGGATAGCTGGTGTATGTAAACAACCCGTGAGGCAGGTTTTACTACTGCACTGTTTCTTGCTCGTGTGCAGGCTAAGATCTTGTAGTCTCTCTCCATGCAATATACATGTACTGCCTCGCTATACAATATACTGCCTCGCTATGCAATATACTGCCTCGCTATACAATATACTGTCTCTCTATGCAATTTTTTTAAATTTATTCCGAATAGTTACACACATGACATACCGCATGTGTTTATAATGTTTCCTTTCTTAAGTTTCTGTTTTTGTAGTTTTCGTTATTTCCTTCATTCCTTTCCATGGTTATTAGTAATCGTTGCCTTTTGTTGGCGCTCCAATAGCAACCGGTGTGGATTTAAGAATGACCTCCAACACCCTGGGGATTGTTTACTTTCAAAGCTGTCTACACGCGGTCTTCCAAAGTGGTCGCCCATAATTTACTAACCGCGTGCAGCGTGGCTTTACTTCGTTCAACTGACGCGCAGCTTAACTGAGTGCGCTAAATCCCCCCCTCGTCATGTAATATACTACCTCACTATGCGATATACTACCTCGTTATGCAATATACTGCCTCGCTATGCAATATACTGCCAAATTTTAGCCAAGACTATTCCGCTTGATTATAAAAGTTTAGGCATAATGACAAAATTTATTTTTTAATTGATGCGGCATTCTATTTGCTGGTTAAAATCAAAGAGAATATTTCAGATACAGCAAGAAAGCTGAATATGTATTTTATGAACCTTTGGCGATTAACTTAGAATATTTTAAGAAATGCACAGGAATAAAGACTACCTTTCCTTTTTCATTGTCATATTTTTACTCGGGGGTAAATTGTGGCAGTTAACATGATTTCATGTATTGTTTTTAAGTACATTTACCAAAATCCATTTTAAACATGTTTATCTTAACCATGTTTATTACAACTTTATTGGTAATGTTAAATAATTGCAACATTATCCAAACCATTTCGAACTCGAATCGAACTCTTGTGAGGTAGAAAGCAAGCCGAACCCGAACCGAACCGAACCCGAACTCTTGTTCTAACCGAACCCGAACCGAACCGAACTTTCATATTCAACAAACCGAACCGAACCGAACTCTCAAATTGCCAACTGCTAACCGAACCCGAACCGAACTTTCATTTTCATCGAACCAAAACCGAACACGAACTTTGGAAATTTATAAAATTCCCAACTCTAATAATTATACTGGAGAGAGATCCATAAATGGCAGTGATTCGTGAGCAGCCTTAAGTTAGATATTGATTAAATGTTTGCTGAGCAGAATTGCAGAGATCCAGTCTGAACGAATGTGGCCTATGGCATTTGCTTTACCTCTGTTTCTTGTGCTACATATTCTATTACATCCCTGACATTGCCTTGTGGCGAGGAACCTGGCGTTAAATTCTTATTGTTTGCTTGATTGATTACTTTGCGGATTGTAATTAGCGCCATACAAAAACTGATTGGCTAATAGCTTAATTTACCAACATATTTATGGAATGATCGGATCTCTTAATCGTCTATTGTATTTTAGCGATTAAATTAAGTGGTATGATTTAAGATGTTTTTTGATCGCCTCAGGTTGTGCTTGAGAGCCGCTGTTTTTGCGTACTAGAGCGTGTGTTCGCTTGATCCTTATGAACTTGGCGTGACTCGATACACATCCTCTACTACTACACGTCGTCTTCTCTATTATAAAATTGTAATATAGAAACCACGTGACGGCGGCGTAAATGTTAGCCTACATATCAAACGTTAAAATGTAGAACAGTTTGTCTGATTGAGAGTCCAATTGTTAATGCATTAATGCAGAGCAGCTTGTAAACAACTGGCGGGGTTTGTGTGGAGGGCATTGAACTTGTGCAGTTTGTTGGTTACTTGCCTCAGTTAGCTGTAGAATCTTGTCTACTGTAATAGTAATGAGAATGGAAAAACTGTGCTTGATAACATCTAGCGGCAACAATGCAGAATCATTTAACCTGTTATATTATCAAACAATGCTCGTTTAATTGTCTACATTCATCAGGTAAATGAACTGTGTACTCGGCCGAGTGCTGTATTGAGTGCTATTCTTTGTAATGGTGATAAAATTTTATTATTAGTAATTTAGATTATGCACATAAAGTAATGATATTATGAAAATCAACTTTGGCCAATAAGCGGGTTTAGGTGTTTAAAAAGAAGGTTTAACCTTGAATCGAGTTTAATTTTGAAAAAACTACCAAATCTAACCCAGGAACGGTTTTAAGATTGAGGCGTGAGTTGTTAGTGTACTCTGGCGGAATAAAGGTTGACAGCAACACAAATATTGTTGCTTATAAAATGTCTATTTTTGTTACAAGGCAACATTTTTGTGTGGAGCTAACGTAATAGAAAATTAGAAACACTAATTGCTGAAAATGATATGCAGTTGATTAACAGAAGGTTTGAGGAATATGTAGATTAGGAAGGCTGGTTGTATTTATGGGAATTTTAATTCGCACTATTTCTAGGTCTCTTCATTTTGCATACCTTCTTGGTTTTGATTTCATAGTGCTCGTTCTGGTTATAGATTACAGAAGCGCTGAAATTGTGTTGTTGTTGTTATTATTGACATTTCTACACACAGGAGAAATGATAGATACCTGCAGCATGCGATGATGACCAGTAAAACGGAAAAGCTTTTGTTTCTGGAAGTAAACCCAGAGTGATAGTATAGTTGAGGTGATCTGCCTATAATAGGCCTCCAGTAATATAGAACGGACTACTTTCAATAATTATGAAAGCTTGACAATTCTGACGCGTGTCTGAATGAAGCCTGTTGATTTTAATGTCATACAACATGACAGATTATTGAAAATTCAATATCACCATTTTGTTGCTCTTATTGTTAATTATTTAATCAATAATCTATTTGCCGCTTTTGTAATTTACTTTCTGCTTCAATAACAAAAGAATAGGAACCGGTAAAGAGAGAGAGAGAGAGAGAGAGAGAGAGAGAGAGAGAGAGAGAGAGAGAGAGAAAGTCTTGAATGCCCAGTAGATAAGGAGGAATAGGATTGTTGCTATTTCTGTTTCCAAATTCTAAAATTGGATAATTTTGCGCTTACAAAAGTATACTCTCTGTTGCCGAACAATACTCATTTAATAATAGTTTGAAGAATTGCATAGTAAGTACTAAGTGTCGTATGGTATTGATAAGCACAGGGCTATTTGTATAGTGTGCCTGTGCCTAGCGGCTAAGGCTACTGACCTGTAGATAAGATGATATTATACATGTAGATTCTGTGACGTTAGACGGCACGGTACCTGCGGTGTAGTTATTTACGCGTCCTGTTTATGCACTCGCTCTTCTTAGTTGACATATCGATTTTTTACGAATTGCAACAATATATTCCATGTGAATGTAGAACGTTGTATGCCATGTGTTTGTATGTGTGCGCACGCGCTTGTGTGTGCTTTTGTGTGTGTTTGTGTGTGCGATCGTTAGTGTGATATGCGGTGTGTGATGGCTGATTAAGTGATTTATGGACAGACGGATTGATTTATTGATTTGTTGATTGATTGATTGTTTGATTGATGGATTGATTGATTGTTTGTTTGATTGATGGATTGATTAATTGAATGGTTGATTGGTTGATTGTAGATGCTAATTGTGACTGATGATACTGTGCTTGAAGAACACCAGGTCAATCCCACTCTAACTCAGATTATTCTACTTGGTGAAGGAGGTAAGTGATCGATGTTGTCATAGACAGACCGTTGTGAGGTAATCATTTACCATAAATTCGTGCGACATGTTCATCCATGTAATCTGTATTAGGCCCTGTATTTTATTATTTTATGTATTCTGTATTAGTCCACTTATTTTATTATATCATGTATTGTGTATCAGTCCGTATATTTTATTATTTCATGTATTCTGTATTAGTCTATGTATTTTATTATGTCATGTGTTCTGTATTAGTCGGTGTATTTTATTATTTACTGTACATGTATTCAGTATTAGTCGGTGTATTTTATTATTTACTGTACATGTATTCAGTATTAGTCCATGTATTCATTATTTCATGTATTCTGCATTAGTCCATGTATTTTTAATTTCCTTTGGTTTATACTTCATATAATTTGTAGGAAATATATGTCATGTAAAACCAGCATATGTTTGTTACAATCATTATAATGAAAATCGCGACTTTTGCTGAAAATAACGTTTGAAGCGTTTTTCTATTTACTAAAAACTGTATACAATGATATCGGTATCTGCAAAATAATCCTTCAGTTTGCGAACAGTTGATTGGCGTCTATTATCAGCTGCTGTATACATGTAGAGTAAACAACTCAGCAATCTCTTTCTCTCTCTCTGTGCAGTTGCTGCGTGCTTTAACCATACCGCTGCTACCTAACAACCATGGTTGATGCTACATAAACAACCATGTCTGCTAAATGCTTAAAATAATGTTGCTGCTGCTACTTAAGCGTCAATATACTGTACCACTGACTATACTTAAATGGAACTGCCAGTGGCATTGTGATTTCTGTCCTTTTGAGATATAACATAATTACCATAGATACCTTGATTACTTTTTGCATAAACTATACATTTCTATTAGCTTAACTGGGAATTTAGAGTTTGATAATTCTGACTATTTGGACTATATTCTTTAAATTAAAAGTAATCAATTAAGAGTCAACACTTGTTGGCCTGTATCTGGTGTAAGTTTTTGCATTATTTTTAAAGATTTCTTACTTTAACTGTAATGGTATATGAACGGGAGTATCGTTTGTTATTTTTCGTTATACACGTTTACTTAATTATTATCTTTATGTATATTTACATTTCTTTGATTTATGTTACATGTTTAGTACTGCCATGAATGTGCTGAATAAAGATTATATAGCTTATTATAGATATAATTATTTATAGATATAATTATAGATATTAGATTATTATTAGACTATAGATTATATTATTATTATTATTATTATTATTATTATATTATTATATTATTATATTATTATATTATTATATTATTATATTATTATATTATTATATTATTATATTATTATTATTAGATTATAGATTATAGATATAATTATTATAGATATAATTATATAGATTATATAGACCGTATAGCTGATGCTACTTAAGCGATAATGCTATTTAGTTACCTATATCTGCTTCTTAAACAACCGTGTATGCTGCTATATCGAGTGAGGAAACTGACGTTAACACTAGCTTCACTAGCTTTTATTTAAACAACCATACTTGCTACCACTTGAGCAAGCAAGCATGGTTGCTGCATCGTGATGAGCAACTGCACTGGATGTTATTTGAGTAGCGATATTCGCTGCTACTGAAATGTTTGCTGTAGCTTGAAGAGCCTTTTGATACTGAACCTTGTTTGAGCAACCATTCTTGCTGCTGCTTGAGTTACTTAATCTCTATCTATTGAGCAACCATGCCTGATCGTATTTGAGCAGGGACATTTTAGTTTACATTTAAGTTTACTCTTAGTTTAGAAACTAAGGGTGAATTCAAATGAAGTGGATTTTAATGTAATTAACCGCCTCGACGATAGAATGGTCATGGGTTGACAGCTCACGATCAGGCCGCGTGTCCCAAAAGATTGAATGTCACTTTCTCAGTGTGAACCGTGCAATGTTACCTGCGTAGCCATCCTGTGCATACTGAGCCGAGCTACGGAAGGCATCTTTCCAGGCTAAACGAGTTGTCGAAACATGCTGTGCCTGCACCTAATGTATTTCGAACCTCGACATGACATAGTTCAGTTGTAATCGATGGATCGCTAGTTGAGTCCGTTGTTGATGGTGCCAATGGGAAGCTTGTAATGCTCCTTTAGTTCTGAATATTTAACTTTTATCGCAACATACCGGCAGCGGATTTTTAGTCACTGAAATATAATCATTCACCAGAGGTCCGCAGTCAGTCTTAATAATGGTTAGCCGTAAACAAATTGTTCGAGCCAGGAAACAGGAAATTGTAGTAGAGCGTAATCTAAGAACTTATAAGATTCGTTTGTTTTGCTTTAATATATTTTTGCTACTAGTGTTAAAAACTATTGTTGTTTTAATTCCAATTACAAATAATTAAATCTTTGTATCATAAATTTTTACAACACTTTCAACAATCTTCACAAAATTTTATGTAACTTTTTGTATTCCTAAAGTGCCGTGTCTCGAGTGTTGTGAGCGCTGCATAACCTTTTGTAATCCTGGATTCGTCTTGAAAGTCACTAGAATTTCGATGGTCGTTTTGCTGAAGATCTTTGAGCTTCGGAAATTAATGTTAACCCTTCATCTCCGACCTGTCTAGCTGATATTTTCTATCTGATATTTGCTAGTTAGCATTGTATGTGAAAGTGCAGTTTGTATAAATACATTCTTCAGTTTTCTCTGGTTAGTTGTGTGTGCGTGTGCCTAGGTGCCTGCACTATGTGCTTATATTTTTGTGCTGTTCATGATGTGCTCGAGATAGTTTTTAGCATTAGGTTCAACTTTTTTGTATTTTCAATGATGTCTCAAAGTCAAGCACAACTACAGAACTGGACATACGTGGACTTACTTGTTTTGTAGCGTATTAGAATATAATGTTGTAATCAAAGTTCTTTGAGCCTAGTACAAATCAGGATATGCGAGTCCCATTTAACTTTTAGTCAACTGTAACGGTGCAAAAGCTGTAACATCGTTTTGCAACGTGTTTGTTAGCTAGTGACATCTGTTGAGTGATGTTGCGTGAAAAACAAATACACCACAACATATATACATGTACTTGTGGAAGCCTTTCACTTAAATACTATGCTTTTTTCAAGTATGAAAATTACAAGTATAATTCTTCTTTTTAACGTATGCTCTAGTTTATTAACCAATGAACTGCCGTTGGTTCACCCACGTTGATCGCTTTTAGTCTCTACAAATAATTATGAGTCATAAACATTGAATTGGTTATTAACATTGGACTTCTATGGTTATTAATATCTCGTTTTTAATGCTTCAGTCGCTATTTGTAGTTTTTCTGAGCGTATTTACAAACATGAGAGAGATAAATCAATCAATACAGTAGCTTGAATATATCCTAAATTTATTAAAATTCAATTTACCTGTTTATTATTGACAATTAATGATATTGTTATTTTGGTTTTTAGTAGTATAATTTCTTAACTATTTTAAGCTTCCCAGACTGGATCTAAGGATCCATACATGTAATGCAAAACATTATTTGGCGTCCACTTTATCTCCTTGTTATGGTATCAGAATGAAAGTGTGAATATACATGTATAAGAGACTATTAATGAGTTACTTAAAGAAAAGATATTTTCTTTCAATAAAGGTGTCCTTTAGAGTGCGGTAAAGAGAAAACTATTGTGATGTCACCAGTATTGTTTTGTTCGTATGCTCTTTTGGGTATGAGATAGTAAATCTAATTAGGTAAATTAAGTGCGTATTGAACTGTACACCTTTGTGATCATGACATTTGACAATGAGCTAAAGCTCTTCCTACTCGGAAAGCTGAAATTGGCGGGGATGAAACCCTGCGGCGTTGTTATATGAAGCGAAGCTCTGTTATGTGTTATTGATTATCCACAGCTGTGCGCGCTTATTGTTGAGGCTCGCTAGGCTTTCACTGTAGGCCTTATAGCGTCTTAGCTGCTGCTAACGTAGTAGCTCCTTTAACTGCCGGCTGAGCAGCTTCATAAGCTCGTAGCTGCTCTTTGCATGATAACACCGTAAATTATAATATTCCCTCTTGCACTTGGAGTAAATCCTATTTTTAATAACGTGTCTATTTACAAACCAATAAATGAAAGCTGTATTTGAGCTTAGAATTGAGTTTGGTGACATAGCATATTGAATTACATAGTCTGTAGCCAAATTGTCTGCAAGACGGAGCTCGAAGATTAAATTTTTAACTAGTCCCTAATTTGGCTTATTAATTACGTGTTCCTCATTTTAATATATAGTCTTGATAAACCACATAGATGTCCAAATTCTGCTAGCAGCAGAATTTGGACATCTATGTGGTTAGTATATGAATGTATATAGGACATAGACCTATAAGCGCCGTCAGCTACAAATATTTGGTGTTCCTTTCTTGATATTTTCCTGGAAAGCACTACAAGTTCCGTATAAAACGTTTTACTCCTCTAAGGCGAGCGGCTATATTTTGCCAGTAGCACACCAAGAAGCGGGTAGTATTAGTAATTGGCTCGGAAGAACGTTTGTAGATAGAGTTATTCGAATGACATGGGCCATAGTACGCTAACGTGCAGTGTGCTCCACTACAATCCAGTTGTATTCACTCGACATTTTCTTGATACAACTGGAGCAAGGTGGACCCTCAGCTTGTCAGCTAATATACAGCTACCCAGCACTGCTTTATTGCTGCATTCAATAGGTTAGTTACCAACCTTATACCTTATATGATATTTGTGAAAATTGTGAGAAGATAGTTAACTATAGTAAGGATAGAAAGTGAGAAGTTAGTTAGATATAGTAGATGAATTGTTAGAAGGTGGTTAGGTACAGAGGATAAATTGTGAGAAGTTAGGTATGGTAGATGAATTGTTTGAAGGTAGTTAGGTGTAATCATAATAGTGGATAAATGGACGTGAGAAGTTGGACAGAGTAGCTGACGCACATGAAGAAGAGGCATTGTAGACCATGCATGATGCCAGTTTATTAGGTTATAGCTCGACAACTGAGACATCATCATCTTCGAGCTCTGCAATTATCGTTAAAACATCATCTGACTACTTCTGTGTGCGGTTCACTTGTAAAATCTAAGTTCTTAGGCTCTTCAAAATCTGCTAACTTCTTCCAATACTGTAGAGCGTCAGGGTGCCTCCTGGTAGCTGTAATGATAATCCAGGGTGAAGTGCAAAGAGAGTTGATGGACTGATTCAGTATTTTATTGTGTAAGAGGAATAATGGTGGAGTGTGACTAATGAATGTTGGGGATGACAGCTACGGGATTACTCGGGACGCCTGGAGCCAGAGTGTGGACCGGAGCAGCTGTTATAGGAACGGTGTGACGAAAGAAAGTGAGGTAGGGCTAGCGATAATATTCGCTACTGTATAATCATACGGAGAGCTTCATCTAAGCTTCATTAGCATTTCAGTGTACTTCACTGGAGACGTAAAAAGTAGCTGCACGTCGTCGATTTGCTCACCGTTGTGCGGAACGTATAGAATTTTACATTAATTTCCGCAAGTATATATACCAATCAATCATCGAAGGCAATGATTACAAATAATCATGGATAGGACGGAAGAAAAGACAAAAACAGCAACTAAAGGGAAACTTTTTAAACGGATGTGATTGCCATACGTGTAGCCATGCGCCCAAACAAACAAACAAGCAAACAAACGTATGGTTCTTTGTGCCACAGCTCATGTACTATACTTGTCTGCGTTACGCCTAGCTGTTAAAGAGCATCTGGAATGTTTTGTGTATGGTAGCTATTTTGAAGCAGCTGTGGCCCGTAGCTGTGCGCTAGGCGCCAGCGTGGCTGAGGCAGCTATGAGCTGCTGAGCCAGGCCTGTAGCTGTGCGCTAGGCGTCAGCTTTGGCGGAGGTAGCTATGAGCTGCTACCCTGTAGCTGTGCGCTAGGCGTCAGCGTGGCTGAGGCAGCTATGAGCTGCTGCCGTGTAAATGAGAGCCAGGCCAGTAGCTGAGGGGCCTGGAAGCCTGTAGCCTTGGTGCAGGCTGTGAGGTCGTGTAATATAATGCATCATCGATTTACATTCTCTCAACTCTTGTTGTGGGTAGTTCCCTATCAAACCGCCGCCCCCTGCTTCCCCACTCCTCTATACTTATTCATCTCCCGTTCTCCCGCTGAATTTCATTCTGTGACGCCTATTATGAGCGCATGACGTTTGGGTGGGGAGTGAGGGAGGGTGTATCTAGTATCTAGACCAGTGAATCAATGTTCCCTTAACCCCGGGCTCTTTCTTTGTCTGTATTGCTGTGTGGAGTCGTATTTTGTTTTGTGCGTATACTATTATTAACAATTCCCTGTGCATAGTAGTAGACCGGTATTCTGATTGGTGTTTTACTGCATTCACACTCTGTTATGAATCTGTCAATGTAATTTAACCATCAAGCTGAATTGTTGTGCTGCTATGATTGTATAGGCTGTTGCATAGACAAATTAATTCCTGGCATGTGTTAGTTTGTACATTGTGCCAAATTGAACATCGGCGCTGACTTTTCATTTCGCGTAGCGGAGCAACAATATTCCCAAAATTGAAATACGTGTGCGTAACAGTACGTGAACCTAAGAAGCATGATAAGCCATACTCTTGCCCCGGTCCCTTTCAAAGTACCTGAGCGAAATTCCTGTTGCCCTTGTTGAGACTGCGTCAATGATGCCAGCCTTAGTTTTACGTTAATAGTTTAATTGTTAAAGGTTTAATAGTTTACGTTAATCTCATCCCGAACCTAGTTAAACTGGGATTCAAGGGAAGAAGATTGAGATATAACCAGAGTTAGGCTAATATTGATTTTTGTATGTAAATGACTTAACGGTGATGTGGAAAATGATGTATTAACTGTTGCTGTCGTGTAGATACGTAACGAAAGTTAGTGTATTCACATCATTGGCATGGCTTGGCTTTGTATACACAGTGTATATACATAATTGGCATGGCATTGCACACACAGTGTATATTCATCATTGGCATGACATTGTACACACAGTGTATACACGTCATTGGCATGGCATTGTACACACAGTGTATACAATCATTGCATGGTATGGCAATGTACACATAGTACAGTAAGCTGGGCTTACATAAAAACGAGCTGTGAAATTTTTGATAACGTTAAGTTGATAATAGAGGATAGAGATATTAGAGGATAGAGTTAGTGGAGGACACAAATAATAGAGGATAGAACTAGTAGACGATAGAGATAATTGAAGTGTATGCTCTGACCCTACCAGTAGGTGGTACGCTAAGAGACAGATGGGGGAGGGGAGAGAAACCTAGAGAAGTATTACGGCTATCAAGCTGTAATCTTGCTATTTGCGTGTATGTTCCTGTTCCTATACTTGTTGATATCACTCATTGATCGAGAGGTTCCTACATTTAATGCAAATCATTAAATTACAGGTTTTAGATCCCGTACGTTGACGGACTTGCAGAGTCATAGGGCAGTTTGATTCAAAGTTACCTTGATTAGTAAGATTAGATAAGTAATTGTATAGATAGAATAAGTTATTGCAATATGTAATTGTAATAAATGCTCTATTGAACAGTTTAGATTGCAATAGAAACATGTGCCCATCTTGATATGCTCTACATATTCTCGAAGCAGCGCAACCAACGACTTACTGTGAATTTGAATCATTTGAAGCGAAAAATTCCCTATCTAACATATGACAAATCATTGGGCACAGACAAATCGTTAGCTCAGGCTGTGAACCATGCAGGTGCAGTTGTTTTGCATATCTTTGGAATTAAGCTACGGTAACCCCTACTTTTGTAAATCAACGGAGTTGGCGATTTAAAGGCAAACGTAGCTAATCAGTTCAGGTTGTAAGCGCATAAGGTTATACAATTGATGAACGAGTGCATTCATTGAGTGGTTCAGGTAGAATATCGAATAATGGTACACTGTCGCGTAACCTGCCTTTGTCACTGGATAAGATTTGTCACGCTGTTGCCATATGCCACATTTTTACTGTTACTGCTAAATAGCGGTTTGAAATGAAGCAATTTTCCTCTGTTGTGGGACAGGCTTCAATGTTAGAGTTTATGAAACTAAAAAATGTTTATTTGGATGGATTGGAATTGATTGTATAAAAGAAGATGGATTTTTCGAAACTAGATATTAGAGCTCTGTAGGTGAGAAATAATTGTTATAGTTCATTTGAGTATTTGTTATTGTTCATTTGAGTACTTGTTGTTGATAATTTGAGTACTTGTTACTGTTCATTTGAGTATTTGTTATTGTTCATTTGGGCACTTACTACTTATTACTTCTCGACCTGTGTACATATCTTCTTTCAGTTTACTTGAATTGCTGCAGACAGTTGCTGTGTACTTATTGGGTCCCACTGTTATACATATCTCGTCGTTGCTCAATTTGCAGGCTATTCTGTATAAAAATTGTACCATTGTACCTCTGCAGGATTATTGCATCATATTTTGGTTTACTAATAATACAAATTTTAAATTGTAATCTAAAGAATACATAAATGAATGTACTTTCTACTGTTCGATGCTATTACACAGAGAGACAATTTCTTGAACTGTTTCCTCTGGTTGTGATAACTGATTTTGTCCTCATGGTCTCTCGATAACGGGCCACTTGACATCCGCATTTATCCATTAGCTTACAAAATTTATTTGGTCTGGATTCGTGCTATGTACGTGCGTGTGTATTAAGTGTTGATGTTAATAAATAGACTTTTTCTCCATCCTCAAAGCCTGAAAATTGACCAAGGCCCAAGTTCAATTTAAGCTAAGTCTACTGCGAAGAATTGGTGTTATGAGTGCAGCTCCTGGTGAACTTCAGCTGCTGTCAGCTGCGGTCAGCTGCTGTCAGCTGCTGTGTGATCGTTGCCCTTCACGTGAGAACGCGCAGTCAGTATATCGGACACATTTCTTCCCTCCCACAGGCAGAGTAAATTTGAAGCTCTCCAAGTCTTTGTTTGGAAACTGCAACCTTTGTGCGCTGAAAGTTGGTCTGAAGTTCTTGTTGGTAATACTGCTTAGGGAGGAAAGGATGGTAAATGAAAACAAAAAATATAACCTTAGCTGATTAGTTGTTCACCTAACATAAAACTACCAGACTGGTGAAATTTTTAATTTAAACACGTAAATCGTGTTTTTATTGTAAGAAATTTATCATTTTCGAGCCAAGTCACGAAACTTGTCGAGGAATTGTTCAGAGTTGAGTAACAAAGTCGACAATTTTGGAGCGATAGTTGGTTTTTGCAAAATATGTCGCATTGTGTGCTTTGATCTAATTTCTTTCAAAATGTCCTACCTATAGTAAAGGAATAAAATCATAAACTAAAGGACCACTATATTGCCGCTACTTGTCTACTCTTTTGCATAGTCTCTTATGACATAATTAGCAATTAGCTAATTGACTCGTACCTATTTCCAGGTCGAGCCTGAATAAGCGACTACCTGATTATGCCTTGCATTAGCGGCAAGTTCCCTCTCTCTCTCTCTCTCTCTTAGTGCAATGCCTACTGGCAGGTACATGATATATTACGCCTCCACTTTTCTCTGTCTTCCGCTTTCCTCTTTTGTCCACATATGAATGGATCTTTAAATCATCTAACCTAATCTCGGCCTTTCTCTGCCTCTATTTCCTTCCATTCTGCCTTCTCTGACCTCTTTTAATAGGCTTTCCCCCCTTAAAACTTAGAGGCAAGTTAAATCAGTTAAATAAGACTAAGTAGATTGAAGCAAAGCAATGCGGTAAAATAAATAAAAGTGGAATAGGAGAGAATGCTTTTTGATTCGTTGGGAGCTATTTCAGGTCAAAATGTGTGGTTTAAGTATACGCATGTATTATAAAGTAACAACTAGTGGATGTTACATCTGTACATTCTAGCTGTAAAAGTTAACACACAGCTTCAGTGTTAGTTCATTTATGATGATAACTTTCACGTTTATCACCTCTCATTTTACTCTGATTCATTTGCACCATAAAAGCAACTTGGACAGATATCCATTTACCGATCCAGAGTATATATGAGATTTTACTATATTGTTAGGGGTTCGAATCACCTGATATTGACAATTTCACAAAGTCACCCCATGCGTTGAGAAGATACGCCTTAATATATTACGGTGTAGTTTTAGTATTGTATGTATCATACTATCATATCATTTGTAACATGATATATGCAACATTATGTATGAAATGAAGGTAGTGCAAGAGTTGTATTAGCAGTAATTATTATAATTAGTATTAATTAGTAGTAGTAGTAATAGTAGTAAGTAAGTACTATTTATACTATTTTATTACTATTTCTTTTTTACTACTATTTTAAATACATTTTTTATTATGTACGAAGATAATGTATATGTTTGGTTTAAAATATTAAAAGATGTATAAGATGCACATTTAGAGCGGAGTTGTATGTTATATTTAGGCCTATAGCCTCGTATACCGTAGCAGTTGTGGTTTTGTACATTTTCTAATTCACATGTTTAGAAAGCGCTTCTGAGCTTTTGTTACGAGTGCATCATATTAATATCTGATTCACTGGTTAATTTCTTTCCGAATACACACGGGTTTAATTCTGAAGTAGATGTATTTTGAGAAGTAATCTGGTCTAATATCTATTTAGCCTACATTGATTTTGTTAATGCCGCTGCGCCGGAGTTACTTGGGATAGCGCACGGCCTAGCTACTAGGCTAAGAGCAACGGCCTAGCTGCTAGGCTACCAGTAAAGGACTAGCTGCTAGGCTACCAGGCTTAGCTGCTAGGCTGCGTGCCACTGTTTACTCGTAGTACTTGACTGAGGCAAGGCTGGCCTGGCATGATTAATTGCCTGTGCCATTCGGCATTGCTAGCCTATCTAGGTATATACTTAACACTTCCGGCTGGGTCTCAGGCTTATATTGATCGACGTGTGAATGTAGAAATATGGGCAAACAGGCGATCAGAATTTAGAGGGCGTGGGGACTTGAATATTAATATTTTATCCGTTAAGCATGTCGTCTACTGCAGTTCGAAATTTGAATGATATGATGATGGTGATGATGATAAAATGATCTATGACGATAATGAAGGTGATAATGAATGATAATAAGAAGGTGATAATGAATAATAAGATGGTGATAATGATGATGATGGTGATGACGATGATGATGATGCTGGTGACTATGATAGTGATGAAATTGATGCTGATGATTATGATTATGATGATGATATAGTGATATGACTGATCCTGGATTTCGAGTGTCAGCCTGATCATATCTGAAATGTCTCGGTCTTCTTGTGATGAAAAACTGACGTTAAACTCTAGCTGCATTCATGACTAGTGTATCGTATGTACGCAAAAATATTATTACACGTTGATATGCTGCTTTATTAGTTTACTTACACGTATGATCTACCCGCCTTAGAGTGTATAAAACCTGTAACCGGCTGAAAATAATCTATTAACAATATGACGAAAATCTTCCAGGTTTTGTCATTTTCTCTTTCATCACACAAAGAAGGTACCTCTCAAAAAATGTACCTTTTCAAAAGGTACCTCTCTAGGGCCCATCGATTGGACGGATAAGTCAGAATTATCTGATAAAGGGTATTTGATGAAGACTGTTTTCTACGAATGTTTATTGGATTTCTCTAATCTCCTGTAGGTTGACCTATGATCTACATTCTACATCTGTTTTTTTATCTTATTTCATTAATTAACATTTTATCGTTTATCTTGTCGAATCTTCGGATGCATACCGGTCTTTATAAGATTGTAGGGAAGGCTGGTTCAGAGGTCTATGGTTAAGAGAACCGGCAACTATCGAACCGGTAATTTGATATATACCAGTTTATTTACATACTCATTAACACGAGTGGGCGTTAACTTGCAGTTGTGTTTAAAATTTAATACTCTTATAATTCCCACCAGTTTTAATAGAACTAACATAACTAAAATATTCGACGTATAAAACATAATAACTCATAGTAATAAATACTAATAATACCTACGTTGAATTCGTATTTCATGTTCGTATCTTAAATCATTTAACCTTGGTTAAACTATTTTCTCTTCATTCATGATGCAAACCCCCGGCATTATTGAAAATCTCAACCACGTAGATCGTGTAGCTCGGTACTGAAAGTTCGGAGAATATGTTCGATACAGCTGAGGCCTAACATGTCCTCCTAGCTGAGTGGGGAGTGGTGGTTGAGGGGTGGAACAGCCTGTAGTGCCTCTGGCAGACACTTGAAGGTTGAGCTGTAGGCTGTTAGGTCAAGAGATCGTAGCTGCCAATCGTAGCTAATTACCAGCTGCACTGGATTCAACAAAATCACTAGCTGCTGCCGACCAGAAATCCAGATGTTAAACAGAGTTATGAATTATAATGAGGGCAAATGTTAAGATTATTCGCTAGGTTTATCTGGTATGTTTTACGGTGTTTACAATTTTCACTTCTTCAGCCTGAATTAGTAAAGGTAGGACTTATTCGACGAATAAGTTAGAGAAGAGTAATGATCATATATATTTAGGAACTTTTCAGATCTGTTATTGTCTGATCGGAGATCTTTATTCATGTAGATAACCTCTACAACAGCCGTGCCTATAACAGTCTGTTCGTCCTGTGTATGTCTGTGTCTGTCGCCCTGTGAGCTTTGTGTATATCTTTATTTGTCGTATTGAGTGCCTGGTTAGTTACTAGGATCTGCTTTCTTCTCTGTTATTCCTATAGTTACTTTTAATTGGACCTAATATTATGTGTGGTTAGTTGTAAACGGGGTTAGTTTGGCAGTGGCTCCCGTGGCAACGAATGACACAGAAGTGACAGAACGCCAGCAGAAATAAAGCTAGCTAATATCAAGTGTCGTTTAATATCTGTACTGCTCATACATGTACTTTACATGTAAAGTCGAACAACTTGTGTTACCAGTCTTGAGTCTGAGTCATACACTAGAGTAATACAAAAATATGGAAATATAGTAATGTCCACTAACGCACATAATTATTAGCATGAAATTATGTATAATTGTTCGCCAGTGAAAGATTTGAAGCGGGTCTACGTTTAAAATATGCGCATATTTATACTGGAATTTTAATGAGACCCTGTAAAAAGGCACAATCTCCATACGAAGGTCTGTAACACGGTGAGGTGGAAATCCTAGGCTTAACAAAATGTCTACACAAAATGTCACAAATACGAAGGCGGAGGCAATTCAGGGGCCGGAGCATTGAGATAGACCAGCCTATAGATAGCTATCGATGTATGAATTTGGAGACTGGCTTGAGAGTTTTCAGAATTGGAACTGCACCATTTTTAATATTGGGAACTGCTGCAACTCGATACATCTGAAGGCTAAATTTATGTGGAGGGATAAAACCTCGACAGCGAATTAAGCAATGGATTAAGACACAAGTAGAAATAACTTGTGTGCATATCGACGAATGTGGTCTAAGAATGAGATCAGAAGTATCCTACTTTGAAGTATCCTTACCCTACTGGGCAAGCAAGAGATAAACAAAGATTTGGCCATATATATTTGAATAGTCTTGCATAGATGAATCACTATCTATTAGATCCATTAGTCCTCGAGCGTGTTTGTAAAAAAAAGAAATGAAATACAGTTTAATACAATCAAAAAATGTAAATTATAAAAGTAAAAGGTTATATTTCTTCTGACAAGTATATAACTAATTGGCATTTTAAGTAATTTTCACTGATATTTCTAAAACCCTAGCGTTTAGTGTATTTTGATTTGTATAAATAAACCTCTTATAAGCATCTTAGATGACATTTGCTGGAAAATTGTACATTGTACTGAGAGTTATTTAATTTACGACACACATCAGCAGGCCATCGTGTGCACTTAAATGTATACGGTTGCTGCAGTGAAGCCGTACTGCGTGGTGAGAAATCAATTATGCAGTGCTGGGCTATTGTTGACTGACTGCAGCACTGTCTGGGCATGCACTAACGTGAGGGGGAGGGAGGGGCGCAGCTGTGGGGTGGGGTGTTAGGCTCTCACGCAGCTGCTAGCCTGCTCACAGGCTGACGCGTCAGACGACGTACAAACAGATACAAACACAGATATATAGCATAACAAAAGCAAATATGAGAGTATGCAGGCGGATATAAGGACATCTAAACAAGGCAAGACTGATAAAGTGAAGGGGGTGGTTGTTGTATAGCGTGCACCCCTCCCCGCATGATAATTTAGCAGGCTCGAGTACCCCTCCCCCACTGAATCCCGCTCTATGTTATCGATGGCTATCGGTGGTTGCGTTAATTTAGCCCGTGAGTTCAGTCGGTCTGTAGGATCAGCACTTGTTCTTTGTTACCAGTGAAGAGTATGTGTCACTCGGCGTACTTGGATTATATTCGCGCATTACTACGTACTACAGCCTTGCTTTAGATTAGTTTCTAGATTACTTTTATGTAAGTATGTTTTTATCGAATAAAGCGTAGAATATATATTTTATGACGTTGTTAACTTGGTATACAGTCGAGTGAATCAAAGAGTGTTTTTGTATAGGTTAGGTTGGAATTGGGTAAAATGATCCATAGTTGTTTAGCGTTGATTTCGTACAAGATGACACCGGAGATACGAGATGTAATTCTATTGTAGCCTAGTAGGGGGGTTCGAGTATTATTTATAACAATTTCTTAATAGTATTTTAATATATTGAACGGACCTCCAATGAATCTCTTAATTGTTAGCTACTTCAGTTTCGCTGCCTGAAAGATTGATCAGCGTCGAACCCAGCCCGGGGCCGGTCTTATAATCATCATACGGGAATCTAACGAGGTGCCCACGAGCTGTTTTATTGGCCATTAGGAGGCTGTTGAAAGATTTAAAATTATTTTCCCATGAAAAGTTGCCAAATAAAGTGACTAGAATTACACTCTGCTGCGCCATCATTCTAACATAACAACAATTCGAGTGTTACTGTAATCAATGACAACATCGAGCACAATGAGGATGATGATGAATTGCAGAGGTTTGAGCTTCAAGGACGGATTCCGATTTCCTATGTTCTGTTGTAGGCACAATCAGCGACTTGATAAACCTTCATTCAAATGTAAAACTAGTAGATCTACTAAATCTTCTAAATGTGAATCAAATAGATCTACATGATCTTGACTTGCTTAGCACATAGCGGGATTTAACGTAACGTAACGATATCCAGCTATGCTGCAGTAGAATATCAGCTGAATTTATGTTGATACGGACGTTTTATTAGTTCATGTTTTTCTTTCAAAATTGTAATCGATCACCTCCACGAAAATTTGTATGTTTCAAAATGTAATGTTGAGATGAAAATTTTACTGAAAATGATTGAGAAAGTAAAGTAGTAGATGTGGTTAGTAATTGACAAGAGACAGATTTACACCTGTAACCTCTAGGGTACTCTGTAACCTCTAGGTACTCTGTAGCCTCTCTGTAACGTCTAGGGTACTCCGTAACCTCCAGGGTACTCTGTAACCTCTAGAGTACTCTGTAACCTCTCTCTGTAAGCTCTAGGGTACTTCTGTAACCGCTAGGGTACTCTGTAACCGCTAGGGTACTCTGTAACCTCTAGAGTCTCCATATCCAAAATGAATAGACATGACAGTGCTGGAGATATTGATTTAAAAGTAAGATCGTAACAAAATGGCACCACTGTAATACAATAGTGATAATGATAATAATAATAATAATAGTATTAGTAATTATAATAATAGTAATAATAAGATAGGTTTAGCATCCGTTACTCTATAAAACGATGATACCAGGGAATTACATGAGTATATAATGCTTTTACAAATTTATTTTGCAATTTATATCAATGTAATAAGATGGTTCACCGCTAGAAAGGCTTTTAACGTCAGTTTCCTATCTTAAGAGCTTGTCACTTACGGAACAATCAAAAGGTTTGAACCTAGCACATTCTGATCCGCAGTAACGTGTCCTACCAATATGCTACCTGATGAGTCCAAATAGTTCTATTTTCTTACTTGATAACAAGAATTATCATAATAATTTATAAATAGTAATAAGTAATAGTAGTAAGTAATTATGGAATTTTATATTAAGTTTTGTTTATCTTCTTTCATTAATAGTTATGCCATTGTGAAAGCAACATCGAGCTTTGTACATGAAGGGACTTGTGCTATAATTTCGCGTTTTTATACAGTTTTTGAATTGTGCATATCAATTAGTATATGGGTTGCTGATTAATTGGTGTCGCAACCTGGCACTGTGCGAAATCTTATGCTCGTTACTGGCGATATTAATTTTATTTATAGCCTGAAGTCATCATCAGCCGATGTGGTGGTCGTTAAAAGACGTAGATATGAAATAGTGTAATTTGGTGAAATGGAAATCTAAAGTGTAAATCCAATTTAGATTGACATAGAAATGAATAAGTGATGTGTAAAATTATTTAAGAACAATTTTTGTTGATAGATTTTGTTAGTTAACGAAGTTTTCTATAAACTAATTATTACAGTTATTATTACGTCGTATGTTAGTTTACGTCAATATGTTTCACTGTAACTCATTCTGACGTGGACTAAACGGGTCTATTTTGAAGACTGTGGTTACACATTTCTTTAACACCTCGCTGCGCTTTCTTAACATTAGCTAAAGTGCAGCAATTCATGCGTGTAGAGTGCCGCACGAGTCATCTAAATGTGTGTGTGTGCGTGTGGGTGGGTGTGCGTGTGTGTTGTGTCCAAATCAATGTAGACTAGTAGAGTTTATTACTAAGAAAATTATTTTTTAATTAGCTTTGACAGCTAAATTTGACGAGCAAATGTTGACCCAAAGATATTTTATACTTTTTTATGATATTCAAGTAATTTAGTAAGTATGGAGGTGAATTCTAAACGAAAGTGAATTCCAAATTATATTAAAGTACTATAGTAATTATCTGAATTTTAAACATCTTGTGATTTAATTTTAGGCTAGCCTTTACACTGCAGCCGATTAAATAAGAAAATGGTATTTGGGGAAAACATTACACGTGTAGCATATATACTTAAGCTGTAGCATATAAACTTAAGTCTTATAGTACATATTGGCAGTCGTCTTTGTCTTTATCTGCTCGATGCCATCAGTGTTTTCTATACAACATGGTTATTGCGCACTGTATTGTATAGAATAATGACTTTGGGCTGTCTGATAGTTCGCTCGTGAACACCGTGCTGTGATTCGTCCAAGCAATCTCTCCAGAAATGTACATGTAATTGAAACTTACTTGTGTATATATTTCGAAAAGGGCAGTATACGGAAACAGTAAACGGTTATGTATTTCTTGGCTTATTTAAATGATGTATTTTGTCATTGCTTCTAGAACATGAACTTTAAGTTTTAAAATTTGTAATGCGTTTGAGAATGTAGTTGAACAAACGCCCCCGACCATTTGCCTGCAATGTTTGCCATAATACTAACCGTCATTAATTGCTTATGATAGAAATCCCTTTATGCTTAGTTTGATATGCTTTCATTAACGGCTGGAAATAGCTCTATTATTTCAATCGATAATGACAGGATAGGCGAGTAGCCAGTCGTATGGCGTGTAAATAATTATGCGACTAAAGCTCTCCCTGGCTGTGTTATGTAGTCACGATATCAGGTCAGGCTGATAGTGTATTATAAAAATTACGTTGCGGCACTGAAGCAGCTGCGCTGTAGCGTGCAGCAGCTGTGCTGTAGAGTTCAGCAGCTGGGCTTATTGCGTGCAGCAACTGCGCTCTAGCGTTCAGCAGCTGGGTTTATAGCGTGCAGCAGCTGGGCCTAAACGTGCAGCAAAATGTGCTGAGCACAGCAGCTAGCTGGGCTATTTCGCCCAGCTAGCTGCTGTGCTCAGCACATTTTAAGTTGATTTAACATTGATATGATCAATTACTAGACGGCTGCATGACGAAGCTAATAGGGTAAGTGGTGGGATTACATCGTAGAGGACTGGGGGAACTGATATCCTTTCAATTTCTTTTTAAAAACCTTCAAAACCACGTGTTTCTGTTTGGCCGAGTGGTTGATCTAATTTGTAGCGCATTTTCTTAATAGACTAGAGGCCGCGCCATCGAATCTCATCAGGACCGTAGCGATGACGTTCTGGAAATATTGATCGCTAAGAATTCTCGTTCCGTGCACTGTTTTATGGTCTACTTTCTGTAGTCGCCACTGCTTCGTCTCTTTGATGCGATCGATATTGTCATGGAGTACAATAACCCTCGATTTGTGTTGTTGTTTTTATTGTTTATCTTGCACCAGTTTTCTGTTGCTAGCTTGTTGTATTATGATATCTAATGCTGCAACTGCTGCGGCCTTTAAGCTGCTGGACCGAGTTATTTGCTGCATTCGCTAAAATAGGTTTAGCTGATTCCGTAGCTACTGACGTCATATTGATAGTTACGTTTATACTCCAGAGCGACATAGTTGATATTTAAAAGCAGGGCTTGGCAGATTTGTTATAATGCTGAGACTGTTGATAGATATTCTATGGAATATTAATGGATATTCTAGACTATGATTTGAGAAAAGATTTAGGCGCTTTTCTCTCTAAAATGAAAAACCCTTAAAGATTTGAAATCATTTGAATATAAATGTTAAAGAAAATTTGTAAAAGAATAGCAAAGCTTACATTATGCGTTTGTTATGTAAGGAAATGAACTTTACTGTTACTGCTATTACTGAATCAATATTGAACGGTTATGTGCTGTTTTTGCAGTTATCGAATCGATATTGAACGATTATGTGCTGTTATTTCAGTTATCGAATCGATATTGAATGGTGAAGAGCCCAGCGCAAGACTATGCCGCAGCAGAAGATGTAAAGTCGACCGCAAGTGCGAAGTCAGCTCTTCCGTCTCGCTAACAGCTGCTGTAAGTTGTTGTTGTTGCTCATGAGCAGCTACTGTAAGTTGTTGTTGTTGTTGCTCACCAGCAGCTAGTGTGAGTTGTTGTTGTTGCTCACCAGTAGCTAGTGTAAGTTGTTGTTGTTGTTGCTGCTGACCAGCAGCTAGTGTGAGTTGTTGTTCATCAGGAGCTAGTTTAAATTGTTGTTGTTCATCAGCAGCTAGTGTAAGTTGTTGTTGTTGCTCACCAGCAGCTAGTGTAAGTTGTTGTTCATCAGCAGCTAGTTTAAGTTGTTGTTGTTCATCAGCAGCTAGTGTAAGTTGTTGTTGTTGCTCACCAGCAGCTAGTGTAAGTTGTTGTTCATCAGCAGCTAGTGTAAGTTGTTGTTGTTGTTCATCAGCAGCTACTGTTAGTTGTTGTTGCTCACCAGCAGCTAGTGTAAGTTGTCGTTGTTACTAAAATTTACAATAGTTGCTTGTTTCGATGATTTGACTAAAATCATGATTTAACTAACATACATGCTACGCAGTTTAGTGGTTTTATAATCTATACTTTGAAAAAGTAACCTTATAATCTTTACTTTTAAAAAGTAATCTGCATAATTTAGTAGCCTTAACATCTTCTTTGAAGTATATAATAACCTGAGTAGTTTGGAAATCTATGTCATCATTAGAGCATTTATAACGTATGTAGTTTATGGCATTTATTATTTAGTAGCTTTTTAAATATATAGTCTCACGTCCATAACAAAGATTTCTGTACGAGATCGTACGACTGATAATCGACTCAGAAACCTCCCGTTTGACTAGCAAATGTCCTTTGGATTTGACCATCCTCTGGACATTTTAATTATTTTAATTTATTAATCAGTATTTTAAGATGATAAGTTAAGTCAGGCTATGATAAGTTAAGTCAGGCTATGGTAAGTTAAGTCAGGCTATGATAAGTTACGTCAGGCTATGATAAGTAACGTCAGGCTATGATAAGTAACGTCAGGCTATGATAAGTTAAGTCAGGCTATGATAAGTTAAGTCAGGCTGTGTGTTTACAGGGTAAGAGTTTAACAAAGCCTGATCGTGTTAAGAGAGCGAGCAGTGGATCACAGAGACTGTCTTCTGTTGAGTCAGCCAGACAGTCCACTGAGGCAGCTAAGCACTCCACTGAGGCAGCTAGAGGCTGCTCTGAGGCAGCTAAGGACTCCAGTGAGGCATTACTGCTCTCCGCCAACTCAGGTCAGTGGCTGCATGATGATCGCGTAGCTTTTGAGTAGAGTACTTAACTCTTGATGCTGGTATTCGAAGGTTGTATTTTACACCGGAATTTAGGAAGAGTATGAAGTAAACATAAATTTAAATCAAGCGGTGTTTTTTGGTGATACATTTAGTTGATTTTTCAAGTGTTTCTTTTGAATTTTTCTGAACCTGTTTGATGAAGTGCTTAAACCTATCTGAAGATTTCCTTATTTAGCCTCATTTGTCATGAATCGAATTAATCTTTAAATATTTTAACAGACATTTTACTAGATTGAGTTTAAATTAACTTTGAAAATGTAAATTCTCTATTAATCTTTAATTGAATTACACTTTTGATATCTTAAAATGATCATTTAAGTTGTGTATACTTTCATTTTTCTCACTCTTGATTTGTAAGATTTATATCTATTCGTTAAATTTACGGGAAGTCCCATTGTAATAAGAGATTTTAAATCAACCAGTGTCGTCGAGTATTTGTTTAAGCTCTTTTCTAGCGACAAGATTTATTTATTGTTCAGGTGGTTGCAAGGCAAGCCTTTCATCCAAGGAAGAAAATTCTGATTTGAAGAACAGTAAAAACTTGAATAAATCTGCAGATGAATTTGTTTCCGACGTTTCCGTTAATAGGTCACTTGATAAGTTAAATAGGTTAAATTCGACTGACTCGGAGGAAATTGAATCTTCGTCACTTGGTTTGAGTCAGCCAAATCGGCAGCCGCACTTAAAATCACAGCAGACAAGGCAGCAGTCACCGCAGCTAAAGCGTCATAAGCAGCTGGAGCCAGCTAGGCAGCAGTCTGCGCAGCAGCTTAAGCAGAATTCTTCACGGCAGCGTAAACAACCAGCTGCAAGACAACAGCAGCAGTCGCCGCTGCTGAATAGAAGTAAATACGACAAGTCTAAGGTTGACGACGCTACAAGCTCTGCCTCATCGTCATCTCTAGACAGTAATAACAGCGAGATCGCGACTAGTCGTGACCACGGCGATCTTAAAAACTGGACAGATAAGAAATTGAGTGAGTTAAAACAGACTTTCGTAAAGCAAGAGTCGTTCAGTAATAATAGTCAGCCTGTGGTGGAAATAAAATCAATTAATCCTAAGCTTAGCGATTCAGATTTCGCTAAATCCGAATCGGGTGCTGAAAAACAGTGCAAAGATAGAAAGTCGAGGATATTCTTTGAGTCTAAAGCTGGAAAAAAGCAGAAATCCGTCGCTGCGTCATCAGAATCGAAGAATATTTATTCGGAATTTGAGTTTAAAGGTGAAGAAAATAGCTCGGATTCGATCGAAGACTGGACACCAACAAAGCGACTGTCCGATAGCAAATCCAAGATAAAGTGTTCGACTGACTTGGTGTCTACTCCTGAGCCCCCGCTAATCGAAAGAGCACCGAGCGAGACAGATTCTGCGTCTACTGAAGAAGCTGAGTCAGAAACTGACCGTGCCAAGTGCTTTGTTGAATCTGAACCTGCCGCCTCAGAGATATTTTCTGGGGCACAGAGTGAAATCTTAAAGGAGGAAAAGTTAAAATCATCATCATCTTCTAAATATTCAACTCAATGTAAGGAAGAATCGTCGTTAAAACACAAAAGTTTGTGCAAACAAGAGACTGGTTTGACGTACAAGAGTTTTTGCAAAGAAGAGTTTAAAGTGGAATCTAAGTTAAATATGAGCGATAAGAAGAGCATGTCGGGCATTGACATTAACCAGCCACTGACTGATCAGTTTATTATGACACAGAGGCTGAGAGCGACCCCCGATGGTCCACAGGAAAACCGTGGCAGCAGTAGCTTAGCTGCGAGAACGGCACACTTCGATATCCCGAAGATGGTCGAGCGAGCCATTTCTGAGAATATCGAGAAAGAACTGCGCAATAGCGAAAGTAAAATTGACAATAGCAGCAGATATTCGCTAGCTGATGTAATAAAGTACAGCCGAATATCTGAAGGTAAAGATTTAAATTCGACGAACGCGAGCGGATATCGTTATTCGTTAGATTCTAATGAAAGAACTACTGCGTCTGATAAATATAGATCAAATCTGCAAGGCAGTGTTGAGAACTTGAGAGATGCAACCAAACAACTGTCCGGTGTATCTCTGGCGAACAATGAAGGGTTTACTAGCAACGGGCGAGATGTGAAGCCAACTAACGCGCAGTTAAATTATAATAAACCCGTCCTCGTCAATTCTAACCTAAACCCGGTGGCTGGTTCTTCAGCCGCCAAGCCATTGTTCGATGTTAGTGGTACGTCCAAATCCTCTGCAGAATCTTGCCAGACCAGCGCAACGACTCAGCAAAGGCACCCCAACACTGCTCATCAATCTCTTAAAACTAATCACAACTTCGCTGTCTCTCAGGGTAATGTACGGCGGGCTGCCGAGTCGCCTGCTGCTGTTAAATCTACCGGGGAGCAGGGGCCGAAGCCGCTCCCGGGGTTTCCGCTGTCGTCACTTGTTGAGGATAGGATTCACCCGGCTGGGCTTATTTCTCCCGCTGCTATTGATCCAGCTGCCCTTCAGCTGCTGATGCAGAGCCAGCTGCAGCATCTGAGGCCGCAGCAGCTGCACACAGCTGCTCCGCTCCTTGCACCGTTCCCACAGATATCATTGGAGTGGATGCAACGATATCAGGTTAGAGAGTACGATAAAGTTTTAACGTCGTTTTCTCTGGCTGAGGCAATGTCAGAAAAGTTTCGTAACAGAGATAGATTGCTTGAAATTGATACCAGTAATCTGCTTCTATGTATTTCTTGTTGATTGGTAGTTTTGAAGCTTATAATAGTATTGTTGATATACTTACATCAATATACTTAAGTTAATATACATTGATTGATATACTTAAATCGTTGTTCTGCAAAAACTTGCGACTGAGGCTGATTGTCCTGCAATTGAAATGTAACTCGAATATCTTGCTATGGTGTTGCGTTTCCTATGATGATTTTGTACATCTTCCTGCCTGCAAGTAGTAACAGCATTCCATGGACAAACTAGTCGAAAGACAAATATTGCTTAGTGTCAATTTTGCCTAAAGTTTTCTTCATAAAAATATGTATCTTCTGAGATGGTTTCCTATGATAATTCTCAGTTTCTGCTTAGTCGCCTCGTAAGTGTAGAGTAGAGCAGATAATGTTTATTTTTCAGCAATGATACAAAATGCATGATCGACATACAATGCCTCAACAGCAATTCCTACATCTATAGCGAGAAAAATTTTGTCGTCAGTGAAGATGCGGAGTATCTGAGTAAGAAGTGTTCTGCTGCTGGTCTATTCGCTATTAGACCGCAGTTATGTATATGCAATTTTGAATTTGTTTCAGGAGGAACTTCTTCGTTCTCACTTTACTCAGCAGCTGCTTCATCAGAGCGCCTTGAAGGCCTCGTTAGAGGAGAAGTCTGCCAACAGCTCTTCTGGTTCAGACAAGAGGAGGTCGACTGAAACACCTCGTCATAAAGAGGTGCCACGACCCGCCAGATGTGCTTCAGGCCTGTCCGATAGGTACTGCTTGCTATTTAAACTTTGAGATACCTGTTAAAACTTGAGGACTGAGCCGTTAGTTTATCAGCAAGCTAACAAGTTAGTAGTAGTAGTAGTTAATAGTAGTAAGTTGTCAGTAAGTTAACAAGTAAGTTAGTAGTGGTAGTTAATAATAGTAGTTTATCAGTAAGTTAACAAGTTATTAGTAGTAGTAGTTAATAGTAGTAGTTTATCAGTAAGTTAACAAGTTAGTAGTAGTAGTACTAGTTAATAGTAGTAGTTTATCAGTAGTTAACAAGTAAGTTGGTAGTAGTAGCTAATTGAAGTAGTTTATCAGTAGGTTTCGGTGAAATAGTCGACGCTGGGTTCAAATCGAGTGCCGGCCCTGTTCTTGATGTTCTTTCGAGATAGGAAACTGACGTTAAACTAGGCTTTAGCTTTTAGATGGTACAGTATATTTTCATATGAATATTTGGATTCAAACTGGCTGTTCAACAACTGTAGGTCGGGGTGCAGTTTGTAACAGTAAGGCTTACACAGTAAGGCGCAGTATTTAAGACCTGTGTACTTATTCAGATATTGACGCAATAGACTTCGTGTAGCAGGCAGTAGAACAATTTTATGAAGCAAAATTGTCTACAGTAAATAAATGCTGTATAGGCTCGGTATTGTAGTACTGCAGTTTTTGTTAAAAATGTCTTTAACTAAAAGAAATTGATTTAAAATCAGTCAGTTGAATTATTAATAAATGTATTTGTTATGCAGGCCCATAGTTAGTTCTGTATCGCCTGACCATGGGCCACCTGTGCAAAAGTTTTCACATAACGTCAACGGTTCAATATCACTGCAGTCAGATAATAATGGCAGCATAACGGCTGGGATCGATCAACATTTCAGAGAGAGCTTGCAGAAGGCTGCAGAACAGCCTAAGGTAGTAAATTGACTCAGTTTTCATTGTCGATTCGACAGATATGCATTGTGTTACACAATTTAGTAGAATCATTGTATCGTCCATATTAACAAATGTTATGTTTATCTTGCATATTGCTGTGTAGAGCCTTGTTTGCGATTTTTGAGTGGTGATGATGTGTTTTTTATAATTTCTTACATGCTATGACTGGAATGCCTTATTCTTTACCGTTATTTCACGTAGGCGCACAGTGAGAAACTGAAAGATACCCATTTAAGAAGAAAATTATGCGCTTATCTATTATAATGAGCCAGTTCTGTCTGTCTGAAGTAACGCTGAGCGTCATAGCGTCATATATATATAATTCCTTAATAGTTTGGCTAATTACAGCTCTCTCATTTGTGCACTGTTAACGAACTTATACGCCCAATATACATGTATATTAAAATTTTATAGCAGCGTCATAACGCTAAATAATTTTCTAGCGATTAGGTCCCCTATATATTAAATTTTTTCTCTAAGTTATATTTTTCAGTCCGAAATATTAACGTTCAACATCTTTTTTGTTATTTATTAATAGTCTATTACCGATTCTATTCAATTTACTCAGTTTAGGTTTATATTGACAATTTTTAAGCCTATGTTGAAAACAATTTTTTAATATATAAGAAATATTTAGATATTGATATTTTGAGGGTCGTATGCTACTTCAATATAGAAAGTCGCCTTAGGATTGAGAGCTTAGAGTTCAAATTAACCTTTTTCCTAGATGTTTGCATTTTTGCACATGGGTACATTTAATTGTGAAAAATATTCCTAATGCAGTTGTAAAATACACTATAATAATATAATTAAAAGTATTAGATACCAATTGACATTCATTCGATTTAAATTCTTGTGCGATTTTGTCAATGGTTTAACATTATATTATCACGACTGATCTAAATTGAATTTTCCAGTTGCCGAACGGAATACAGACAATCAGTGATGTTCGCTCTGCCTCCCACGTCTCTGGTCGGGTCACTGACCTCATGGGTCAGGCTCCCGCCAGCGCTGAACCCTCTACGTCAGTTCCTCAAACCCGACCACCTAATTCAGCCAACGGATCAAAGGATTCAGCTTTATACCATTTTGGTTTCCTGCCAAGCAATCCGACATATGTCCATCAGAGCAGCGTAACCGAGCAGAAGTCTCCGGCGAAGGCTCAGGTTCGATCCCCGGGCCCTCCGGCTCTCGTGAAGGAAGTCCCTACACCGGACTCTAAGCTGACTCGTCTGGAGGCGAGCAGCAAGAGCGAAGCGCTGCAGTCGCTATTCGCTACCGGTCAGCCGGGAGACATCGAGGCGATGAAAGAGAAGATTCGAATACAGACAGTGAAGCAGATTAACCTGAGCAATGAGCGGCAGATGTCAGCAGTGAGGCAGAATCAGGGTCGATCTGACGTTTTGTTGAAAACTGAGAGTAGCGAGGAGAGAATGAGAAGTAACGTAGGTAATCATTTGGTTAATAATAAACCAACCGATAAGCCGTCCAATAGTGGATTGAACGAGGCAATGTTTGGTAAGGCTTTTGGACTGCCTAAGAACTTGAACGTTCTGAAAGTGGATAATTTGGCTGCTCTGCAGCAGCTAGGTGGCAGCGGTGTTATAGGAGCGCCAGCTGCTGAAGTTACACAACCTTTGAACGCTAAACATCCGAAGAGAAAAGGAAAGCAGAATGGCCCGGTGGACAATGCGGATTCAAAACTGTTGAATTTGAATATTCCTCAACTGTCGCCAGCATCGGTGACTGGCGTTGATCAGAGAGTGCTGGGTGCGGCTCCGTTAGCCATTGCCCTTTCTTCTGATCAGAAGATTTTGACCGGCGCTGGATCTATGAGGTCTACGGCAGAGAATTTGTCTGCTCCTCTCCTGGTGAATGGACAAGTGTTAAATGGCAGCCTAGGCGGGTCAGTTGTGCATTCTCTCGGTTTACTCTCGCACGGTCTAGTGTTGCGACCCGCTTTAGCTGCCACTGCCGCTAACAACATTAAGGTTTCATCGTTGACAGCAGCTACTGCTTCGTTGCCGAGGTTTTCGCTGCTGAACAATTCTGCTGCAGTGGCACTCTCAGCTGCTGGAGTTGCTGGTTTGGACGGACAGACAAAGCTCCATCCTGGATTTCTGCAGACGCTACAGCAGCAAGCAGCTTTTCTCCAATCCACTCACCAGCTGCAGATTCAGCTGCAGCAGAGCGAGTTGCTAAGACAGCAGGCAGCAGCTGGTCAGCAGCAGAACGAGTTGCTAAGACAGCAGGCAGCAGCTGGTCAGCAGCAGAGCGAGTTGCTAAGACAGCAGGCAGCAGCTGGTCAGCAGCAGAGTGAGTTGCGAAGGCAGCAGGCAGCAGCTGGTCAGCAGCAGGCGCAGGAGGCTTCTATTCATTCCAGCAGGAAACGTTCAGCCGACTCAGCCGGCTTGTTGGAAGAGAGTTCCTCAAGCAAGCGTCTTCATGACCAGAGTTCTACAGCCACGTCTTCTGCCGCCCAACCCAAGTATATCGATAGTTTTCGTTCTTTTGTTGAGCACGCAGTGCAGAGAGAGTTTCTGCGTGACGAAGAGGTTAGCATAGCTGCCGCCAAGGCTCAGGACGAGTCTCTTAAGTCTCAGGTTCAAAGCC
Source organism: Enchytraeus crypticus (assembly GCA_905160935.1). NCBI lineage: Eukaryota > Metazoa > Annelida > Clitellata > Enchytraeida > Enchytraeidae > Enchytraeus > Enchytraeus crypticus. The sequence continues at coordinate 84,897 of CAJHZI010000896.1, read as the reverse complement.
GAGCGGCGCCTGTGAGTGATGTCGCAGTAAATCTGTCTAAAAACACTTCTGTTGTTTGTTTGCCAGCTGTGTCAGCCAACAGCATTTTGTTTGAAAGTGTAACTGCACCGTCCACGAGTTTGACCAATGAAACTTCTGTGAAAAGACACTTAAATGGACCAACGGATGATAAATTTGTAACGAATAGCTTCACCTCTGATGCCAGGTTACATATAACGTCAGAGAAGATGATCCATGCCGGTTCTTTTATGCCTGTTGCAAATCAAGATTTTAAAATTGGCTCAGCGCCCCCTGGTGGTGTAGAATTGAGACCGGCGTCTAGTTTTATTCAACAACCAACTGCCGCCTTGTTGAAAGTCACCCCGGAGCCGAGTAAACCTTCTTCCAAGGTCATGTTCAGTGGACGAGCGCTGAATATTCAGGAGGAAAGTGGAACTTCTGCAGGCGTTAGACAGTTTGAGGATAGCGCGAGGCGTAAAGTTCAAGGGCAAATCATTGAACGACAGCCGTCTCCTCCTCTTCTACAAAATCTCTCGTCGTCGGCTTTCACTCCCGGCTCTCACCGTCAGTCGCCGCCAGATCTGCGCCGTAGACCTTCTCCACCACCTCGGGGTTGGTTCTTGTTTCTTCTTGCTTTATTTATGAAGTAAATAATTGTAAACACCTGTTGTTTGAGTCAACTCTCGGTCGCAATTTGTACAGTGCTTTAGATTTATGTTTAATTTTTGGAGTCTGGTCTATCTGTCTTCATTATTTACTTAAGTTTCAAATTTAATTGAATCATTTAATCATTCTTATTAATTCGTTTTAAGCTAAACTGCGGACATTGTCCCGTTTAACATGAGGAAGACTAATAGATCTAAAGGTCTAAATTATAGACACTTGCTTAAAATTGAATAATATTAAGTAACATGGCAAACAGTATTATATAATTACAATATTATAATATTAAATCTATAACATACAACATAATTATATATATATAAATATATTATATATAACAGATAACGTCTCAGTGCCTGAAGATGACCAGAAGGCTGGACAGACGGGCAGGTATCGGCCACTGACCAGGGTGGGCTCTGCGGTCAGCAACGACACTGACAGCGACACACGAAGCGCCTGCAGTCCCCTCTCCACCTCTTCCACCCAAACCTCCAGACCCTGCGAGCTAGATCAGGCTTCCTCCAAATCCGGTCACTACGCCAAGTTCAAGTTCAAGAAGGCCTGGATACACCGGTATACCGATGAGGATCAGAACGGTTGTCAGGATGAGGCAGTCAAGTCCAAGACCGTGGTGGCTGAGGCTGATGGTGGCGCCGTGAGGTCTTACTCAGAACTGGGTGGTGCACTGTCTAAAGAGGAGACGAATATAAGAGAGTCAGACGTGAAGGTTAAAGTGGCTTCGTGGATGGATATGTTATTTGACAATTTTTGTGGATATGCATTAGATTTTCTTACGATTATTTCAATTTTATGCTAAATTATTGGTAGGTATAGAGATTTTAAAAATAGAAGTATGGGCTCTTAGCAAATTTAAAGAACTCTCTGACATCTTGGTGTGATTTCATATGCTCCTCAATATCTTGAAATTACTTGCTCGCCCTAATTGTAAAGCGTTGATAGCCAGCTAATGTCAGCTAATGTTGCTAGTGATAGCTAATATAGTTAATATTGGTAATGATAGATAATGTTATATTTAATATTGTTAATGATAGATAATGTTAGTTAATATTGCTAATGATAGCTAATGTCTGTAAATAAAGCTAATGATAGCTAATATCAGTTAATATTGCTAATGATAGCTAATGTCAGTCAGTTGATGTTACTGTGCTACTTTCCGCACAACAGAAGGGTGTAAAATAAATGATATTTAACTATTTCTCTTAATCGTTTTTTTGTGTATGAACAAAATCATATCCTGTCAGTGATGTTCATCATTAATTGATAGATATCATCATGGATGATCGTGTGTTTACAGAAGAGTTCAAATGAGAGGAGAGACAGAAAGAGACGTTCTGAGGAAACGAATGATTCAGTAGTCAAGCTGCCTCGTTCACATTCACCAGAGAGCAGCAGCAGTACTTCCGTCGTTCACGACAACACTGCTGCTCTGCGCTCTAGAAAGAAGCAGGTCAGTAGCTGTCATTGACGACGATGACTCTGTATCTGCCAAACAGTAAAATACAATAAGTCGACTGTTTATATATGAAGAATTTGTAATGCAAATTTGTGCTATTTTCCAAATACTTTGTAATGCAAATTTGTGCTCTTTTCCGTTTTTCCTATCGTATGGCTATGCTAGGTAACTATGAGATTTTCAAGCATTTTCCAACTTCCCAGCTATATTGCCAATATCAAATTCAGTAGTGGAATCTTGCAGTGGACCTTAATTGTAGACTTCTAAAACAACATACAAAGCTTCAAAATGCATGTAATTAGTATTAGTACCTATTTATAAGTAGCTTATAACTAATTAGTTTGTAACTATGGAAAGCCATTAAACTAGAGTTAAAATTTGTAACTAAGTCATTGTCGTAACCACATTTTAACTTAAACTACTAACTGCGCAACTAATTTGTTGCTCATCTCTACCGACGAAGCTTATTCACGTGATAAGAGTATCATAACTTTACTTGTGCTCACTGTGGTAATATGACTAAGATTTTAGAAGGTCTCCAACTTGCTCAAATTTCTAGATAACGAAGAAGTTCTCCCTGGAGACTGCCAGTAACAAATCTGACGTCTCATCGTCCTCGTCATCTCATCTCTCCAGAGATACTGACTGCGTTGAGACGACGATCAATCACAGTGTGGACAGGGGGATGAGGATCATAAACAACAGAGCAGACTTTGAATGTGTGAAGAAGCTAAGTTCAAGAATAGCGGAATTAAAGAAGCAGTCAACCAGAGGTTTCACTTAATTAATTGCATCATTGATTATGTTTGTTGTAAGCTTGTACTTTTATTTCTCTTCTTGTACACTTTGTATGTATGCGACTTTACACTGAGTTTTTTGAATAAACATATATACATCTCTCTCTCTCTCTTCACTCTATATTAAATTAATAGCCTTGTAACTATGATCATCCCGATCTGTGTTGGATTAAGTTATATTATCTTATATTATCTGTGATAATATTTATATGTTCCTAAAATGATATGTAAAATCAATTTTTAAAAATTTATTGCTGCATATGAATGGAGCTAAGCTCTAAAAGTGATTCGGATAATTACATGTGATTAATTTAACGGGTGTTGACTGTATTTTCGCTGTAGATGACCTCTCGGCTATCCTGGCCAGCAAGCCTCTGAACCTGATGGACGACAACGAGTGCAAGTCCTCGCGCAAGCCTTTCCTTCAGAGCGGCTCGTGCGTGGAGAGCACCCCAAAGCTCGTCAAGTGCAGAGAGTGCAAGGTGGTGAGGGGCAAGAAGGGCAAGAACCAGGCCAACATCTTCTGTAGATTCTATGCGTTCAGACAGTGAGTGTTTAGACCGTTTGGTTAACACAACATCATTTTGTTAATAAATGTTAATAAGTATCGTTTGTTAAGATAGTCGTTGTTTATATGTTTCGTTTATTTATACTTTACTAAGATATTCGCTGTTTAGCTCACAATGTCTATTCAGTCAGACAGTGAGTATTTAGACTGTTTTGTTTACACAACATCATTTGTTAATAAGTATCATTTACGGCAATTTTATGCTTTACTATGATATTCTTTGCTTAGATCACTCTGAAGGCGAAAGTATTTAAAGAGAATTACTATTAGCTTCCACCCCTTACAAAACTGATCGTAACAAGCCATTGGCGATAAGTAAATGTTACTATATATATTGTGAATTTTTAAAAGTAAACAGTTATATATGTTGATAACAGTTACATATCACGTGGTTGGATCCAGTGGCAAAGTCGGTAATGCACTCGACCGCGGATCAGTGTGTGCGGGGTTCTATATCCTGGGCTCGCCTGTCACTGACATTGCTTTCTTTAGTGAGGAAACTGACGTCGACCTTAGCTTTATCTTAGCTTTGCCTTTATACACTGATGACTGATTAATGTATGGATTGATTTGCTGTGTGTGTATAGACTGCGCTACAGTGTGAGGAAGACGATTGCTGTGTCAGGATTCTCAGCCCCCCACGAGGCTGACGCAGTGGACATGGAGATCTGGATGCCACTTCCTCCTGCCTCAAAGTCTCAGGTTCAAATCTCAACGGCGCGATACATTCTAGAGACCATCGGCTTTCGGTTCTTGACGATTGTTAAACAGGAGCTGGACGCTCTGCGAATGATTGACCACAGTCAAGGTAAGGCTGCTTCAATACAAACATTTGAAAGGGTTAACAGTAAGGCTGCTTCAATACAAACATTTGAAAGGATAAACGGTGAGGCTGCTTCAATACAAACACTTGAAAGGATAAACGATGAGGCTGCTTCAATACAAACATTTGAAAGGATAAACGGTGAGGCTGCTTCAATACAAACATTTGAAAGGGTAAACGTGGATGTTCAGATTTCTCAGCTGTTTATATTTTATTCGGTTCTCTGTGTAAACGTTGCGATGCTCATGGGACCTGCAAAAGACAGGCTATGTCTTGTGTATTATAATTTCTAGTTATATATTACTGTTAAAATTAAATTTAGTAATGATTTATGTGCTACTATGTTAATATTGCCTGGTCGTCATGCGCACTGTGATATGTGATAGTATGTTATTATTGCCTGGTCATCATGCACACTGTGAAATGGATATTATGTTAACACTGTTGATATGTGATATTATGTGATATATGATACTATGTTATCCTGCCACACACTGATATGTGATACTATGTTAACACTGATATGTGATACTATGTTAACACTGATATGTGATACTATGTTAAAGCTGATATGTGATACTATGTTAACAGTGATATGGATGCTATGTTAACACTGATATGTGATGTTATGTTAACACTGATGTGTGATGTTATGTTAACACTGATATGTGATACTCTGTTAACACTGATATGTGATGGTATGTTAACACTGATATGTGATACTATGTTAACACTGATATTTGATGCTCTGTTAAACACACACACACTGATATGTGATGCTATGTTAACCACACACTGACATGTGTACGCTATACCTCAGGTCGCTGCTGGAAGCGTGCAGTGCAGGGGGTACGGGAGATGTGTGACGTGTGTGAGACGATGCTGTTCAACCTGCACTGGGTGTGTCAGAAGTGCGGCTACGCTGTGTGCATGGACTGCTTCCTCGTCAAGACCAACCGCTCGACGTCAACCTGCGCTGACGCTGCCTGTATCCTCTGTGACGCCAAGAAGTCGAGCGCCAGGTGGTTGTCCTGCACCATCAACCGTCAGTCCCATGAACCCCAGTCCCTTATGCTTGTCCAGATTGTACCCAGCGACGGTATGTGCACCGTGTCAATACAAACATTTGATTTATATTTATATTACGTTTATTACATGATGCCCTTTCTGTCTTTGGTTATTTGATTAATCATATAAAGCAGAAAATTGAAAAGTAGTAAAGCAGTATCCACGACCGTTCACCAGTCCGTGTCGTGACCGGTGAACGGTCGTGGAGACTGCTTTACTACTTTTCAATTTTCTGCTTTATACGATTAATCAAATAACCAACGACAGAAAGTGCATTCTGTTGGTGAGCGCCTAGCCTCCAGAAATCGCCACAAAATTTTCTGAAAGGAGTGGAAGATATTTTGGTATGGTATGGAATAAAGAGAAGTGGAGAAGGTCCATTCGTATCCCGACCCGAGTTAAACTGGGATTAAAGGGTAGATGATGATGATGATATGATCAAATATTACTCGTATAGGGTTCGGTGATCTCTTGATATGGCGTTCATTGATTAATTCATTTATGCGACTTATTATTGCTTGTTGACTGTAACATCTAGCTAAAGTTATATAGTATTCATTGCGGGCTTTAATGCTTTTTGCATCCTTGTGAAATGTTATTTAGTCAGTTGAGCTGACAGTAACTTTTATGTTTGTTAGTCTTTATATTTTTAGGTAAAATGTAGAACTTTGCGAGATAAGCTTGCAGAGTATCAGGAGTAGAGGTCTCGATTGTCTTTTCGTTGTATGATAATAACGTTTTAGAGAGGATCCTTTAGAATTAAAATATACACTGTCAGTATAATTTAAGCATTATAAGTAATGACGTCGTATTGTCATTTGTCGTTTCAGCTGTTCTAGAATTATGAATTATGAAGTCTCGCTTAATTTATGTAGTTTTAGTAGAATACTTTTTAGATCTCCGTCGTTGTACGTGTATATTATAGTTTATATTTCACAGTTTTAGTTTTCTATGAACTACATATGTGCATTTAAGTTTAAATGGACACGTAATACTGGTAATGCTTGAAACTCTCGATAATCTCTCTACTTGTGCTTGTTTCAGTTCTTGGATATCTCGTGCATCTGGTTGAGGATCTGATCCCAAAACTGAGATCACTGCCCGTTACAAACGGGGTGCATTCTGCGGTGAGTCCCGTTAATAATGCGCTCGATGAGCATCAATCAATCAATCAAACTCACTGCGAGAGAAAAGAATCGTTCTCATCTCTCGCTCTCCTAGCTGACGCAGCTGTATCTCAGGAAATTAAGTCTATTAATGACGAACAGAAACTGTTTAATAACAAGAAGTTGAGTAACTTCCAGAAGCTAAACAATGCTCTGGCTGCTGGAAATAAACAACAGTCCCCCGTTGTGAACGGTTTTGTAAATAACTCTCTCACCTTCTATATGTCCAGAACTAAAGCAGCTATACCTAACGGTTGTACGACATTCTCAGGTACCTTTGATAGAGGACCATCGTCGTCTAAAGCTCCTCACAGCTGGCTTGACTGCGGTCGAATTCTGCGACTAAACGAGTCGCAGTGCTCTTCCAATGTCGATCTTTTTCAGCAGCAGTGGTTGCTTCGGAAACCAACGATCGTTTCTAAATGTAACCTCGATTATAACCTATGGCAGCCGGAAGTATTATCGCGCGAGTTGGGTAAAACAGAAATGGAGTTGATAGACTGTTTGGACGACAGTAGTCACGTGATTAAGCTGAAGAGGCTGTTCGACGGCCTCGAGAAGATCTCTGTTCGTCTGCTGGACGCAGACAACAAAGCTCGGGTGTTGAAGTACAGTAAACTAGAGGGCGACGATTTCAGAGATGTGTTACCGTTGTGTCATCAGGACCTTCATAACGTCATGCCTCTGCCCGAATACACCGGCGAGACTGGCTCACACAATCTCGTCTCTCGTCTGCCCGAGTTCTTTGTTCGTCCTGATCTTGGGCCTCGGTTGCTCATCGGTTACGGATTGGCTGTTGAAGCAGGAGAGTGGAGTTCGAATGAGAGTCGAGGCACGTGGAATTTGAGTCTGGAGGCTTCAGATACTTGTAACGTGCTAACGTACGTGGGTCACATCAAGGACGATGCTGATAAACAGAAGAAAGGTGCGCCATCTCTTTGTCTATTATATGTGGACATTAAGATATCTATTGATAATTATAAAGAGTAATATAACTATTAAGATTACGATATTAAAGCTTAATATAACTATTAAGACCCTAGACTAAAACCTAGACCGGACCCTGGTTAGACTGGGATTTAAGGGAAGATGATGATGATGATGATGAATATAACTATTAAGATTAAATATTAAGAGTAAGTTCATGATAGTCAATGTTGTGATCATCTTCGTAGAGCAGATTTTATTTTTTCTAGCTCTATGCCTTTTCAATCTGCACAATGCCGAGAAAAATTACTGTCTACTCGGACATCATCGTAGGATGATGTTAATCATGTTTGTTGATGTTAATGATGATTAATCTTTAATTGTCTCAATGTATTATATTATCTACTATTATCAATGTATTATATAATAAGAATATTAATCTTTGGATGTCTCGATAGCGTAGTGGTTAGAGGCTTAAGATAACGTCATGAAGTTTTAAATGACAGATGTTGAACACTTGTGAGTTCTATTCCCAGCCGCGCTGAGCTGAGAGTAAAATCTCAGACATTCATAGAATTGTTTGCACGTAAAATGGACTAAATTTCCTAACGGCTTAAACATGTGGTATTCAAAGTGATAGACATCAACATAGTTAATGATTTAACTATAATGCGTGCTTACTTTACGTTATCATCATAACTACTGACTCGGGTCGAAAGCGTCTTTCCAACAGGACAACAGGATATTTCTGTTAGGTAGAAATTTCCTGTTATTCTAAACATTATTTCATGCTATTACCGACTTGACTGGCTGGAGCCAGTGGCGAAGTCGGTAAGATACTCGACCGCGGAACAGTATGTGGGGAGTTCAAATCCTGGGCTCGTCCATAATTGACGTCGCTTTCGAGTGAGGAAATTGACGTTAATATTAGGTTTACCAGCTTTATCTAGATGTTAGTTTCGTTAACCTGTTGTGTAGTCATATAACTGTTTGCACTAGTAGTATGTTATGTTGGTTGTATAATCATGTAATGTAAATGTATGCTCTGCAGCTGCTATCGAGTACGTGAAGAGAACAGTGGTGTGTCCCGTGACGTTGTCGAGACTCGCTGAGCCCAGCGTGAGAGTGGGCGCCCTCTGGCACGTGTATGACCCCCTGGACGCCGACAAGATCAGAAACTTTCTTAACAAGGTTGGTATCGATTTTATAATGTATTAGTTATAATGTTAGTATTTGTCTAATTATATAATTGTATCATCATTATCATCTTCCCTTAGATCCCAGTTTAACCAGGGTCGGGATACCAATAGACTTTCTAATTATAATTATAACTGACCATATAGTTAGAGCATATATCCACGATATTATTGTATAAAACTAATAATTTTGCCTGAACGTAATTAGACTTTGAATTCTATAATACATGTAATGCGAGTCTTGAATGATGCAGAATTATAAAAGTACATGTTATCCAGTTTTTAAAAATGCAGAATTATAGCATTACATGTTATTCAGTTCTGAAAGATGCAGAATTATAGAATTACATGTAATCCAGTTTAGAATGATGCAGAATTATAGAATTACATGTCTTGAATGATGCAGAATTATAGAATTACATGTAATCCAGTCTTGAATGATGCAGAATTATAGAATTACATGTAATCCAGTTTTGAATGATGCAGAATTATAGAATTACATGTAAACCAGTCTTGAATAATGCAGAATTATAGAATTACATGTAATCCAGTCTTGAACGATGCGGAATTATAGAATTGCATATAATTTGTTTCTTGAACGATACAGAATTATAGAATTACATTTAATTTGAGTCTTGAATGTTGCAGAATTCTAAAATTACGTGTAATGTTAGTCTTTAGTAAGCTATGGGATGAGATAATTGAATAAAATCCGCGTAACGTTGTTAAAAGAACTGCTATTTTCATATGTCTGCTATTTGATGCTGTGCTGTATAGGTTTCAAGCGAGAAAGGTACCAAAAGAGATAAGTTCCACGATCCCATACTTGCCAAGTCGAGCTACTTAACCGATGAGCTGCGAGAGAGACTGAGGCAGGAGTTCAACGTACAGACCTACACAATCGTTCAGTGTCTCGGTGACGCCATTGTACTGCCGGCTGGTACACCGTATCAGGTATGTGTTACTCTTCATTCTGCAGCGAATATAGAAAATAGAAAATAGCCCTCAGGATTTATCAGCAATAGAGTTTACTATGCGACGTTCTTTGATATTTCACATTATAAGAGGTACAATTGGGAATGGCTTGTGGCGCAGTGGTAGGACGCTCGCCTCTTAAATGAGAGGTCGCTAGTTCGGGACTTCGTTGCGACGTGGGTTCTTCTCTTCCGAGGGGAGCATAAAAACCTAGCCGTGTACACTTGGTGGTATCAGGCCGAAAGATAGTCGACCCTAAGGTTCCACTTCCTACCTAGACAACTCCATGTTGACTCTAATGACGGGACAAACTGCATATTAAAAGAAACAAGGAAAAGACGGGACAATTAGACATGGCCGGAGCTCATCCACATCTTGTGTACATCACTCTATTTCTGGATAACGCTTAGGTTGACTTTACGCTTCAGTAGGTGCATGGCTCCAAGATTTAGAAATTTAAAAGCATTCTGTCTTTTTTCATTTTAGGCGCGTAAGCATCAGAAGTATGAATGGTTTAATTTTTTCATGAACTCTGATAAGCGTGTATCATCGTATCTAATGGATATTTCAAGATTGCAACACTGAATCATATTTGCTAATTTTATGAACTGCGTAACGCTTTTGCTGCAATAGGCTTAAATATGATTTATTAAATATCTCGCTGCGGGTGAGTAGGTTCACGTTTCAAATCCAGTGCTCTTTCGATTACTGAAAGTTTTCTTGGAGAAGACATTGAACTAGACTTAATTTTTAGCTATAATGTTATTAGTAATACTGATATTGACTCTATAATGTTACTAGTAATACTGATATTGACTCGGCTATTGTGGTTGTGCACTAGATCTGTAACCTTCAAAGCTGTATACACGTGGCACAAGATTTTATCTCTTCAGAGCATCTCGGCTCAACATTGGACATTCTGAATGAGATGAGACATCAGACAAACTCTTCCGTCTACTGTGAAGATAAACTACAGGTTGTTCTCCTCATTTCAATTTACTAGTAGTTTGATCTCGATGAGACATGTAATAGCTGATCAGTTTATTAGTGTATGACCTTTCTGAAAGATGTAATATATGATTAATTTATTGGCGTATGATCTTAGTGAAAGATGTAATACTGATCAGTTTATTAGTGTATGATCTTACTGAGAGATGTAATAACTGATTAATTTATTGGCGTTTTGTCTCAATGATATGCAATAACTGAAGAATGCCAAGAAAAAAAGTTAGAGGCAGATAGAATTGACGATTGAAAGAGTTTATGCCATGGATCTGCCGTTAGGCAGTCACACCACGAGGGAGAGGTGGTCTCTGCAAGTTTACTGGCTAGCTGAAGATCCGTTATATTCTTTCAGTTTATCTCTATCCACATTTTTTCATTTTTCTGCTGCGACTCCACTTTGTAATAAATACTAAAACTGCTTTATGATTAGTAGTATTTGTCGTTGTTTCGCTGTGAATCATTGGTTAAAGAATAGAACAAAATATAAAGGGAAGCTCAAGGAAACTCTTAAGATAATGACGAGGCTGCCTGACATGAGAGTTGCTAGATATTGTCGTAGATGTTGTGTCTATGTAATATTAATAGTTCTGCATTTTTAAAATATAATTTATAAAATGCCTACTTCTGCAGTTTTAACGTACGTTTCATGATCTTTTCCCCGTGTCCATTTAGCTGGGTACTGAAACGTGTGTTAATAAATTAATGATTTAATCGACCATTTTTTTATCATACTGTTGTTTTATAAGAATGTTTTGTCTATTTTCCAGGTGAAGAACGTCATCTATCACGCTGTGAGGGATTCTGTTGCTCTTCTGGACGTCGATTCTTCCAGTTGATTCCACCACCACCACCACTAGTTGATTCCAGTTGATTCCACCACCACCACCACTAGTTGATTCCAGTTGATTCCACCACGGAGTAGCTGATAACATAGGCGCAGAATAAGAACTGTTAATGTTTAGTTTACGGCATTAGCTCGAAATACGAGTGGCAGGTAATCCTGCCGTCTCTCTCGAAGCCCTTCTGGTTTACACCCCGACCTTACTTCCATACTCTCGGTTTACACCCGACCCTTTCCTTTTCAAACTATCATATACCTCTTCTCCTCTTCCTGACGTACAAAATAAATAAACGAAATTCACCAGCTTTGAATAAATAGAATGCACTGGGAGTGATTAGAGGAATTTTTCCTTGCAGTTATTGACATGAAAACAAATATCTGTTCCTACAGATATTGGTTGTCATATTTCAACGAAAGCTTTTGAGCTGCTCAACATTTTCTTCTGCCACTACATTCATTGACTTTAGTTTAACAGTAATTCGAACTTTGACGAGTCTGCCTGAAATAGAGGCAAATGAGTAGCTGTGTTTATATGCCTTAATAAAGATGCAATCAATCTTAATGCATTTCTGTTTGTATATTTTCTCATGTGGACTGTATGTAGATAAATAACTATACGGGTTGTAAATTAGTTAAGATATTTATGTAGAAGTTGTTGTGTTAAACGAACTCTTAGAACGTTAAGTGGTAATAGAATAAATTAATGTAATGAAGAATTCTGTAAATCCTGTAGAAGCGGAAAACTGACAAGTATGGTAATTACTGTAACTGGCAAAGGCATCTTCAACACAAACCTGGCCTACTGTTCGTAACTGATATATGTATCAAATTTAGTGAAATCTGAGTAGAAATATCTCTTCTTCCTAGCTAGTAATATTACCCGAAAATTTAAATTATTTTATTATTAAGCTGGCAGATTCTATTCGTCCAAATCGTGTATAAAAAGTAAAATTATTACACATTGTAGGGAAATGTATGTGATTAGATTGATGGATTGTAGCGTTTACCAGAACTGTAGACATGCTAAGTAAAGGCACTTTGAAAATTAAATTTATTTGATTTGTTGTAAGAAAATGAATATGAATGAATACATTTAAGGTGAGAGTTGCTAAGGTTACTAAACATTTTATATGTAAGGACTTCGTTAGTTGAATTTATTATTTTAAGTTTAACTGTTTTATTCCTATATGTTAATAGTAACAGTTTTTACTGTTGTTAATTATAGCGTTAATAGTTAGTTAGTTAATAATTAATATTCGTAGCAAAATTATTTTATTGCTTGGAAATGGATAATCAATAAATAATTAACTATTAAATTACTGAAGGTAGTTGTTGGATTGTTTAACACTGCAACATTCTATGCACGTCTAGATAAAACTATTTTATGTGTAAATAGTTTTGAAGCTAAAATTTAATTATTATACTTAGCACTTATCTAGTTTATGCATTTGTTATCATCGTTACCCAATGCCGTAGTCGCGCTAAATGTGAACATTGTGGGCCCCATGGCAACGAAATGTGAGCAGAGCGGAGCCCAAGGCAACGAAATGTGAACGGAGTGGGGCCCATGGCAACGAAATGTGAACAGAGTGGGGCCCATGGCAACGAAATGTGAACAGAGTGGGGCCCATGGCAACGAAATGTGAAAAAGTTTGTTGAAAGTTGAAGCTTAATATGCGTCTAGGCCGAGGATTGAGCTTGCGATGTCGGGATTGAGAAACCATCGTACCAATGGAGCAGCCAGTCTTGACGGTGTTATTAGATTTACGCGTTAACCAATTGAAACCTGTGCGTCGATTGTGTTTCTTACGTTGATTAGAGAGCTATGCTTGATACAATTGAATGTGTATAAGTTGTTGATATAGGTGTTTAAGATGATAGCTGTTTGCTTGTGTTGTTTTATTAAAGTTGATTAATAGGCACATGGGACAATTTACTGTACTGTTAAAGCATTGTGATTGTTTGATGTGACGTTATTTCTGCTTAATTGATATCGTATATTTAATTTATTCCATCATTTGCATATTGTGCTGCAGCGGAATTCTGTACGTTAATTGTTCTTTGTGCATTAAACTGTGTTGATAAGATTTTAAAGATTTATTGTTATTTTCTAAATACTGGCATTGACCTAAGCCGCAAGTATGGGATCTCTTAGGACGGAAATACGTAGTATCTCGTCGAAATTCTATTTATTTAAAATTTCGATTTCTTTTCGAAGTAAATACACAATGTTATGTAGATAATTGAATAGCACATAATTGCAAAATCAGGCTTAACCAAGGCACTAGGCACTTCTAGGGACCCATATAATGTTAAATATATGTAGCCTATTTAATTCGGTTGATGTAATAGGTGATTTTGTCATAGCCTGTAGATGAACGGCGACATAGTTATAAAAAAGGAAATAAGATGAACGGCGACATAGTTATAAAAAAGGAAATACATAACTTTTCTATATCCAGCCAGCCAATGAAGCTTTGATAGGTGATCAGTATATTGCTTCTTACTATTGTTCATTATGCAGCTTTCAAAACTTGACGTCATTGCGAATTTTCTTGCACAATAAAATAATCCTACAATAATAAGGAGGAGGTTAAGACTCTCTATACGTCCCTGACATCGCCTTATCGCGAGGAACCGGATGTTAAATTCCTATTGATTGATTAATTGACTATAGATCCTACTTTGTAGAGAGTTTTCAATTGTTTCTCATTTTGAACATAGACATTGAAGTGGGTGACTGAGTCCCCAATCCTCAGTATACTATTTACATTTAGTAGAAATAAGCAATCCGTGTTGTGTTCAGGTTGCTGAAGAATTGAGCAACCGTGGACTGCACGTGTCGCAAAAGACAACATGGCATTAAAATGGCAAACTAACGTCAAAAATGGCATTTCGGTTGATGAGCGCCTAGGATCCAGAAATTGCTACAGAATTTTCTAAACTAATGAAAAATAAGGTCTATTTGTATCCCAACCTCAATTAAATTGGGATTCAGGGGATGATGATGATGATGATTATGGTCTAGCTGCGCAGCAACAAGCGAAGTTAAGCTACGTAGTGCGTGGTTAGTACTAGACGAATGAAAACCTTGAAAGACCGAGTGTTGACAGCTTTGAATGAAAATAAAATCCCCGGGGTATTGAAAAGTTATTTTTAAATCCGCACCGGTTGCGATCGATCTGCCACCATGAGAAAAAATTACTAATTGGAAACAACGAAACAATAAAAGCATGGGTCTGAAAGCAAGTATCTGTGCTTACTGACCCTGAGCTGCTAAAGCTGATAGATCGGAACGAATCCTGTCGCGCAAACATATCGATAGAAATAAATAGCGAACTTTATTGAAACAGGACCATTACATAACGAATAATAAAATTAGACTGAATATAAATAGTGAAATCATACAAACACTGATTATAATTTATATTGTTCACTGCAACGATAGTCAAGACTTCTACAACAGCTTCTTTTGAACAGCACGAGCAGCCTACAGTGTTACCAGCTGACTAAAAGTTGACGAAAAGTTGTAGGATATATCACTGAACTAGTTGGATGTGGATAATCTAGTTTTCTGTTAAGCGTAGAATAGAGAATTCGAACTCCTGTAGAGTTGTCGTTGATAACGTTTTTCGAGAGGACATACTATAGAACCAAAACTATGTAAGTTTTATTGTACAGCGATGTCTGTTGAGTCCGTTGTTTGTGTGTTCAGCTCGGGAATGGTTAGGTATTTATTTCTGCTTCAGCGGCTGAAGAATTTTGATAAAGAGAAGCATCTTCAGTAAGTGAAGAACTGTTGAAGTAGATTGAAGAATGATTGCACGCATAAATTATGACAAATCCAATTTGGAATTGTGCAATAATTTAGGCCAATATTGAATTATACATCCTAACTAGGATTAAGGTTGATTAATCAATTATCCAGGAATGAAATCTGAATGAAATGATGGTACTGTAGACTACGATCTTGACTTGGCTGAACATCATTGCTCTTACATCTCAACTGTTGTGCATTCTCAAAGACCATAACAACTTGCTTTCTATAATTATAGAAAGTAATTCCTTAGGGTGCCATCTGTAATAGAAACAAATAAATACTTGCCTTTAATTAGAAAATTAACTTGATCAACTGATCAACTATTAATAATTTTCTTTTATTGTATCTAACCCAGTAAAGAACATGCCACCATGTATTGCAGATGTAGTAAGAGGTCTTTAAAAAGAACTAAGAAGAAAGTTGAATTTTTATGAACTCAAATGTCTTATTTCTTACAAGAATAAAGATACGGTAGGGGATTTAAGGTGTAATATTTTAGTTTAAAGTATAATTTAATTATAATTTAATGTATAGATAAGACATAACCATTAAGAACAATACATAGAAATGTTTATCACTAAACGCTCCTATTTTTCATCCCATTGATGAAATACTTAATTTCCTGAAGTTTGGTTTCTTCGCCACATCACATTCAGTATAATACAAGTTATATCGAGACAATGGTAGACTTAAATTTAAGTTATAGAATTCATTAAATGTTTTACAATGTTTCATCATCATCATCATCTTCCCTTGAATCTCAGTTTAACTTGAATCGGGCACGAATATAGACCTTCTCCAGTCCTCTCTGTCCCAATTCAATCCTCTCTGTCTAAATGTTTTTAAATATTATAATTATATTTTACAATCTAAAAGAGGCCACACACGATCAAATTTATCTGAACAGATATCTGCTCAGATTACTTTATATAGACTTAATAGTACAGCAAATCACAAACCGGATACAGAAATGTCGAGACTTCATCAACATTGTAGTCATTCTTAGCGACACATCTGTAAGAGCCCATGTTCTGAGCCCAGGTCATGCTTCTGATCAGTAGATCACCGCTCTTCAGCAGCTGTACATGGCATTCATTCAGTGCTTGTAAAGATGTTTAATGTTTAATGGGGTATATCATGTTAAGGCATCTCTTTACTTTACAACAGTTACAGTAAAACAAGCAATATACAATAAAATGCACACAGTAAAATCACTAAAATATCAATTAACTATCATACGTAACGTAGCTTAAATATTGCAATCTAAGAAATTTATCAGTGAGCAGAATTAAAATGGAATGATAGTCAACAACCACAGTCAACAAAATCTGCATCATGCCCATTGGAAAATATTTGTCCCAAGTTAGAATTAAGTATGTCAAAACATTAATTCGCAAAATACTTAATCGATTGACAAAATACTTAATCGATTGACAAAATACTTAATCGATTGACAAATTATAATTACTTAATTTCTTGTCGATAGCGTGGGATCAAAGAGAGAGAGAGAGAGAGAGAGAGAGGGTAAGATAGAGAGATGGAGTGAGGATGTGTTGTCAGACAGCTGAATTTAGGAGAGATCTACGATTGCTTTTTAACTTCCGTTGCTAAAAGTATCTATGAATCTAATGCATATTATTTATCAAATGTACTAAATTTGACTTTTCCAAATAGAGATCAGTTCGATACTTAAAGCAAACCTTAACGACGTTATTCAAGAACATGTAAAAAGACATACACACACTGGTATAAATGTGTAACAAAATCAACTTAATTCGCCATAGATTTTGGCGCTGGTTTGTGTGAACACGATTTGAAAGAGAAATTACAAATTGTCATTTAATCAATTTATTTAGTTTAGTTTAATTATCCAGTCAATCAACCAATCCTCATTGGTTGATTGACTGGGTAATTAAACTAAACTAAATAAATAACTAGACGTTCGGTTGAGACGCAGCTTTCTTGCTCAAGAAGGCATAGAGGACCCACCTCGTCACAAGCAGAATCCCCCAAGAGTAATGTTATATCAAAAGGAATGTTATAGATCATTTAAAAATTCACTCGTATGTGGACATGAATAGGAAAACAGAAGATAGAAATGAGTGGAGGCGTTATATACCATGGACCTGCCAGTAGGCAGTGCACTAAGAGAGAAGAAAGAGCTGTGGTAATTAGGTTGTTCACCTGATAGTTGTCGTTGCTCTGCACGACCCGACCCTGAGGGTCCAACCACACGACCTGGGGCTGGGGCGACCCGTCGACCCTGCAGAACAGCTGGACCCCACTCCCCTCGTACTCCAACTTAGACACCGTCCACATGTAGATGCGGGCCTTCATATCTACGTGGACGACGAAATTGATATAAAATATAGAAATAGATAAATATATAAAATATATAGAATGTAAAGTAAAAGCTGGTAAAGTTAAGGTTAACGTCAGTTTCCTCACTCGAAAGCTATGTCAGTGACGGGCGAGCCCAGGATTTGAACCCCCGTACATACTGATGCACTGTCGAGTATTTTATCAACTTCACCAAAATGTTATAAACTATTAGACAAATAATACAAATTTAAAATAAATGTAAAACAATGAATATAAAATTATATAAATATATGTAGCAAATATAATAATATTCAAAACTATAATTGCTCCAGCTTGATACCCAACAATATTATAAAATCAACAAAACGTCGTTGAGTCTGATTAGTGAAAAAAATATTATGGATATCAAGTTCTACTCGAGCAATTATCTGATGTTGAAAAAGCATATTCTAGTGGCAAGCCCATAAAAGTGTTCAATCAGTGGATAATAAATTTATTCTAGAATGGTTTGAAGGTCTAAATTTGTTCGTGACGAATGTTTCCGCGAGAATTATTGAATTTTTTGAGCTGAAAATAAGCTAAACTCTCTAAATAGAAAAACTAGGACGAATCAGGCCGCAGTACAATTGTTTGGATGGTTATTAGTAGAAAATTGTCGTGTTATATTACATATAGTAAATACATCAAAAATTCAGGAAGGGAAAATTACTAGGATTAGATTTTGTCACACTTGAAACAGTTGCTCTTAATTCAAATTTAGAGATATCTTGTATCTAGAGGATGCCTTTGTCTTCAATGTGTAAAACTACTCGGTTATTGGTTGAGTGATTGATTGATTAATTTTTTGATTGATTTCTTGTATAATTTATTAATAGATAAATAGATAGATAGATAAATAGATAAATATATAAATAGATAAATAGATAGATAGATAAATAGATAAATGGATGGGTGGATGTATGGATGAATGGATGATGTATAGATTTATGGATGGAAGGACTAATTGCTTGTATGACTGACTGATTGGTTACTACTTGATTAATTACATGTCTGTATGATTGATTGATTACTAGAGACTACATCTGTGCACTTGATAAAAACGATGACAATTTACTTGCATTTCTTTTATGGTTTAGTACAATAAATACTACAAGCTGATTAACTTTGATTTGTCTGTTAACAGCGCCATCTACTAGTGGAATTAATAACTCGAGATTCGATCATCAACCACAAAACTAATCCGAATTCAAAGTCGGTGTTTTCGCTGATAGGAGTATCAGGGTCATATAGAATGGCTTTGAACAATACATGTATCAACAGTTTTTCCATTAAATCATTTATTCAACTTCTTCTATGAATATGGACAATGAATCACATTGAGGATGTGATAGAAAGCATAGATTTACGTAAAGTGTACTAACTTTCCTTCTTTTGTTCCTTTTGACAGGAAGGCAGAGAGTCCGACGGTTCTGAAAGAATCATAACACAATTATTGATCAAATCTTCCAAATTAAACGCAAATTAAATGCAATGATCATCTTTCATAGGCCTAATATCTGTCTTTTTAGCTACATGTTTTGAAATCACTAGACCATTAATTATCATTCAAAGGATAAGATTCTTTAAACATTCGTGATTTTCAAAACACAAAATATAGCCATTTTCCTGCTCAATCATTTATTTACTTGTTCGCTTACATCATTACAATAGGTAGGTCCTATACTCCCGCATTAAGAATAATTAAGGTTTAGAAAATTTTCTGTAATTACGGGGAAGTTCTTATCACAAATCTCATCTCTATCTTTTCATTTCTTACTAGACATTCTGCAACCCTATCATTTTGCAATAATTGTAAAAGCTTTCTTCCTTCGTGGCATGATTCTAAGCCGTTTACATTGATTATCAACAAAATTTTATAATTTTTGCGTTTCACAACTTCTTTAGACAGATTCTAAGTATGCTCTCCTACATACTTAATCTTTTTAAGTAGTATCTAATACTTTATTATCAGAATTCGGTTTACTTTATTTCCTTCTCGCCACATCTACCATCATCTGCATTCATGACCTAATTAGTGCTTGAAATCGCAATAGTGTCTGATCCTTAACTGACAAGTAAAGGAACTTTGAATATTTAAATAACTAGGTTATTAAGAGATACGACAAATATTTTCCAGATATTTCAATTTAGCATCTTGAACATTTGATTAGGCTTCCTATGATAATCAAATCTGGTCAAAACGTCATTAAGATCCTGTCAATCGATATATAGCAAATGTGTCCAATCCAACTATGATGTATGTTGGATAGGACACATTCTAAGGGGAGAAAGTCTATTAAAAGTGGTCACACAAGGCAGAATGGAAGGAAATAGAGGCAGAGTCAGGCCGCAATTATGAATTCTAGATGATTTAAAGATCCACTTATGTGTGGACATGGAGAGGAAAGCGGAAGACAAAGAAAAGCGTAGGCGTTACATGCCATGGACCTTCCAGTAGACAGTGCACTAAGAGAGAGAGAGAGAGAGAGAGAGACAGAGTCTCAAATTTCCATGCCTTACCGACTTCCACTATGGTGCTGGTGGTCAGAGTCTGCTCCGGTGTCGTGGCCACACACGTGTATTCTCCAGCCTCCTCAGGTGTGATGCAGTCCAGGTACAACCTAGATCTCGTCGAAGACATCTTCAACTTGCGGCCGACCTCGAATCCTCTTCTAGAAACTGCTTCTTGCTCGTATGACGTCGGCAGCTTGTAGGCAAAATCCACTTCGTCTTGATATATTCCCTAAATGATAGAGATTTATTATATTTATCTTACTAAATTAATTTATCATCATAAATTAATTATTTAAATTAATTTATCATTATTATCATTGTCAATCTAATAACCAATTTAATTATATTTAGATTTCTCTCAGTTTATGGTTTATTTGGGATTCAAGAAGTAGTGTAGTTTGAGATCTTAATCTTTGCGGTAAATGTTCACAAGCAAATTTAATTAAATTTAATTTGAATTATCATTTAATAAAGTAGAAGCCTATAAAATTTAATTAATTTGAAATCAAAATTTCATTGATAACGCAGATGCTGGAAACTGGTGCGAGCTATTATAGCTTACTGGCGTTTAATAATAAATCAATAATCTTTGTCATTTATTACCGTTACGGGTAAACTAATTCATTTAAAAAAACTTCTAATTTGTAGAATGAATTTCAATTGGGTTTCTAAAATCTATAGTATTGGTTACAAATATAGAACAAGTTCTTGAAATTAACTTTATCTTCAGAATTACACATTTACAGATTAGCTATATCTTCAAAATACACATTTACAGATTACATATAAAACGTGGTCATTACTTGCAAAAATGGCAGTCAGGAGCTATTTCAAAATTTCAATATCCTTATTACTTTCCTTAGCACCTACGTTGCTTAGTAATTATCATATACATGTATATGAAGCTTTCTCCTTTGATGTTCAACATTAAAGTTATATAGAAATTTTCTTAAAATTCTAGCAGCATATTATTAAAATTGTGCTGGCCGTAATTTGCGCGTTGGAGCTAAAATACTGGCAATATATCCTTTTACGCATACTAGGTTAGTTCTTGCATTGTAGGCCCCTATATATCAGCAATATAATTTCCACCGTCCTTCAAATACAATATTTATATTAAAAGTCAGATTTCAAATAATCAAGTTTAAGCAGTTATAGGAGGAAAATTAGTAATTTCTTCTATATAAACCCTATAACAATTTATAGGGTTTATATGGAAGAAGAAATGATTAATTTTGTCAATCAAATATTGATTACTTAATATTTAATGTTAATATTAATATTCAATATTTCATATTAATATTCAATATTTAATCAAATATAATTAAGTTATGTATTCTTTTATCTCCATGCGAAATTTCACTCTGGTAACAATACCTAACAATACCTAACAATACCTAACGGTCAGTAATCCGACGACGATGAGTTGCCCTTCCTTTGCGAAGAGCCTTAACAACCTTAAGCTTAGATTCATACTTAACTTCGCAGTCTATGGTAGACAAAAAAACCGTCAAAAAACGTCAAAGTTTAACGTCAGTTTCATTTCTTGAAGTTCTACAGCCGACGGGAGTTATGACTATTCAGTACGATATATTGCTGTCATGAGATTAGTTGACAGACCGACAAATACGGGAATCCAAGGACAGGAATCCAAGCACGGGAATCCAAGAATGGGAATTCAAGCACAGGATCCAAGCACAGCTAGTAGACTGATACGCTTTTACCGGTTTAAATCACAGAGTCTTGGAGAAATGCATAGGCCTACTTAAAATCACAATTGATTCTTATTTTAAATTAACACATTAATACAGAAATCTTACCTGCTTTATTATCTTTCCATCTTTTTCCCAGTGCAGCAGAGGACTTGGGGTTCCCTCAACCTTGCAGTTCAGCACCACATGCTCTCCTGTTGAAGCTGCAATTACCGGTCGATGTTTCTCAAATGTCATCATGGATGACGGTTTACCGGACGACGGGATTAGCAGCCCCATTAGAGTCTGAGCTAATATCATAAACGAGATCTTCCCGTTGATTGCCATAATATCCAGCAATGGAAAGCTTTAGACGAAATTTTTATCTAAGCAAGCGACTTACGTAAAATGTCCGTTAGTATACGGTAACTAAAGTCGTTCTACACTATAGGTCCTGTAGTGCAGTTAAATTGAAAGTTAATTTATTCTATGATAGTTTTCCGTTGATGTAGTATGTATTGTTATTATTATTATTGTTTATACGGTATGAACTGTAAAACCTACACGTAGACTGAAAAGAATCAAACTGATTATATTTGATATCAATGATAGATTTATTCATTCCAAACCTAAGAGCTTCAGCATACTACATGTATTTTGCTGTCTTGAACATAAATCCAGAAATCAGTATTTAATCAATGTATTTTTGATAGTACGTAATACATCAATATTAATATAATATTTATTTAACCACAGCATATGCAAATGAAAGAACAAAACCAGTGACTTGGTTACAAATACAATTAATTTCATTCAAACCAATAAAACATTTTAGAGTAAAAATTATTGACATTCTTAACTACATATCCGTCAAGGGTGACGCCTTTAGGCAGAAATATCAAAGTTTACTTTACATTTTCCTTAAATGTCTATAATTTTATACTCCAAAGTTAAATTAAATAAAGTACACACTTCATCTGCATAAATTGTGCAGTGAGAATCTACTTTCCAATTGTCCTCTATTTAATAAATACATGTAAGAGCGTTAGCCTATAACAAAGAGTGCATATGTGGCCATAATTATAGTATCAATAGGTTTAGGGTTTAGGGTTTGACTCAGGGTTTACGGGTTGACTTTGGGTTTAATGTTTGACTCAGCGTTGCCAGAATTTCATAATTCTTTAATTCGAATCCCAGACCAGCCCGCAACCCTTATAATCTTCAGGCCGCCAAATCAGACCCTATTTTCTTTTAAATTGTAAGGAATTAAATGAAACCTACATTAACATAACTAACTATGCAATAACAATTGATTAATGTCTTCAAAAAATCTCTTGCAAGTGTAAAATATTACAATTGTAATAAAAATATCTCTTGCAAGTGTAAAATATTACAATTGTAATAAAAATATCTCTTGCAAGTGTAAAATATTACAATTGTAATAAAAATATCTCTTGCAAGTGTAAAATATTACAATTGTAATAAAAATATCTCTTGTAAGTGTAAAATATTACAATTGTAATAAAAATATCTCTTGCAAGTGTAAAATATTACAATTGTAATAAAAATATCTCTTGCAAGTGTAAAATATTACAATTAAAATTACAATTAAAAATATCTCTTGCAAGTGTAAATATTAGTATCTGTCAGTGTTTTATTACACTGACAGATATAGGAATGTATCAAATGATGCTCTGTAAATTGCGCTACAGACACGGAAAGAATCACTTCTTGCAGAAATCACATCTCAAGCACACGCGTGAGTGCAGCAACTATCAGAGCCAAAGTTACAAGAGCTATAGTGAATCGTGATGTTTCGACCGCTAGATGTAGTTTAAGTAACAATTAGCAAAAAGCGATATAGCACGATGAAAATGTATAGAAAACACTTATTCTTCGTGCTTCTCGCTTAGATTACACTCTTCCAACTTGAGTTTCTTCATAAAGTCAATGCAATAAATTATACCGGTTTGCAAATAGACGGTGGGGATTCGGGTGGCCTGATTAAGGTTACAGTTTAGGCCCATATACATGTAGAACTGAGAAGATATCAGAAGTCAATGTACTAGCAAAATACATTAAGGTCTTGAAAAATGTTTCCATAATAATATTATTATAAAGTTATTCTTGAAATTTATTACTTTAATGGCAATACTTTATAAAATGAACTAATGCATCATCAATATTATATTAATGTTATAATGTCACAGTTATAATGTCACAGACCAATTCAGCCGCAATTTCTTTAACACAGCAGTAAACCATTGTAAAATCTGTTTCATCATGGAATGATTAAGCCAGTACGTAACCAAGCACACATTCCTCAATACAGTACTATTGAAGTATTGATGACTTGAAACCCAAGCGATCCATACCAATTTGCGCTCGTAAGCGTTACTGATAAAGTAATTACTAAAAGCCTATAGTCTAGTAACTATGTAATAATTTTCATTCATGGTGAAATATGCACTAAGTCACAATAAATCAAGATTTACGATGTGTTTCTTTAGCTATATATGTCATAAAAACGTTAAATTAAAAGCGAAAACCAGAACTAGCTGTCTCTCGCACGAGCCAGAAAATCACCGAATAACAGGGTCACCCAGAATAAATGTAGACTTTTAGCCTTTTATGTCTCTGATAGTGAAGTAAAAGCATACCCAGGTTCAGTCATTACGCCTAATAAATCCCATAGTCCAGCAAATATTTATTATTTAAATGTGAGAATGGTTTTAAAAGACAGATGTTATCCTGGAATATTCTAGAAAACTGAAGTCTACTTTAGAAGCAAAAATTGCAATTTCCACGCGTTAATAAATTACGAATGGAAAGATTCGTAGTAGCAGTCGTTAAATATAGAAGCAATTATTTCAATCCAATGAAGAGTAATGAAATATACGATTGGATATGGAATCAACATCAACCCTGAAATAAAAAAAACAGGCATCACATAGAAGAAGTAAAGCCTGGATTTGAATCATGACATCTCCCTAAGATTTGAAAGCTTCACTCTATTTAGGTAAACAGGTTTCATCAACCTCCCTTGCTTCTTAATTTGATCTGGGTGGCTTGGTGACATTTTTATTGTCTGGTACTCTCTCTCTCTCTCTTTCTCTCTCTCTCTCTCTCTCTCTTCAGTGCATAGCCAAGTGGCAGATTCAAGGTATATATTCATACTCAAAGTCAGTTTTCTCGCTCCATAAGAGCACTCCTTAGATCAACATGTTAATCACTTTCCAAAGCCTATGCCTTATCCAAACCTAACGTAGCCTATAGCTTAGAAAAAGTGTGGCTGAGGTGGTTTTTCGTCGCCTACCTCAGTTAGGTGGATTAATTATCTTTTAATCCTGGGGGAAAATATTTCATGGTGAGATGGGACCTACCATCCTCAGCAGCTCCGTCAAGTTGGCTCCGCAACTGCTTCAAATAAAATTTAACTTATATGCCGAAAATTAGTGTTAATTCTTGCTGTGAGTCCCACAATTAGAGCTTACTCCGTTTGATACGTATTGCGTGCCAAAGTATTGCAGAGTCAACTTGACTCTATCTGTGAAACTTTCACATCGAAATTTGAAACCTATGCAAAAAATTAGAGCTCAATTAGTGCTAGTTTTTGCTGTAAATCATACAATTATAGCTCGCTCCGTTTGACACTTATTGGGTTCCAAATTTGGAGCCAGCGTCAAGTTGGCTCCATAACATTCTCGTATAAACTTAAAAACTATCTATAAAATTTGAGCTCAATTATTGTTAATTTTTGCTGCAACTCTCATAATTCGAGCTCCCGAATTTAATTAAATTGTCTACAAATAATTAGAAAGTAAATTTTTATAATTCAAGCAAAGTACGCTCCGTAGTCAGCTCCGTCAAGTTGGCTCCGTAACTTCTTCAAATAAATCTAATTAATATGCCAAAATTAGAGCTCAATTAGTGCTAATCGTTGCTGGAAGTCCCACAATTGGAGCTCACTCAGTTTGGCACGTATTGCGTACCAAAATATGCAGCCAACTTGGCGCTGGCTCCACAACTTTCACATTCGAATTTAAAGCCTATGCAAACAATTAGAGCTCAATTAGTGCTAATATTTTCTGTTTGTCCCACAATTACAGTAATATAGGCCCAGGCGGTTTTATTTAAGTATAACTCGGAGCTGCATAAGTACATTTCGCTTTGCATAGTTATATGTTACACAGTTCAATAATTACAATCAGTAGGAAATAATAGTACTTTCAACGCATTTCAATTTCTGAATAGTTTGATTTTTCGCACAATTTGTGTTCTTCGTACTTTGGAAGCATAAATTCCTGTCTGTTTTGGACGAATAAAGAAATGAAGAAATTGAGCCCAAATAATTTTAAATACAGCAACAAAAGCATTAACAAGAGTGGATCTTTAAATCATCTATAGCATTCCTTTTTATATAGCATTATTTTTGGGAGATTCTGCGTATGACGAGGTGGGCCACTAAACCTTCCTCAGCTTCGACTAATATTTACTGGGCAGTGGCGACATTTGCAGTATATATATATATATATATATATATATATATATATATATATATATACATGTATATATATATATATTATATATATACTGCATACTATACATACATACAAATATATATATATATATATATATATATACAGTATATATACAGTATATATATATATATTTTATATGAATGTATACTTTAATAAAAGCAATTAACTAAATAACTATTTACATGAATTTCTAAATTTACATGCATATTTATATTTAAGCTAATGTCATACATAAGTACACCGTAAAATATTTAATGAATCTATGACAAGTATTTACGAAAAGATCAATATTATACTAACTTTTAACATTTTAGCATACAAATTTTAAAACGGATTTCTGGATTCTGCCTCGACAATGATATATATAGGCTATATATATATATATATATATATATATATATATATATATATATACATGTATATATATATATATATATATACATGTATATATATATATATATATATATATACGATGATATACATGTATATACATATTGGCCTATACACAATGTGTATGTATACATATATACATATACTTTTATATATACATGTACATGTATTTATATACCATATATGCTGTATGTATAAATATATATATATATATATATATATATACATTATATATATATATATATATATATATATATATATATATATATATATATATGCGAATCAGAATTACGATATCGAAAGCTCGTAAAGTTCTACTTCAATTCCGTAAAGCACATGTATAGTATAACAAGCGTAACTTGCTCATGTATTACTAAACTACTTGATAAATCTACAACAGCAATGCTTTAAGTTTCACATGAGCACTAATTTATCTTCATCAGCTACTGACACCAATCGACTTGCACTGACTCGAGCACTGGTTTATTGCAGATTACAATTCTTGAAGGCTATGACTCTAATAGTGATCAAAGGTTGTAGTTCAATGTCAAGGCCAGCGTACTCATTAGTAGCCAAGTCAACGATAATAATCTAGACTTATTCTCCCATATAGGCCCTACGTTCCGATATAAGCTACTTGACTCTACAACGGCAGAGATATAATAAGGCTCAGGCTCAGTTGTAAGCCGCTTCAAGTTACTAAGATGCTGTGGTTATATTTTAGCTGACAAGCCGAAATATACTTGCATATCAAGTTTCAATTTAATTAAATAATTCCTTCGAACAAGAATATTTTCAGAATTCTGGAAACTCTTAAGGTCACTTGAAGCTATTTTAGACAAGTGAAGTAGTTCTTAGTGGCTATTAGATGTCTTGAAATCTTAGTATTTATTTCATCATATTTAAACTACATCCGATGGCTGATTTGAATGTTAAAAGTCGGCTGGAGCCAGTAAGTAGCCAGAAGTCGGTAAGATACTCGACCGCGGATCAGTTGATGCGGGTTCAAATCCTGGGCTCGCCCGTCAATGACATCGCTTTCGAGTGAGGAAATTGACGTTAACCTTTGGTTTAGCTTTTTATCACGATATAAGTGAATTTAGGATTGACTCTCTAAATTATGTAGGCCAAACTTTGTAAAATATTGTCCGTATTCTAACATTTAATTTAATTTTAGCCGACATCCGTGCTTTTGTACTAAATTTTAAGTAGACACCAAGATTCTCTATTTATTATGTAGGCCTATATTTTATATCACTAATGATAATATTTTTAAAAAATGCAGTTAGTTTATTATTTGCAATGAATAGTACACAAGTATTTGGAATAATAATTTGTTGGAACATTAACGTTGCAACAAAAGTTGAAATGAAATAAGAAACAAGTATCTACTAGTACTAATATTATCGCAATAGTACCACAGCATTAAATGGTACAGATATTTCAATTCGCTAACACTAACTGTTACGAAGTACGGTAACTAAAAGACACGTCTGTTATTAACAAATGGTAACTAAAGGCACCAATAACTGTTACTAACTAAATGTAACGAAAGGTAACACTAACTGTTACTAACTGAAGGCAACTTACGGTAACACTAACTGTTACTATCTGAAGGTAACTTATGGTAACACTAACTGTTACTAACTGAAGGTAACTTACGGTAACACTAACTTTTACTATCTGAAGGTAGCTGACGGTAACACTAACTGTTACTAACTGAAGGCAACTTACGGTAACACTAACTGTTACTATCTGAAGGTAACTTACGGTAACACTAACTGTTACTAACTGAAGGTAGCTGACGGTAACACTATCTGTTACTAACTGAAGGTAACTTACGGTAACACTAACTGTTACTAACTGAAGGTAGCTGACGGTAACACTAACTCGAGCCCTGCATCCATCCATGAAAAAAGTAGTTGTCTACTCCAAAATGACCGGTTTAGTTAAGCAATTATCTCTCTGGTCTTCTTAATCCTTCTTTTTATTAACGCATTAAAATTTTTGACGTTAATTTTGTAGTAGCGTTTATGAGGGATGACATAAGTAAACGCTCGACAAGAGCAATGTGAGAGATGGATTGACTGGGATTCGAACCCTAGGTCTTGCTATCAGGTTAGAGTTCAATCAACTCGGTCATGCACATGATGGTTGTCTTAATTAACGTATGACAAGGAGAACTATTAGACCTAAGGACATTTCTTAGCTTATCGGTGCAGTTA
The DNA here is from genome assembly GCA_905160935.1 of Enchytraeus crypticus. Lineage (NCBI taxonomy): Eukaryota > Metazoa > Annelida > Clitellata > Enchytraeida > Enchytraeidae > Enchytraeus > Enchytraeus crypticus. The sequence continues at coordinate 55,852 of CAJHZI010000896.1, read as the reverse complement.
TATTTGGTATCTTTTCTGTTTAGAAAATCTCGTAGAATAATTTTAAAGATGGTAAGTTTTAAAAATTGTAGCTTAGACTTCATGCTCGCTGTCTGCTATGTATGAAGTTGCCGCCATCTTATGAACTAAACTTTCAGCCGAGTACTTTATTCAGCGTGTCTTATATTTAAATTCATTTTCTAGAAAATAGACTTTATCAGTAATGAATTATGGTCGACGCGTATGCTAGTTTTGTAAACATCGCATTAAACTCCAATAACAACTTTATATCGTCGACCTTGTACCACTTGAGTCAAGGCCGCGAAATGATGGGCCATTTCGGAGGATTTGTTTACGGTAAGATTTTAGATTCTCAGGCTAAAGAACTTTGTCACTTTGAGGAGGGCTCTACTACTGTGCAGTTGACATGATTTCGATTCTTACTGATTGAAGTTCGCCCGATCAGCAATGTAGCACAATAAATCAGTTATGTAACTCATTAATTATTATGAATTAAGGTTCTTTTCTCCTTAGAATTAATCGTTTAAGAGTCATTGTAAAGATGATAGGTTCCATAATTGTATTTTGGATTTCAAAATTGTGAGGTGCTTCGAAAAGGCGAGATGCGATACTTTCTGTGGACTTTCTATTTCAATGTTTCTTCATATTAACGTTTCAAAATTGCATGTGCAATGTACACTTTAATAATTCTAATACCACACTTTGCACGTATGTGTGAATATACCATTCACTCACTGTACAATTATCGTATGGCTGTTAAATAATAAAATCAGCTATATTTCTAATTAATAATTTGATCAACTTAAAGATTTCACTTTAATTTACATTAATTGCATAGCGAAGACTGTAATTACTATTGATTTAAAATTTCCACCGGCACAATTTCACTATTTTAAGTAGCTTCCAATTAAGAAAACTTCATTAATTGCTTGATCTTTTGATTAGCGATTGATAGATTCGATCAACCAATCGATCTATGAAGCAATTGACTTAGTTAAAATAGCTGATTTATTGATTGATTTATTAATTAATTGAGTGCGTGATTAAGTGAGTGAGTAAATGAGTGATTAATGAAAGTCATCTGCAACTGTTTCTAAAGGACAGTTGTTGACATTTAACAAAATTGTAACACGTTCGAAGTAATTTTTCTTTCACTATATATTATACTGAGTTCACTGTGGTATAAAGATCTAATATTCTATGAATTCATTTCTTTAGAATGCAGCAAAGAATTCTTACACTCGAAAGAGATGTCTTTATTGCAGTTCATGCCAGCTAATCTTTTCTATTCTCGATATGGAAATGTGGATAAAAGCTAGCAATTGAAAGAATAGCTGGACTCAACAATATAATGAAAATGTCCTGAAGAGAGTTGGCACAGATAAACTGTTGATAAATGCCTAGCTGCACCTAAACGTATTTAACATTTTATAATAATCAATATGTAAATGAGCAGATAACTCTTGAGAACGTAAAATCAAGTGAAGACTATGAATGAAAAACTAAGATCTGTAGTTAATGATCTACATTGCTCTTATGTGAAGAGTACGAATAGAACTAATCTAAAGATAGAAATAACTCTTGAATTATATCTAAATGTTCATCTATAAAGTACGACATTGGGCCTATCATTACTTTTACTTATCTTCCTGTAATCTAGAGTCACTACAATCTTCAAATCAATGATAAGTGATTTGTTATTTCACATGACATATCGCGGGCGTGAGCTATTTGGGGTACTCTCGACGTGGAAATGGGAGGAGCGGATTAAGTCAAGCCAATTTAATTTTTGTTAAAGCAGTAGAAAATAATTTTCCTGTTCTTTCATTAAAAAAATAATATTCACTCAGTTCATGGAGAAAGGACGTGATTTTTTGTAGAATTTTCTGAAGTAGTTTTCTTGTGCATTAAAAATTAGCTTTCAGTGACGTCATCAGAATCTCATCCACTAACAGAAATCATCGTATCTCACTCCCAGGTGATAACATAAAACTTCCACTGACCCTTATGAACTCAATTAATTATTAGTCATAGTACAGTAACTACCAATACGAAGAGGTTTATTTAAAGATAAATTGATTTGATTAATAAGATATGTACCCAAAGTCTGGTTAAGTGCAGACATCGTTATCTAATTAATTACAATCATTATCGTGATTCATTTGATTAATGTCTGCTTAAAAGACTTCATACTAATGTAAGTTAATGTCGTTATGTTCTACAATCATAGTTGGGTTTGCACTATTTAATAAAATCGATGATTTGTCTTCACCCATATTCAGTTATATTTACTCTTTTCATACTATTATTAAGTTTGACGTTTTTACCAACGTCAGAAAGTGCATTCGATTGCTAAGTGCCTAGGCTTCAGAAATTACTAAACATTTTCTATATCGCAACCTTAGTTAAACTGGGATTCAAGGGAAGATGATGATGAAGGTACTAATATACATGTATATATCATTATTATGCTACTTGAGTAACCAAAACACACACATTATATTATTATTAATTGTTTCTGTAATTGATTGTTCGTTCAATTGACATACTAGTAAAATAGACGCATAACATCCTTAAGTATTTTTAAATATTTCTAACGTCATCTGTAATAGTTGATGGAGACGCGAGACAGAATGTAAGACAACACTGGAAAAAATCTTTCGCCAACAGGAAGAAGGCTATAAGAACTATCTACAAAAAAGACCAAAAAATCCACAATGCTTCTGATAGGTAATACTTAGATTAGATCAAACTTCGCGATTACTTTAAAGCGTACGTTAAAAAGAATATCAAAAATCAATATTGTAAATCAATACCATAGGCCCATATCAATATCAAGAGCAATATCATAAATCAGCATTAAAATCAATGTCATAAATCAGAATCATCAATTACAATCATAAATCAATACCATAAATCAATATAGTAGCGCAAATCAAAGTTAGAAATCAGTATCATAAAACAAAATCATATATAAATTTCATAAAATTAATATGACTATCGTTCTGAAGAGGGCAAAAAATCAACTGCAATTTTTATTAAATTAGAAATGGACCATTTATATAAGTTAATGTCTCTCTAGTTCAAAGCCATTTGGCAGGTTTATGGCATAAATGCTTCCATATATTTTCAACTTCCATAAAGTTTCTAGAGATAGAAAAATAGATAGATTATAAATTCAAGGCAATAATTGATCAATTCTAATTCTAATTGATAAACTCCTTAAAGAAAAGGAAAACTTGGATACGATTGTCGACAATGGTAGAATTTTTAATTAAAAAAATGTATGAAGAAATTGAAAGGAAACGAATTAGAATGAAACTAAGACTTAGACTTTAAATGATAAAAGATTTATTGATGTGTAAGTATGATGCAAAAAAGTAGATGATTGAGCAACTGGATAATATGCTATGTATCCCATTGTACTGCAATGAATTTAGTGAAGCAGTACCGAGGGAGAGAGAGAGAGAGAGAGAGAGAGAGAGAGAGAGAGAGAGAGAGAGATGACGCAGAAATAAGCCCACCAACAAGAATGGAAACACTCAGTATTGACATTTAATTTAAGTCTACCCACTATAATTCTATTTCTAGACACTTTTCTTGCACATATAGAACCAGTTTTAGGTCTCTCGGTTTCGCAGAAAGCACTTGTGCGACAATTTAGATTGAACTTTTCTTTAAATACCAAAAGATGCTCTGACATAAAAGTAGATTTAGCTTCATTTAGTAGGCCTGAGATGTTTTCATTAGAAGACTAAAGATTATGAATGCCAACATTCAAACTACCCGCCAGATAATTTAACGATGGAAGCCTAGTGATGGAAGCAATGGAAGCCTATAGAATTCAACTTAACAAAGTTCGACGTCAATGGACGAATCGATACGGTCACTGACACGAAAGTGACATCACTTAACGAGATGGGTTAGAGAGCCTAGACGTGAGAAGTCTCATAAACTAAAATTTAGTACGGCTTTCACATTTTTACACGAAGCAAAAATATCACCAATTAATTACCAGATTTCTAAAAATTACCAAAGATAATTATTAAATAAAATAAAGAAACATTTTATATGTTTATCAGGATCAAAAACCACCGCAGCATTGAAACAATTAAAATTGTGCTAATAAAAGTATATCATTTTCTAAGCATCTCTCCGGTGATCATTATTTCCACATCCTACATAAAGGATTAATTGGGCTACACAGAAAGATGAAACTCACTCTTGCAGCATACAAGAGAATGAGCTACATATAGAAGCCACTCCCAGATCTGTCAGTATCATCTATAAGCCACTCCCAGATCCGTCAATATCATCTAGAAGCCATACCCAGATGTGTCAACAACATCTAGAAGCCACACCCAGATGTGTCAACAACATCCAGAAGCACTCCCAGATCTGTCAACATCATCTAGACGTCACACCCAGATGTGTCAACAACATCTAGAAGCCACTCCCAGATCTGTCAATATCATCTAGAAGCCACTCCCAGATCTGTCAGCATCATCTATTAGCCACTCCCAGATCTGTCAGTATCATCTAGAAACCACTCCCAGATCTGTCAGCATCATCTAGAAGCCACACCCAGATCTGTCAACAACGTCTAGAAGCCACTCCCAGATCTGTCAATATCATCTAGAAGCCACTCCCAGATCTGTCAACAGCATCAAGAAGCCACTCCCAAATCTGTCAGCATCATCTATTAGCCACTCCCAGATCTGTCAGTGTCATCTAGAAACCACTCCCAGATCTGTCAACATCATCTAGACGTCACACCCAGATGTGTCAACAACATCTAGAAGCCACTCCCAGATCTGTCAATATCATCTAGAAGCCACTCCCAGATCTGTCAACAGCATCAAGAAGCCACTCCCAAATCTGTCAGCATCATCTATTAGCCACTCCCAGATCTGTCAGTATCATCTAGAAACCACTCCCAGATCTGTCAGCATCATCTAGAAGCCACACCCAGATCTGTCAACAACGTCTAGAAGCCACTCCCAGATCTGTCAATATCATATAGAAGCCACTCCTAGATCTGTTAGTATCATCTAGAAGCCACTACCAGATCTGTCAGCGACACTTTCTTTTGTCGCGCAGGATTGACGAAGTGAGGCTGAATGGAATAACTATCAATCAATGACTATAGCTATAAAGCGCTACTCTGTCTTAGTGCACTGCCTACTGGCAGGTCCATGGTACATAACGCCTCTACTCATCTCTATCTTCCGTTTTCCTCTTCATGTTCACATGCGAGTGGGTCTTTAAATCATCTATAACATTCCTTTTGATATACTATTGTTCTTGATATTACAGTTTCGTTAAAGCCCTACTATCAATCAATAATATAGCTATAAAGAGTTACTATAGCTGTAGCTGTAAAACGATACTATAAAACGGTACTCTATTAATTTAATGACTATACCTACATTATATAACTACATTATATAACTACATTATATAACTACATTATATAACTACATTATATAACTACATTATATAACTACATTATATAACTACATTATATAACTACATTATATAACTACATTATATAACTACATTATATAACTACATTATATAACTACATTATATAACTACATTATATAACTACATTATATAACTACTACTTTATATTTAATTATATACCTACATTATATAACTACATTATATAACTACATTATATAACTACATTATATAACTACATTATATAACTACATTATATAACTACATTATATAACTACATTATATAACTACATTATATAACTACATTATATAACTACATTATATAACTACATTATATAACTACATTATATAACTACATTATATAGCGCTACTCTATCAATCAATGACTGTAGCTATCCATGTGAATTCAGCAATTACGCAAATACTGTAGTAAGAATTATTTTACTCGTAATTGATTTGTCACGTAGTAAATTGTACCTTGGATCATTCTGAACAATCTATGGACCAGACATCAACAGTCTGCAACATCAACTCATCTCTTTATCAGACAATTTTCTGCTGTGAACTTATCGTTTTACTTTTTAACTTCAATTTAGACAAATTTTTCTAATTACCAGAAACCTGAGTGACTGCACTTAGGTTTCTGGTTTCGTAATATTTAAATCGTAATTCCGCTTTTAAATACTCTTACATTTGTTAAAACTCGAAACAACTTGTAAAGAATTAGCCTAATAGAACTGCCTGCATTCAAGTTTTATATTTCAATGCGTGATTATTATCGAACAAAACTTCGTAAACAGTTGAAGTAATGAAGTTGACACCGTCAATTATCAAAAGTGATCAACAAAATTCGCCTGTTTATTGACGTATAGATTGCGCTGCTTACAGCTGCATACAGCTGCTAGAATTCTGAATGTATAGACAACAAACTACGAATTGCAGTCTCTGTTGAGTTCAACGATGGGTCAATGAACTTTTCATGTTATGAAGCGCTATTGAACAGCTGAGATTATGTCACTTCAGAGTTTAGATTATCATTCACCCGACTGACTTACACAGAAAAAATAGCTATGTAAGGAATCCAGAGACAGACATAATATTGTTCTGAAAGAATAAATCTACTGTTGAAGACAATGAAATTAGAGAAAATGTAAACGCGGTTACTGAACCTATATTGTTTTTGGAAGTGGTTGGTTTTGCCTAGGGATGCAAACACTTAACTGTGCTTCGTATCGTTCAAGTGGCGAAGTTTGATAACAACTTCTAAATTATGTAACTTCTACAAGGTTTAAAGTGATAATAAAGGTTATTTTTTGTTACATTTTGGTTCAGTTTGTTCAATTTTCGTGAGAAACGAAGAGCTTAAATATTCAAGAGAGGCCAATAATTTCTAAACTAAACAGAGCAATTCGAAATTCGCTACTGAAGTTTGTTTAAAGGATATCCTGGCTCGATAGATGATAAATAAATAAATTTATTAAACTTAAGTGATTTTGATTGAAGTTGAATATAAGTTGTTCTGTTCCATTATGTACGAATGCAGTTCTCATCTTATTCTATAAGCATATGAAATAAACGTGACTACAAAAAAATATTGTTTCTAATGATTTTATAATACTAAACAATTCATTTAGAAATGACTATTTTCAATTTTTGACAAGCAAATGAATTCCATAGACTTCTTCTTTTTCAGTGCACTGCCACGTGGCAGGTTCGAGGTACATATTCATACTCGAAGTCTCTTTTCTCGCTCCATAAGAGCACTCCTTAGATCAGCAAGTTAATCCCTTCACAAAGTCTATGCCTTAATTAACTTTCACAAAATCCATACCTTATGTAGCCCATAGCTTGGGAAAAGTAAGGCTTCTGAGGTGGTTTCCCGTTGCCTTCCTCATGCCTTCCTCAGTTTTCTATGGACTATCGACATTCAAATAGATGCAACAAAAATTACAATTCAGAAAATTTCGAATAAATAAACATTGAGTATATTACAAATTTATGTCCAGTTCAGGGGATAAAATTTTATAATCATTACTAAAGGAAGTAAAAGTTCATTTATCAAAATGTAATGACGAAAGAGTTGTTGTGCAATTCTTCGCAGTTCTAAGCTATAATTGTAAAGTTTTATGTGCTGACGCCTAAATAATATCTCAATATAGTTAAATTTATTAATTAATTAATTAGTAAATTACTTTAACTTTTTGTTACCTCTCTGTGTATTATTCTCTTAACATAACAAAGCGCGGAGAAACCAAACTAATTTATTACTCTGACATACTGGAGTAGTTTTTAGAGCATCGCTATCATAATTGCAATTTAAAAGCAAAACTTAGAGACTGGATAAGTAAGCTTGGTGCAATCATTACGATATAGAGTTCGAGAAATTATAAGAAATTTTATGTAATTGTATGAAAGCGTACAGAACCAAATTCAATACAGTTTCAATGGTAAGGTCGAATTGTTCCTACCATTGAAATTTACAATTCAAGAAAAATCCAGCAGAAAACTCTCAGAAGAGATTAACTTCCAGGTTCTGATGAGGCAGGTTTAGGAAGGAGAGTGGTAATGCTGGTCACGTAGATAATACTCTTAATGACCTCGTACATTATTTGTTCTTACAATAAACACACAGTTCAATGTTCAACATGCACGTATGATAGGGTTTTGATCTGGGAAGTATATTAAGTATCTAGAACGTTTTTGCATGTATTTTCGATTTAGATAGCATTCCTACTTATCTGCTTTAAAAATAAATACCTTTTACATTGTGCTTCTTAGGAAAACATTTTCTCTAAAATGTCTGAGTCCTGCTGCAGCATTTGTACGTATGATTACGCGAAATAAATTTTTCATAATGATAGTCAATTTTTTCTTTTTAATGTAAATTTGTTCTTTTACTTGCCTGAGTGTACCAGTAATGAAAGTTTTATGACCTTGTAATGTCACACCTGTTACTTATTAAAGAGCTGCTCTTGCGCGAACTCTCTCAATCAGTTAGTTCTGTATTTCTTGTCGTTACACTCAAGTTTGATTCAACGCGATCGGCTCAAACCTGACTGTTAAAAATATCTCCAGAGTCAATAGTAAGTGATCTAAAACACGACCAAGAAAATCAATAACGGTACTCTAGGACGATTTATAGTAATATTGCCGCACTCTGAAGATCAGTCTTTTCTTTCAATTTCCTTATACTTTTGTAAATAGGACAAAGAAGTTCGATTAACAGCGACTACTATTTTTAGTGCAATCCGTTGATTGAGCGTTTTCTGTTGAGATGAGAGTGAATTTGATTCTATTCGTTTCTATTCACATTGAATATAATAATGAGCATGTCAAGTTAAGAGGTTGAAGTGAATGCAAGTTGTCGCCGAGTTAATGCTTCATTTGACGTCGTGTTCAGCTGTCCATTAGTCACATCATGGATAAATATAGGACTCAAGTTACGCACGATTTTCTAACGTTCCATTTCCTAACTGATGGGAAAAAAGTTTCAAGGTCATACTGATACAAATATAAGACATAAATTAATACAAGACAAGGTACTTACGTAGTATAGATTTTGACTTGTAATTTAATTAATTGCAACCGTTAAAAACTATATTGTAATTGCTAATGAAGAAACGAACTACACATTCTCGGTCTTCCCATAACCTTCTTTTCATACAGAACCTATCCACCCCTTTCAATTCCTTATCACATTTGTTAATTGTATATTTGTGCCCACTCTTTTTAGCAATGCTACTTCGTAGTATTGTCGGTCCATCCCTGATCTTCTCCTGTTTTCCATTCTTCTCCATATCCACATTTCGAACGCTTCCTGTTTCTGAATATTCCCTTTGCTTAGCACCTATGTATCATTACCGTACAGGAGCATGGTTCACATAAAAAATGTCATATTTATTATCTTCATGGATTTCTCTAAATTTTTGTTAGTAGTTCTTTCCTCTAACTGTAGGCCTCTTTTGCTTCAGCAATTCTACATTTTATATCTGTTTCAGATCTTCCATCTTCTGATATTATGTGTCCCAAACATTTGCAGTTCTTTGACTGTTTTAACTTCGTTATTGCTAAATTATCTCCTCCTTCTTTTCTCGATTCTCTCATCACTTGCGTTCTTTATATTAATTTTTCATTCCGTTATTCCATACTTTAAAGAAGTAGTGATTTAGCAGTACAAAATATCTACAAACCCGGTTCAATACTAGCAATCATAACCTGATCATCGGCAGATATCACATTTGTCGTTAGTTTATCTCCAATTGATGTTCCTTTCTCAATATTTTCCGTTCCTTCCATCATTATTGCCTCCACATATGTGTTAAATGTAAGTGGTGAAGTGCAACAGCTTTGTCTTACTTCTCGTCCTCTTCCTCCGTCCGATATTTCCTGCTGAACTTTGACAATTGGATTTTGATTCTTGTCATATTTAAAATTTTATCTCTCATTTCACTTCAAGTACTCTCGAAATTCATAACATCTGCACCCAATTTGCCCTGTCAGAAGCTTCTCACAATATGCAAAACATATAAAAACCTCATTTTCTGCTCTAAGCTGCGTTCACATATGACTAACACTACTCCGATAGATTCACCACATATTTTCTTAAATCATATCTGCCTTTGATTAAATGCGTTCGTAAATTTTAATAAGATTTTTAAGCATTAGATAATCTTAAGCTTATCCTTGTATAGTCTGAGCAAACTACTGCGCGTGCCTTTTTAGGACTGGGGAAAATTGCTTGTCTAGTGAAATTATGTGGTCATACACCGTTATTCTTTTCGTTCATAAATTATTCCACTAGTCTTTGCGGCATTTCTCTTGCATTACATTAGATCTATTAGAAATGTATTCTATATTAATAAGCAGATATGAATTTTAGCTGCATTAGCTATTTGGAGCTTGACAATTGAACTAAATTAGCCTAACCCATTGAACATTGTCAAACTAAATGTTAGAGCCAAGGCCCAATATAAAAGTTATAGATCCATAGCATTTTGAAAAGTTTTTGAAAATATGCATTACTATTAAAAGTTTTCACCAAATTGTAGAAGATCAAATTAATCAAAATTGCGCGTTTACTATTTCTGTTGACAGGTTTAATGAAAGTTCTGAAAGGTTTCATTACATGGAAGCCGGAAACTTTTGTCCTTGACATCTTAATGAAGACGAATGAACACTTCCAATACTACAAATACATCAAGTCGAACGGCATTATTTCCCAAATTGAAAGGTTCTAAAGTAGACTGATTTTCAGTTCTAATAATAGCATTTACAGTAAATTTGATGTTACTAAAAAGCCCAATTGTGCTGAAAATCTAAGATATTTGTTATGCTTTTATAATGATATTTCTATGTAAATTTGTAATTATTAATTAAACTTTAAGCGTTTGTTTTAAACTAAGCAATCAATGATAAATAACAGTTGAAACAATTAGAACGCTACTTTCGTCCATGACAAAAGGGTGCATATTGGTGAAGCGCATCGAAAACATTATCCTATTAAACACTCTCACAATCGTTATTGTTGTTGCTGGTAATTTACTAATAAAAAAGTGTGCTGACAGCTCATTTAATAGATTATATACTTGACTTCTTTGAAGTATAGCTCCTAGCCTCTAGTTTCCTGTCTCAAAAACATGTCAGAGAAGGACAAGCACTCGATTTTAGCCATTGGTAAAAGCTAAAAAAAGCTTATGGTTACATCAGTTTCCTCACTCGAAAGCGATGTCAGTGACGGGAGAGCCCATGATTTGAACCCCGTATATACTGATCCGCGGTCGAGTATCTTACCGACTTCTCCACTTGCTCCAGCCGGTCATTGGTTGGAGCCAATGGCGAAGTCGGTAAGATACTCGATCGCGGATCAGTAGGTGCGGGTTCAAATCCTGGGTTCGCCCGTCACTGACATCGCTTTCAAGTGAGGAAACTGACGTTAACCTTAGCTTTTATACAGATATACAGTTCCGGTCATACAGTCATACAGACTTACACTGGACATACAGTTTCGCAGTCGTACAACTGACCGAATTGCTCAGGTTCTCCTCACCACCTCTCATGTAAATGTTCGTAAATTTCGTGCGCAAGCCACAGTTAGAATTCTGCAGCCTTTTCGAGGATTTACCTTGATTTTCCTATAAAGATGTGTTGGCTGCTTTCAATAAAATTTAATTGAGTTTGAAGAATAATCGAATGTTTAATGGATAAATTAGTTTTAACGTCTGTGTCTTTACCACCCGAAAACAGGCTGGGAAGTTATCAGATTGAGAATTTAACCAGCGGATTCATGTGTGCCGGCAGTTGCATTCTTCTTCTTCTTTAAGTGCCGTGCCTGTTCCAAGCCTGGGCGGTCATGGTCATAGGCAGTTGTATTACCTAATTAATTAGTAATTAGTAATTACTAATTAGTGAAATCTTTTGGATGTCAGAATAATATAATTACTAATTAGTTATGTTATTCTGACATCCAAAAGATTCAACTAAATAATACAAAGGCAAGAAATAATGATTTAGTTGCACTATATTGCGACGGTTCAGATTCTACCTCGCTGCCGTATTGTATGCAATAAAAAGAAGATTTAATGTCCGACACTTCGCCCGAAGACGACGTCAGGGACTTGTGAAATGGACTCTCTTGTTTTACTCTCTTTTAATCATGTAAAGCAAAACTCTCAAAAACGAGGTAAGTTTAAATTAGCAATATATATTAAAACAAATGCATTAATAAATGTGTAAATGACCCAAATATCAGCATTTAGGTTTAAAATTGTCAGATTTACGAGACTCTGAATGTCAATCAATGGCCGAATACGAAAAGCAACTCTTGCATTACGCCTACTATTCTAAGATATCAATAGAAATAATTTCTAGTCGAAGCTCGTTAATTTTTTTATTAAGCCATTAAAATTAAATTAATTTTCTGTATGCAATAAAATTTCACAGATTTGGCTCCAGAGCTTGTCCCTCCTTTAGACCCCTCATAAATCACTGCCACCACTGCTCCAGCGTGATACTGCTCTTTATCTTTATTTTGATTGTTTTGTTATCTAACTATTAAATAAACAAATCTAGTAACAATATGTAAGAAAATTCTAAGTTAAATACTTTTAACTCTCTCCCCGAAAAGACGTGGGCGTAAGTAAAAAACGTTGACACTATCCAAACACATTTTCGGGCCCCCTTAAAAATTCCTGCATCCGCCTCTGAAATTTCATACTTGCATTCTATCTCAGATAGAAGTAAACAGACGTAGTACAACATAGTACAGAAATATTGCAGACCCTTACAAAAGCAAAGTTGTTTAGATTAAATTTACGTTCACCATAATGTTAAAGCTCAAGTTCCCTTGCTATTTTGGGTTTGTCGAATTATTTACTTGGACTGAGCGAAAATATGATTGAACAAAATGATCGAAAGATATAAAACGATAAAGCTAAAGATTTAAAAGCTTAAAAATAATTAACGTCTGTTTGCTTTATGATCTACAAGATAATCTCAGAATGAATTAAAATGAGAATATGTTATAAACATTAAAATTCTAATAACATGCCTGTTTATTCAGTAAGTAATAGGGAAATAATAACGTTAAGGAATGGACCTTAGAAGTTCACAGATGATTGATTTATGATTCAACAAATAAGAGCTTACTGTCTATAAAATTAATCAATTATTGCAAATACGTAGGCTTCACTTCAGTTGAAATATGTATTGAATTCCCAATTTCGTCACGCATTAAAACACACCCATTATCCCATTTCATATTAGCAATATAGACAAATACTGAGTTGAAACAGATTTGAAGAAGATTTGAAGAAGTTACTCTCGAAGTCACAGTAGTAAAGTCTACACGAATTTTAAATACTTAACAAAAAGTAAAGTGGATTGAACATTCTGGTTGATATAGTGCGCATTCGAGCTTCCTTCAATTTAACCATTCCACTGTTAAATTATTATCTAGTTATTGATACTAAACTTATAAATCCACCTCAGCGAGATTTAAACACAGGACCGTTTGCTTTTCGCAATAATTTACCTCTACGAAACTTATTTGTAAGTTCCTCGTACTCCTGTAACGCGTCAACCATCGCTGCACGTCGAGTCTTCTGACACTCCTCCATCAGAGCCAGCGATCTGTTAGCCTCGCCCGTCTTCTTCTGAAGATCCTCCGATAAATGGGCGTAGTCAACTCGCGCAGCTTCATTGAGACAGGCGCATAGGACACTCAGCCTATCTCCTATCACACGATTCGTGGATTTAAGTTGAAAGTATATCTGAGACAGACGAGTGATCGTGGACTCTGTCCTCGTCAGCCGATCCTTCAGGCGAGTCACTCGGACTTCCGCCTCTGAACATCGGTTCCTCTCTCTGTTCAGGGCGTTGCTGTAGAACATTCTCTGAACATCACGTGACAAATCGACGCTGACGTCATCGCTGTCTTGTAGCCACGCCTCAAAGTTGGAAAACTCTGACAGCAGCTGATTGGTCATCTTCCCTTCCTTCAGTGTGGAAGCAACACTCACGAGATGGGGTATGATTGTTGAGTTGATGGTCGGAATATAATGGTCGTTTATTACGCCTGATAGTTTTTAATTTGTTAATGTGCCCAAGCAGAATTTAAGCAGGCCTAATTTTCAAAAGTGTAATTTAGCTTAGGCCTAAATGTAGAGGTTATTGCCAGTTTTTGTAATTCCATATTAGGGTTTACTGGCGCAAGATAAAAGTTCAAACTACAGAAGTTTATATTATAAATGTTTAAAGTATAAAATTAAAACGTCTTTTTCTAATGAATAATGCTATTTTTAACCAATATGTACATTTAAATATTTATTAAAGCGCTTTTGTTTATATGGGCCTATATATGACGCTGTCGAAAAAATCTTGCAAGTTCCGGTAAAGATTTAATAAAATCTCTTCTAATCGTATCATATGCATATGGTTCAACGGGTATTTCAGGACATCTTCCATTTTCTTAATGGAAATTTACGAATGAGCTGATAATTATAACCTTTTGCAACATTTAGCTTAGATCTTCATTTTTTAATTCTGCTGTCAACCAGTCTTCGCTTTATTTAATTTCAATGCTTGTAGCAACTATTCTCATTGAAATAGATGATAATTAGCTGTAAAAGTGATAATATTACTATAATATAATATTATAATATAATAATCTAATATAGTACAAATAATATAAGTTATTATTTAAACATTTAGGCTAAGAATTATGTTATTATTAGAATGTATTAGCGTTTCATTTCTATGTCTAATTCATTATTCATCAGATGTCTGTCAGCTATAAAAAAAGTTGTTTGGTATACGATTTTGTCTTTGGTACGTTACTTTCAAATTAATATTTAATTTTCATAAGATTCAGTTTTATGATTATCCATCACTGTTTGTACACTTTAGAAAAGTAGACGTAATGTGAAGACGCTTCTATGATATAGGGAGAGAATCATCCTAATTTGTAATTACTATTTAATGAATTATTTATATCAAGTAAATCTTCAAAAACTTCGAATATGTTAAAAATTAAGGTTTTATTCATTCACCAGATGGCACTAATTTTAAATTTTGTTGCTACTTTTAACATCTTGAAATCGAAATTCATCATCGAAATTTAAGGCTCTTAACAAGAAGATTCATGGCCATGTAATTTTTATATTTCAAATCGTCGAAATTGTTAACTATTAAATAGGAAAGGTTGAAGAATCTAAAGACCTGTATTTTCCATTGGGATAGTTTTCTTTGAAGAAAACTTTGTCAGCAAGGTAGCTGACAAGTTCGAACTTTTATTTAAAATTAGGCCTACATATCTGCGGGTTCACAGCGGTCAGAAAAGATGGATTGTTTTTTTAAATAAAGATATCAATCTCTTCTTTAGTGCACTACGAAGTGGCAGGCTCAAGGTACAAATTAATACTCAAAGTCTAGTTTCTCGCTCCATAATAGCACTCCTTAGATCAACAAGTCTATGCCTTATCCATACCATCTAACTGAGGAAGGCAACTGGAAACCACCTCAGTTAGATGGATTAATTGCCATTTAATCCTGAGGGAAAATATTTCACGGTGAGGTGGGTCTCCTCTAGCCATCCTCAGCTCATGCCTTAGTCGCCTCTTACGTACACGCAGCAGATTGTTTGTGGATGTCCTATTTCGCAGTGGTCCAAATACACCCAAGCACAAGACGGGAATATCAATAAGGGAAAAACAGTTCTTATATTGTTTCTAGACGTAGGGTCACTTGCAGGTTTGGATCTAAATTATGGAGTTAAGCTCAGAACTACTGCCTCTACCTATGCCTCTCTGTGTCTCTCAAATTAAATATTCTCTATCTTTTGTCCCTATATTTTTACTTCCTTCTCTATATATCTCTATCTCTATATCTCTTTTTTTCTCTCTATCTTGGTCTGTCTCTCTATCATCGTTTGTTTACGTAAACATATTGTCAAACTGACAGTTTAAAGACTTTTAGTAAAAACTGGGAAGAACTCTGATTGGATATTTCTTAACAAAATAGCATGAAACAGCAATTCTTCATTCTTATATGCAGTAGCATATCATTCATTCATTCACCATCAAGGCCTCCAAGACATGAAGCTGGATTTAACCACAGCTTAAGTCGTTGTTTTCTGGCCTTCAGTAGGAAAACTCTGGAGTATATTAGGCTTATTGAATGTTTTTAAAAAATGTATCATGCAATAGTATAGCTAGTACAGAGACAGAAATGTCAGAACTAAGCTGAATCAAATAGATGCGTGGTTCAAACCTTCATGTGGCGTGACACAGAAATTAATTGCTTCAGTGTATCTCGTATCTAATCCGAGTTTAAAGGGAACTTTATCCTTCCGTCTAAAGTATAAAGAAGTTTTATAAAAACATTTAAAAATGCTTGAGTCATGATTAATTAATTTTCACTAAGCAAATATCACATAAGTTACAATGTTGCTGCTTGCCATTTTTCTGATAATAGAATTAAGTGAAAGCTTTCTGCCGAATGTTGTAGGACTAATAAGATTTAGATGGCTTAGAAAGTGGTCGGATGGAGTGGGTGTCCTGAAGCTTAAGCCATACACATCTCAAGGTAGAGCTGGGAATATGTAAGATACAAGTATCTAGATACGTATATATCCAGATACAAAAAGTTAGTATATTGTATCTGGACACACTTTCGGATGAGTAGGCCTATCTAGCATCTGTACCTAGATCTAAATAGTAGTAGGCCTAATTGTATATTTTTCTTATGGTAGGTACTAGATACTTCTAAAGCAAAAATAAAGAGAAACCTTCTAAAATGTTGGTGTCCTTGAGATGCATTTATATGATTTGTGGCAACATAATTTAAAAGCAGAAACGAAGTGGGTTACTTTAAAAAAATACATGGCAACACTTTATTAAAGCCATTCCATTTTTTATACTAATTTTGTGTTTATGTTGTTTGGTTTGTTTGCTGTTGTTCCTGTCACATGTTGACGAATAAAGGAGTGGATATAAAAAATCTTCTACTGTTAACTATACTAAAATAATTCTAATTACTGAAGGCTAACATTTCCTGATTGTGGAATTCTATGTTGCATAACAGATTATAGAGAACGGTGAAGATATACGTAATCATCTGGATACTTTTCAATGTAGGACTATCTGGTGTCTAGATACATTTTTAGATTTGTATAGACTACTGTATCTGTATGTAGATATATTTTCTATTGAGTATCTGTTTCTGTATCTTAGATACATTAAAAATGGCACGAAGTAAAAGATGCGAGAATGTTTTAATTACTTCTACGACATCCAAAACCTAAATTCAGTATATTTTACTATATAATTATGAATAGTATGTTACATCAGCTTATATGTTAAGGCTATTGATTCGTTTTTACGTTCGAAGGTTACTCCACTCACAGATATTTCAATTCAAGGAAAGGAATAACTCTTAGTAAGTACGGCAATATAAATAACACGGTAGGATTAACAGATAACATAACGTAACAACAATTAGAGTGATACATCATCAAATCCAATCTAAGTGCTTAATCATCTCTCTTTTCCATCCAGTGTCCATGAGCAGCGACCTGCGCCTAAACCACCTTTTCTTTAACTCCCTTTACTTTGGACTGAATTTCTGGATTTTGGAATTTGCACCGTTTTTGGACCTTCTTTTTAGCTGGCCGGCTTGTTTTTGTCTCAATTGTTGATATTATTACAGTCATCAATGACAACATCGAGCACTATTGAGACAAAATCAAGTCGTCGAGCAAAAAAGTCCAAAACAGTGCAAATTCCAAAATCCTGAAAATCAGTCCAAAGTAAAAATATTGTCAATTGCTTACGGATGACTAATTATAAACTGACTGACTTTTGCAACTTCTCTTTGACAGTTTATTTTGAAACTAAATAATAATAACTAAGTCAATTATATGCATAATATAGGTTGTAGAGTATATTACAAAGAGGTACAAAACTATCATGTGAGGCTCTGGTCGTATTAATATGTTCATTTCTTTATTCGTCAAAAGCAGACAGGATCAAGACACATCACACATACATATATACACACGCATACACACAAGATCATAGAACAATTAAAATGCATAATAAGAAACTTAAAAATTAATTAAATTGAGTTCCTACTAATTTAAGCACTAGCATTAAATGCTTCGTAAATTTAATTAATTAATTGGACATCTGTGTTGTTTCTGTTTCACATGCTATCAGGAAGAATTTTAAAGCAGCATTTGTTTAATAATAGAGAGAATAAATATTGTCTCTAAATCAATGTACCAATATCTTGTTATCTTTTCATAGAGGTTATTGAATGTACTAACAACTGCTAAAATAGAAGAAAAAATCAGTTGCACAACTGACTGAGAGAGAAAAAGACAGAGAGAGAGAAAGAGAAGAGAGAAAGAAAGAGAAAAGAGAGAAAGAGAAGAGAGAGATTCATTTGAATACGGCCTTCATCACCGGAGGCAATGAAATCATAGTTGGTTTGTCTGAGACTCATTGACTTGCTTCCTGGAACATCAGATATAGAAGATTTCTGCGTATGTGCTGATGGCTCGATATACCAGGGATCTTTAATTGACTGGAATACAGCCTTTCAGTCATATTGTAAGCTTTACTAAATCACTAATAGGTAAATCAATATAAAGCTCACTTTTAAAGTATGTTACTTTACCGCAGGTGTATTTTAAGGGAAGACCCAGCGGATTTTTAAACCGGCGATCTCGTGTTTTAAGACAAGTTAGATACCAACTCGACAACCGGCCTGAGCACAGTATAAAGCTTGGAATGATTCGTGTTCAGAATGGAAGTTCACAATCTAAAGATACGAAACCCTTCTTGAATCTGAACTTGAGTTCTGACAACTCTGACGGTAAGAGATGATAAGATTTTACCATCTTTGTTAATTAGGAGATTTGGCCCAATGAATTACATATTACTGCCGTCTCTAACATCATCCTTGTATGAGAAAACGGACGTTAAATCTTTTTTATTACTATTATATCGGACTAACCGAGCAAGACTCAATAGAAGTGGACTTTGTTCAGAGCCGAGGAGTTTCATGAAAAGGACAAAAAGAACTTGTAAATTGGATTCTAAGATTGGATTTGGTCAATATACGGATATAGAAATCGTCGTTTCAACGGTTGAAAAATGTAAATATATCACTTCTCTCAGAAGGGACTATTTGCAGCTTTGATTAGCTTTCCTAAGTGCTAAACTTCTATAACTGTTCAAGTTATCAAAATCTCCACTTTGCTTAAGATAACCCTCAGTTCAGAACACTTCAGCACTAACATTAATACATAATTATAACATTAGTAACATTCTGCTGACGCGATGACACTTAGCTTGGAAGATATAAAAGTCAGTAGAAGTATAGAATTTTTAAGTTAAAAAATACATATGTTTAACTACTTACTATCTAAAATTCGCTGAGTACCAGTAATAGAGGATACGATTATATTTAGTTTACAAATTAAAAAACAGTATCAAATTAATTGAAAAACTCTGTCTATCTTATTTGCTTAATTGGAAGATTAACGCAAGTACCGTACCTGTGGATTGTCGATGCGCATAAAACAACAGAAAATTACGTTAGAAACATTCCAGTAACGAATCATTTTATAGAGTGAAGAGATCCTGTTGTATGACCAGCTTGTTAAATTAATCAATGATGTGCTCAGTGATGTTAATGGTAAATGAGAGAGCAGAATAAGCGACAGAGCTGAGCTGGTAGCTTATCGGTTAATTTCCGTGCCGCGGATCAGAAGGAGCAAGGGTGATAACAAATACGATTCACGTCACTATCCATTTCGAGTCAAGAAAGTGACGTTAAATTTGGTTTCGGCTTTAGCTTTAAAAAAGCTGGTAAAGCTCATGTTAACGTCATTTTCTTACTCGAAAGCGATATCAGTGACGGGCGAGGCCAGGATTTGAACATCACACATACTGATCCGCGGTCGAATATCTTACCGACATCGCCAGAGGCTCGACGGGCGACGGGCAAGGCCAGGATTAACCCTCAATAGCATAGAATGTTCTATTCTTTCCTTTCAAAATCTATTGGACAAACCGGAAAGAGACACGTCTGTCACAACGCGGAGCTCAGACTTTATTTCCTCTTCTTTCATAGCGTTTGTCTTCCTGCAGCATTTAATAGTCTTCGCGATCCAATTTCTGAACTTCTAAATTTATTACATTTTGTACTTCGAAGCAGTCTGATGAAAAGTTATTATTAAAATTTTTAGTTCTTTTGTGAGAACTTGAACTGATGATGTTACTATTTAGTAAGGACTCTGAATCTTTCAATGGCTAATGATAGTATATAAAATATTAATAATAGTAATATTATTTAATGATATTAATAAATAATCATATTTTTTATTCCGTATAGTTACACAAATGTCATATGCATGTGCAATAGAGTTTCCATTCTTATGGTTTCTGTTTTTGCAGTTTTCGTAATTTACTCTTTTTCCCTTCCATGATAATACCAATTTGATGTATTTTGTCATTATTTTTATTATATATACATGTATATATACATATATAGGGTGTCGCATAAGTTCGTATACCGTTTTCAAATTGCATTAACTCTGGAACTACTCAACCGTTTTAAACCAAATTTGGACAGTATGTAGACACGATAAATAAAATATATGGGTACAATTTAATTTGTAATCGTACAAGTAATTAAGTAGAAACTGAAATTTTTCTGAATGACGTCACATTTTCGCAAAAACTAATATTTTATAGTATTTCCTTTTTGCTTAATGACAGCGAGTATTCTATCCGGCATAGATTTGATTAATGTCTGAAGTATTTCCACTTTCACTGATCTCCAAGCTTGTTGTAGACGACGTTTCAGCTGCACAACATTCGTGGGCTCTGGATCGCGGTAGACACTAAACGACAGAATACTCCACAGGTTCTCGATAGGAGAAAGGTCTGGAGAGTTCGGTGGCCAGTCCTTCGGCTTAATGTACGATGGAATGTTGTCTTCCAACCATCTTGTTGTTTTGGCTGATGTATGACATCTTGCACCATCCTGTTGAAAGATGCCAAGGTCATTGTCATTGAACAGCTTTACTCGAGTAACGTTGCCGCCGGTTACGATTCTTTGAAACGCTGGCTTGACGAGTTTATCCAGTATGTTTACAATATAATAATCCGAGTTAAGTCGTGTACCGTTCGGAATGAAGTGCAGACTCGTTAATCCGTGTGCAGTCATTCCGCCCCAAACCATAACCGAGGGACTGAACTTCATTTGAGCAGCGGGAGGAACATTACTCTCCTGTGATCCCCACACAGTGTCGTTCTTGGGATTGGGTATGTAAAACACTTTGAAGGGTGACTCGTCAGTAAACAGAACATTTGACCAATCCTGAACAGTCCAATTACGATGATCACGTGCAAACTTAATACGTTTCACCTTGTGAGCATCAGTCAACAGTGGAATTTTTTTGCGACGCCAGTTCTTCCACTTCAGGTCATTAACCATGTATCTGCGAATTGTGTCCTTAGAAGCACGTTCATTACGAATTTTCAGTTGATTTGAAATACGGCGCAAACTCTGTCCACGTCTGTATTTTGCGGATTGGATGAGACGCTTGGCTGTATTAGACAGTATCTTCGGACGTCCACTACGTTTCATATCCACTAGTTTTTCGTCAAATTTGCTTCGACCTACCCACTTCGTAACCCAACACTTACTCCGATTTAACTTTTGTGCAATACATTTATGCGAATATCCTTCTTTAGCCAATACTACTGCCTGTGCACGTAATTGTATTATTTTAATTTTATCCATATTATATATTATACGCGGCCTCATCGAACAATAACATTGACACGTTGATTAGCCTTGACTGCGGTCCTGGACGACAACATCAGGTAATTTCCAGGCACGCGCTGCATGCAGCCACAGCGTGTCTCTAGCTGCGCCAGTCAGAAAATGGGTCACATTGCGCGACAGCGCCGTGTGACGTCATTTCCAGGTCTAATGAAAATAAACTTGCACCAACATCTAATTCACATCTATTATACACGAATACGAAATTTTATGAACATGCGACCTTTACTAGCCGAATTACTGCAATTTGAAAACGGTATACGAACTTATGCGACACCCTATATATATAGTATTAGCTTACCTTATCGACAACGCTTAACCTAATTATAAGTAACACCCGATTGCTACATTATATCAGACATTTACTGTATTACTCAACAAAAGCTATTATGTTTGCTTGTCCTTATAAGATGTACCAGACATCGACTTCGGATAAGGAACCGGACGCTAAATCATTATTGATTGATTGTTTGATTGATTGATTGATTGATCGATTAATCTTTGGATTGATTGATTGAATGATTGAGTGAGTGAGTGATTGGTTGATTGATTAAACTATGTTTTTCACTGTCGCAGAAATACTGATCTTAAAAACATTATCGGTAATATTGTCCGCACAGCTATCAAGAAAGATCTAAGTGTCTGGCTGCACGGATTGTGGTCAGTGATCAACAGGTTTTTTTATTGCTCTTATATCCCTAAAACGTTTGAACTTCACTAAGGTATCAGTAGCCTTACTATCCATATAAGTATTATATGGATAGTAACCTTCAGTAACCTTACTATCCATATAAGTATTATATAAGTATTTAATGTACTGATAGATTTAACTAATGAGCTCGGTTCGTTTCTGCCTACTTCTGCATTAATATTCAACCGACTACTAGAGATAGAAAAATAGAGTGCAGGACCTTCTTGGTCCAGAATGGGAGAGCCATCTAAGAAAAACCGAATTATAAAATTATTAAAAATATCAAAAATATATTTTCTAGAGATCAAATGCATAAATTTAACGTTATTTGAAAATCTGATCCTGATTAATATATCTGATGTTTGAGTTAATTTCATCTCATCAGTATTTTCTGCACTGGCAGGGCCATGGTACATAATTTCCACTCATATTGTACATCCTCGTTCCAGCTCCAGTAAGAAGGTTCCCTTGACCAGCAAGCTGATCTCATCACAAAATCCTTTTCTCAAACTTTCATGTATCTTTTAGCTTGGGTTAATATGGCTTCTGAAATGGTTTTCAATTGCTTTCCTTAATTTCTGCTTAATCACGCCAGGAGACATTGTCAAGTTGGTCTATTCTATATTTGTCGGGGAACAACACTTGCACAGTATTTCTTGCATAGTATAATGCGAACCACATTATTTAGGCTATTTCAAGCACTAGTAATATTTATTGTATAGTATAATGCAAAACACATTACTAATTTCACGCACTAGAGTGTTAAGAATCCATTCTTGTTTAATCAGTGGCGGATTACACCTTAGTCAGGTGGCACTGATTGATAGGTAACCTATTCATCTACTCGTGACATTGGAATGAAAATGTCACTAATATTTTTATATTTGATTTAATTTCTTTTAAATTTCGGAGTTCCATATTGGTCATAATCGTCACATTAGTAAAGAAAGGTTAATTTAGATATTTTAAGTTCTCTCTCGAGCATAAAATATCAAAATTAACATTTCTTTAAACATATCGAGCTCAACATAGTTCATGCTAAAAGCTTTTTCAGGTAAAAATTATGATCAACACCGATAAAAACTAACTGACCTCACGATACTCTATAGTAACACTAAAGATAGTTATAAAATTAAATTGGGTAATACACCAATTCGCTTGCGGAAATTTTGCTGAAGAACTTTTACAGAAAAGTAAATCTAGTGAAGTTATTTAAGGAACTGATGTAATTAATGCATCGCAGTGAACAAATGCTGCTGCTATCTGATCAAATTGAATTTATAAGAAAGATTCTACCTTGACGAATATCGTAGAGGTATGATGGGTTTTCAAATAAATTCTCAGCGGCGGTGTTGATCAGCTGATTCAGTTGGCTGATATTTCCTAGAAATGCAATTTGGCGTTGAAGCAGGAAAGCTTCTTACACACGAAGAGGCCGAACTAATCTTCGCTTGAAAGCAGCGAGTCATCATTTTGATGACTATAATGGAAGCTATTTTTCGTCTGGAAGCTTACGACATGCTTTGATTGGAATGTTCTACTTTTTATATTGTTAATTTGAGCAATTTGTTGGCACGCAACGACCGACCTGAGATGCAGGATTGACCTAATAGCATTTAGAAAAACCTTTGAAATAATTTTCCCAAGAAAGAAGAATGTCCTTTAGATTTAAGTATGGGCTATGATTAATGAGAGTCAAATGACTAAACCTTTGGGCTTAAAGTCCGGGAAATAAATGCAGCCTTAGTATATGCGCAGTCAGAGTTAACAATAAAACCATAATACCTAAGGTATGAGTGTGTCTATGGTATGAGTGTGTTTTGGGTGGCAGGCAGGAACTTTTAGCAAGATTAAAATATACATCTAAGCTATTTTTCAACTGACTCTGCATTCAATCGTGAAATTAATAAAACTGTAAGATTCTGCAACACCGAAGGACTTTAGTCTCAATACTCTTGTACAGAAAACTATGAACAAAAGGCCCGCAGTAAGCAGTTATACCTACATTGTTGAACATAACACACGCTTTCATTTTATTCATAGAATGATCAGATTTCTCAATATTCCCTTTGGTTTCGTCTTGGAGTTCGATTAACGATATTCAGTTTGTCAATTCATTTTGTCTTGAGATTCAGTTTGTCTTAAGATTCTGTCTTAGTTCCTATTGAATATTCCTCTTGAAACGTTACATCGGACTCTTTTACTATAAATAAAGTTTTCCTTTAGCTTCTCCAGGATCTGCTTAAGCTTTTTCTTGAAGTTGAAAGTTTAAGTTTGAAGTTTAGAGAAACTCGGCGTACTGTTCAAATTCGACTGGTGCTCTAAGATTCGGCTTAAGATCTGACGTAATCATGCAATCCACAGTGACGTCATGACATAACGACGTAATCATGCGATCATGTCTTATTAGCGTCACATCAATTCTTACTCTTACCATATTCTAGAAAAAGAGAGTAAAGCAGTTTTTGAGGCATTAGATTAAACACTTTTTATGTATGGCATTAGATTAAACACTTTTTATGTATAACAACAACTAAGACTCCGATTTTTATTATAATACAGAACAGGACAAATAAACTTAAGGCCGAAAAGTTAACAGACATATAATTACTTGGATGACTTATAATGAAATGATCGGGTTCCGATCATTCAATTCAATGATCGGGTTCCGAGCATTGAATTCATTTTTTATTTTAATTAAATTTATTTCATATTTTATCCCTTTTTGAAGTTAAACTTTAATAGATACATTCTGGGGTCTGTAGAGAGAGAGAGAGATAGATAGATAGAGAGAGAGAGAGAGAGAGAGAGAGAGAGAAGTGGAGAGGGAGATAGAGAATCTATTTATTTACACAGCACAACAATCTTGACATCAGACACAACAATAAACATAAATTTGTACGGAATCAAGGAAACTATAAATGTAAACAATGGTTTATAACGAAGAGTAGCATCCAACCTAGCTGACCACCTAGTTTTCAATCATCTTACGGATTAACCACAAACTGGCACTAAAATAGAAAATATAACATAAATGAGTTTACAATTGAGAAGCAAATTCATGATGTGATAAACAAGACACACGGTTCAATTAGTGTGATAAAGATGAAAGATATTAGCAATCACGTCTACATGTAGGCTACATTGAGCACAATGCACGTATTCAGGCGACAAATTATTAGAAGTTCAGCAAATCCTATTTAATACCTTTGTAAATAGATTAGTATTTGCTAAGAATTACTAGATGTGCGAAAACAGAAAAGATAATCTCAATAAACTACACCATTTTACTAAATTTGAACTTCAGTTCGGCATATGCTCAACTATTATGCATACTCTGCATATTGTATAACAGCAATGTACTTTATACAAGTAAATGTACGCAGTGCTTCAAAAGAGTTGAAACTTCTCTTTTATCATATTGTAACTTTTAATTTTTGCAATTTAATAGTATTTGACTTCACCGGTGTCTAATAAAAATTTAGATTTTAAATGTGTAGAAAAATAGGA
The DNA here is from genome assembly GCA_905160935.1 of Enchytraeus crypticus. Lineage (NCBI taxonomy): Eukaryota > Metazoa > Annelida > Clitellata > Enchytraeida > Enchytraeidae > Enchytraeus > Enchytraeus crypticus. Next base: position 29,835 of record CAJHZI010000896.1, on the reverse strand, counting down.
AGCATAATTGCAAAAGTTGTTGTGATAGAAATAATGTTAGAGAGCCTAAGCTGAGCCTAATGGATGACACTTTTATTTGTAAACAATACTGTATTTTTGTTTTAATTTAATATTGTATATTAATTCGTTAAATTGTCTCTCATATACTTTACTATACTATATTACTTATAACTTTCTACATTTCAGTATACATTTATTTTCTTCTAATTTACGATAATGGATTTAACATATTTGTTTTAAAAATTTTGACTTTTTTACCGCGCTTTTTACCCATATATTTAAACACCTTTTTGTCCTAGAATGATTTTCCTTTACTTTAATTGGTTGATTTCTTTCTGCTTCAGCCACAGAAAGAAATCATTTCCCGTTTTTCATGCTATAGATGTGTTTTCATTGCTCTTTCTTTCCATTTATCTTGTTTTAGCCTTCTTGTTTTAGCCTCCATATATGACCAACCATTTCACTGGCAGTTCCATTGACCATATTTCTTCCTCATGCAAACTCATTTACCAACCTATACCGTATGCCTCCGTTTGTCAATGCCTTGATTCTTTACCTTTGCCATACTTTTCTAATTCCTATCTTCATTCTGTTTCACTTAATCTCACTTCTAAACGACATTTAAACGTCATTCTTAACTTTCTCTTAATTTTAGCAGGCGATGTTGAGTTGAATCCTGGCCCTGTTTCTTCTGTTTCTAACTTGTCCACTTACTGCCTCAATATTCGGTCTGCCACAACTATCACAAAAAACCTAAACAAACCCGAACTCATTCAACAGTTATCCTTGACGAGTCCATTGATATTCTATTTTTGACAGAATCATGGCTCTCTCCTGACACTCCACCTGCTGTCCTTAACTCTCTCACTCCCCGTGACTATTCCATTCAACATGTCGGTCGTTCTTCTGGTCGCGGTGGTGGCATCGCTGCTATTTTTAGGTCAACTTTTCTTCCTCTGTTTGTAACTGTTCTCCATTTTTATCCTTTGAATATATGTCGTTCCGTCTTGTATGCAAATCCAAATCCTATCTCTTTTTGATTGTCTACAGACCACCTTCTTTATCCAAGGCCAATTTCATTTCTGATTTTTCCTTGCTTCTTGAAGATATTGCCTCATCACCCACTGATTTAATAATTATGGGTGATTTCAACATCCACCTTGATTCCAATGACCATTATTCTTCTGCCTTTTGATCAACACTTGATGCCTTTGATCTCACACAACATATATCTTCCCCTACTCACTCCTCTGGTCACATTCTTGATCTGCTTATCACTCGAAATAACATGTCATTTCTTGATCATGGAATATCTGATCCTTCATTATCAGATCACAGTGCAATTTTCTGTAAATTGCCTGTGACTGTTAATGTACACCCTTCCAGAACACTTAAAACTTTTAGAAAACTCTCTTCTATTAACATTGACGCCTTCCCTGCTGATATTGTGTACTCTTCTTTGTATTCAAATCCGTCTTCAACTGTTGCCGAATATTCAGCTAAATTTAGCTCCGTACTTTCTTCCATATTAGACAAACATGACCTTCTCACAACCATTCAGTGCCGCTCAAACCCTAGGAAACCATTCATTTCTGAAGAAATCCTTAAACAAAAATCTAACGTTCAAAACTCGAAACTAAGTTCAGGAAGGATCTGAAAAATCCACCTGAACTACAAAATCCAGACATTAAGTCCAAATGCCTCAAACAAAGAAAATTATTAAATAAAATGATTAATTCTGCTAAAAGCCTGTATTATCAAAATCTAATCTCGCAGAATCAAAATTGTCCCAAGAAATTATAGGGAGCACTTGATTCTCTGCTTGATCGCACCATTCCCAAGTCACTCCCCTCTAGCTCCTCACCAGCATCTCTTGCTACCTCTTTCCTCAACTTTTTCGATGACAAAATTGCGAAACTCTGTAGCTCTAGACCCTCAACTCCATTGACATGGACAAATATGTCTGAGCCACCACTACTTTCAAGTTTTGAACCAGCTAAACCGAAAGAAATACGCAATTTTATTCTTCGCTCAACCGACTCATCTTGCTGCCTTGATGTTATTCCTATACGATTACTGAAATCCTGTATTGATGTTTTAGTTGCTCCTATTACATACTTAATCAACCTCTCACTCTCAGAAGGTATCTTCCCAACCTCCTTCAAACATGCAGTTGCATCTCCTACGCTAAAAAGCCTTCTCTACCAAAAGATGATCTTTCCAGTTACCGTCCTATTTCCAATCTTAACTTCATCTCTAAACTTCTTGAAAAGGTAATTTATACCCGTTTATGCACTCACCTTGATTCTTTCCCTTCTCTCTCTCATTATCAATCTGTCTATAGAAAACTCCATTCTACTGAAACCGCTCTTCTTCGTGTACATAATGATCTTAGCTTAGCCATGAGTAGCAAACAGGTTTCTGCCTTGGTTCTTCTAGATCTCTCTGCTGCCTTCGATACAATTGACCATGGCATTCTAATAAATAAGCTTAAATCTTGTTTTGGCATTTCTGATTCTGCCTTTTCCCTTCTTACATCATATCTCTCATGTCGCACACAATCTGTTGTTATTGGTCAAAAGCGCTATTCTGAACTACCCCTCCTACGCGGTGTTCCTCAAGGTCCAGTGTTAGGTCCATTGCTCTTCTCTTTATATATCACTCCTCTTAGATACTTGCTTGCTCAGTCTTCCATAAATTTTCATTTCTATGCAGACGACACTCAACTGTATTTTTCCTTTTCTAATCATGATTCTGATCAGAAACTGGCTCAACTCTCATCCATTCTAGACAAGGTTTATTCCTGGTTTTGTGCTAACCGTCTTGCTGTTAATCCCTCCAAAATCGAATACCTTTTAATTGGCACTCCTTTGCAAAGAAACAAAATTACTAATAATTCTGTTAATTTTCAGAATCTTGCTCTTTCACCTTCTCTATCCGCCAAAAAAACCTTGGAGTCATATTTGATGAAAACCTTGATTTTAAATCCCATATCTCTTCTGTTTGTCGCGCTTCTTTCTTTCAGATTCGTCAGATTAGGCAAATACGTCCATCCCTTACTAGAAATTCAGCCACTATCCTTGCTAATTCTAGAGTTCATTCAAGGCTCGAATACTGTAATTCATTATTACATGGATTACCTACTTCTTCTCTCAATCGTTTGCAGCACGTCCAAAATTCTCTTGCACGTGTTGTTTGCAAGTCCTCTCGACTTCAATTTCGCTCTATTTCTTTACTTCGCAGACTTTACTGGCTCCCTGTTAATCAACGCATAAAATATAAAATAGCTCTATTAACTTTCAAAACTGCGATTTGGCAAGCCTTCTTACTTATCTGAAATTTTTCTTCCCTATCGTCCCTCACGTTCACTTCGTTCCACCGATGCCAATCTTCTCTCTGTTCCAAATATTCTCACATTATTGGGCAGACGTTCTTTTTCTTACGCAGCACCCACCATTTTGGAACTCTTTACCTGCTAATCTTCGTTCTTGTTCTTCTCTTCAACATTCTCTAGAAAGCTTAAGACTTACCTTTTCCCACCGTAGACATAATCAATCTACCCTGACCATTTTTTGATCACCGGACTGGCTTTCGTTTAGGACCTTACTTCTCCTCAGCACATTTCTCTTGCAGATTGGTCTGGGTGAATTGATCTGTAGTGATGTGTGCTGTTGGAGACGTCCCTGACATCATCCCTGGATGAGGAAACGGACGTTAAACCTTTATTATTATTATTATTATGTTAATTTTCTCATGACCGACAATAAGTCAAGGGCTTCCACTATTTAATCAAAATAAGTTTAGAAGAAGAAGGCTGATGCTTGTGATATGCGAAGATGCTCATAGTCTGCTATCTATAAAAATCATTTAGTTAAATTTTTGGGTGTAAGGGTGGGTGTATTTTATTCATTTAGTTTATGATTAAAGAGCCGTTTACATGTAGGCCTATTATTATTCTTTTTTGTTTTCATTTGATGCTCCCTAATTTGGTTATATCACTGGAGAATAGGTCAAAAGTTAACATTGCGTTTTGATACTGGGCGAGCGACAAAAAAAAAGCTGAAAAGCAAATGGAATACGAAATCCACTAAATATTGTAACTTTTTCAACATTAATATGCACAAGCTCTCATCCAACAATTTCCATTGAAATTTCTCGACGACAATAGTTATTGATCTGATTTATACTTATATACTATAAATATTGGCTTACTTTGCTATGTTTCTTAATTTTGGTTAATTGTGATACTTTTCTCGAATATTTAACGCCAAATTTAGCGCTCTCATTAACAGGAATGTCATAAAATAATTAATAACTTCATAACCTTCAGTGAGATAACTCTCAAATGTAATAAGTTGTATCAGAACGGATACAGTTTCACAAGCTAAATAAAGACTTCTAATACTAACTCTCTCTCTTAGTGCACTGCCTATTGACAGGTCCATGGTACATAACGCCTTCACTCTTCTCTGTCTTCCGCCTTTCTCTTCATTTCCACATATGAGTGGGTCATTAAATCATCTAACATACGTAATCTCGGTCTGCCGCTGCCTCTTTTTCCATCCATTCTACCTTCTATGACCTCTTTTAATATACCTTCCCCCCTTAGAATGTGTCCTATCCATCGCTTCTTCTTATTTCTTAACACATTTATCAATTGTCTATCTGTGCCAACTCTCTCCAGGACTTCCACATTTATAACCTTTTGAGTCCAGCTAATCTTCTCCATTCTTCTCCAAATCCACATTTCCAATGCCTCCAGTTTTCTAATATCTGCCTTTCTTAAGGTCCATGTTTCATATCCATATAATAGCGTGGTCCAAACCAAAGTTTTCACTATCTTTATCTTTGTGTCTTTCTTTAGACTTTTTGTTAACAGTTCTTTTCTACTACCAAAGGCCGCTTTTGCTTGTGCAATCCTACTGCATATTTCTGTCTCACATTTCCCATCATCGGTTATAGTATGACCCAAATATTTGAAACTCCTTACCTGTTCCAATTTCGTACCATTTATTGTGATATTAACTTCACCTTTATTATTGGACACTCTCATAACCTTGGTCTTTTTTATATTAATCTTCATGCCATATCTTAGGGCCGTATCATTCAGCCCTAAGATATGGCATGAAGATTAACTGTTAGTAACTATGCATGCAATATTCGAACATTATTACTCCAATAGCTGCATACACTTTTCAGAAAGCGGTAATAAGCAAGCAGCTTATACAATACGTAAAGTTTTCTTATAAAAGAAAACTCATTGAAATGAGATGCATTGTAGAGTTTAGGTATTGACGCTTACAATTTAAATTTTAATCAGCTTAGTGATGAAGTTTGAGCGATTCGGCTATGCGATCATGCTTTTATTACTTTACTACTTAATTTGATTGAGCAAAACTTCAGAAATATCTAATAGTTTGAATGATAAACTTTTGTAAAGCCAGTGCCGATTAATGTATTTCGGTGATCATAAAAGCAGACTTTTAGTAGGAATATTTACCTCGAATCTACACTTGGTAGAACAATAGAGAGAGGGAAAGTTTGAAATAATGCTTGTCCTGGATTCAATTAAGTCAGTATGTCAATAATCCAGTGCAGAAGTGTTCTTGAACTTTACAATTCTGCTCTAACTTCATAGAAACTGCACTCGATATTTGCTCATACGAATAGCTTCGTGTAGAATTCCATGCGATTTCTTCAAAGAACGCTTGTCGGCGGAAATCGCACCGTAGTATTATAATAAAAGTACCCAGCACATTAAACTCTCGCAATAATATCGCTAATATCGACGATTAGAAAGTACAGCGCCAAAGCAATTACTCGGCTTAACCATACCGTGTAGGTTTACACAGACTCCGGTAATTAGGTCCAGGAATATATGTCAACAAATAATTATACAGTGGTGGTGGCAGCTTTTTGGTTTTCTAACTGAAAATAAAAGTTTTATTAAGTGGTATCACAATATTAGCTCTGTTAAGCAGGAGAGTTCAAAATTATCAGCAGAACGTACTGTACTTGAGGTCTTTAATATCAAATAATTTCACAATTAACCTATCTACAAAATTACACAGCAACTAATATCCGCAGGAAACTTCTAAATCAAAATCTGATGTAAGAAATTTAAAGAAAGCATTCAATGCAAATAATTTCTTTCATTAGGGTAGTTGTAGATCAATGCATATGGCCGGCGGAGCAGTATCCTATCTTAAGGTCGTTTCAATTAATTATTCATTAATTGATCGGTGTTTTTTAAAACTCTATTAAGCTGCTTAATAATTCTCTTCAGAATTCCGTTCCTCGGATCTTTAACTCTGCTCCAACAATTGTTTTTCTATAATAAGGTTCATACATGTAGACGCTCAAATTGTTTGTACACGCAGTGGACATACAATTTTATATTTCATACAAATTTTTGTCCTGTGCTCATAATTTGTGACCAAGGAGTAAGATTCTTAGGTTCCTAAAATAATTTAATAATTTAAATTAAATAACTATTTTCAAGTATATCTTGATTATGCCATTGTGACATTGCAGAAATCTTTTTCTGGAACTAGCCCTATGTTGATCACATGACATGGATTGATTCCCATCCTGCAATGAGGCAGGCCTCGCAAGAGAACTGAACAAATTGCAGGCTTTTAATATATTAGTTACATATAGTAGAAATATGTTACCTGTGTTGTGTCCGGGTTGCTGATGAATAGACCAACGACTGCACATGCTGTACAACAACTAAGATACAAAACAACGTCAGAAAGGGCATTCGGTTGGCGAGCGCCTATAGGCTCTAGAATTAGCTACTAATTTTCTAAAACGAATGAAAAGGTCTATTCGTATCTCAAACATAATTAAACTGAAATTCAAGGGATGATGACGATGACGCTGGTGATGATGATAATTTAGTAGAAATATGAAGCTCAACTGTGCAGATGATTTCTGCTTATGCTGGTATATACAATAACTGCATATAACTAAAACGCTGCAGAATGTTTGATATTTTAGCAGGATGAACATTGGTTTATATTCTTTAAATATCGCCACTTGAAAACAATAAACTTATATTTCTCTTAAATTACAAATGTAATTAATGTTAAATAGCTATAATTTGTATTTTAATGCATTGAACTGCATATTAAGTCTCCATGAAGTAGTAACTGTTATTCTACCTGTGTACAGTATGTATGTATGCCAGTATTTTTGTGTCTGGTGATCGTTATTCTATGTGTACACATAAGTACACTTAGAAGTATCTCTGAGTGATTGTGTTAATACGTGTCAGCAGCTGAGAGTCTGAGAGCATAATCAACCCAGACGTTGGATTTGATTCAAGAAATCTATTAACGCGAGGAGAAGCTCTTCCAAGAACTCTGGTGAAAATCCTTTGTGACAATTCATAACGTCTCTTCGTAATAGTACGTACACAGTTGAGACGTTTCATATTATGAATGTCCAAATTATAACTTTGAAGTTAATTGAATCCTTGAGGGTTTTTAGTCGGAAGCGTTATTCTCCAGACTAAAATATCTGATTTTCAGAGGGTCAGTAATATGTTTAAGTAACCAAACTTATAAAAGGTTTAAACATGTGATATTAGAGTCATAGATATCATCTTGGATGACGGTATCGCTCTGATATGTTTAGACATTTTCATTCAAAGAATCTTTTATAAAAACCATTTCTAAAGCAATGTCATGACCGGCTACTGGTCTTCGAGCTATCTTTACTGGCTGCTGACACATTTTAATCCTTTCCACGATAAATGATACATCGCTGCCGATAGTTAAAATTGTCAGCAGGTTTTCATACATGATTATCCTTTGATGTGCCCTAGGGACAGTCATTGGTTTTTGGCTGATCTGCGGTTGGAACCCAAGCCCCTTGCTTCCTAGATGAGCACTCTCGGATACTGTTTACCCGCGCTCTCTCAATAATAGTTCGTCTCAATTTAAACTCTAGAGGTTGTACGTTATAGAAAAAGAGAAGCTTACAGGACCTTGTGAGATAAGAGGATTGCTTAGTGCCACTCATACTTTCTCTACCATAGTTTCTCTACCATAATTTCTCTACCATACTTTCTCTTCCAGTCAAAGCAAGACAATTCGGAGTTTGCAGACTTCTAGTGTTCTATACCGAGTGACAACAACATGCGGACTTGATGATGGTGATGACGATAGTGATGATGATGATGTTGATTATGATGATGATGGTGGTCATGATGATGATAATTATGGCGAATAAGATGATTACGATGATGATGCTGACGATGATAATGACGACGGTGATAGCCGATATAATATAAGTCAGAGCATATCAAGAGATTATGAGATCATGGAAATGATATTGCGCTGTCATACAGAGTTTTATATCGGCCTCACAGTTTAGGTACGATGTTAAAACCGATGTGAATTGTAATTGAAAAAGATTCCGTCTGGAAAAGGGCAAGTTTGGTACCAACTGATTGAGTTATTTAGTCTTGCCCACAATTCATGAGTATTTAAGATTAGGATTAGTGTTTGTTTTGACTTATATATCGCTGCTGTACTTTCTGATATTGGTGGTTGCTGATGCATTTATCTTAACTTTTGAACACTAGTGATATTTATTTATGATAATTATGATGTTAGATATTCGATTTTCATATTACAACATTGGGCTTGGATGCATCAATATACATAATACATGTTATAGAGCAGAATCATGATAATCCTAGTATAACTTAAATAAAGGTCCCTTGGCATTTATTAGGACTCAAAAGCTTAAATGCAATCATCATTTAAGTAATATTGAAAAGAGTCAGATATGATACCAATTACATAAGTGACAATAATTTTTTTGAAATCTTTCAGATGTTATCATTTTCAAAAATAGCCCCTTAAAGAAAATGTAAAGGAATATATTATTAAAATCTAAAAGCACTCTAATTTAAAATTTAGATTTTCTAAACATTAACCCCTCATATTAATATGATAATATTAATATGATTACATTAGTACTAATCTTACATTAATATTGTAATCAATACAAGATTATATTGATATAGAGTTGACTGTAGTCACCGGACTAGGAGTCCCAGACCTTTGTTGAACGGTAGAAAAAGGAATGTGGAGTAGAATTAAGGCGGGCGGGAGGAGGATTGAAAAGGTGATTGCCCTCTTGTGTTGTAGTTAGGGAGTTAGGAATTTGTCGATATTGACATTTACCCTGTAAACTTGTTTACAATTTTAAGATAAAGTACTGATATTAATACTAATTATATAATAATGTTATATAATGATATGATATATGATGTTAAAGTAGGCCTATATGATATGCTCTATGATGATATAACACATAATCGTATGATGCAATTAATGCCTTTGATGGCGATGATAAATGTCTGTTATTTTTAATCTACTGTTAATATTGATGATTTTGCTGATTTTTGCTGTCTCTGATAATATTATTTTATTAAAGATTATGATAATGGTTATAGGTGAAAATATATCACATCAGTCGATGTTTATGGTAATGTTAATAAAGATGACAAATTTGATGTTGACTATATTGCTGATTCAGATTCCATTGTCAGAAGTGATCATAATATTGACTTTGCATAGATTTTGTGTTGACGAACAATGTTAAAAGCAACAGCGGCTTCCAGGAATTATCGATTTTCTTCAGGCGATTCTTCGGCCAAAAGTCAACGTCTGATATTTCGCCTACATTTGCAGAGGTTAAAAATTCGCCTACGTTATGAAAACGTCGAAATTTACTTAATACAGAACTTTTCTAATGACAGTTACGAAAACAGCTTAATGCAAGCGATTTAAATTTATATAATAAGTATGATTTAGCTCTTTGTATATGATTTTAAGAGATTCTCAGTAGGGTCAATACTTTTCATTAGTTTTCATTTGATGACAGATTGACAGTAGATAACATTAGCAACCAACTGCAACTCAAGATGTCATCGCTTTCCCTTTATAATAGAGTACAATTTTGTCAGAAAATATTTTTTTTCATCAATCGTGGTTTCTTATCAATTTGTTAATCCTTTTATAAAAGTTTCTGATATTTATGAATTTATTGAATTTTACTTGTAGCAGTTAAGATCTGCCATCAGAGCAGCAATCACGATGAAGCCAAATCTATGAGAAAAATTAATAATTACTAGGAGTTATTAATCGTATATTCAGAATTGAATCCAAAGAACAGAGCAAACTACCTGTACGAGCTCGTTTTCAAACAATATCTGCAAACATTGGTAATGCGGTTTAATAGCCGCAATGTAAGACGGGATTATAGACATCCAGAAGAGGTTGAAGCAATAACTTTCGCATTTACATCTAGTTGAAATTTGATAATTGCTGAGGATTTAATATTTAAACGTGGCGATATTAAGATTGAATTTACTAGTCCAAACCAAAATTCTAGTTAAATAAAACCCCGAGCTGTTTTGAAATCTGATATTAACTGAAAATATTTGTATGTTGTCGTAGATGAGAGCATCCTAATATGATTTTTAGTTAGCAACGCATTTGATAGAAATGACGACGAGAATTGAAACCAAATCAGAATTAATTGAATGAAATATTAATGATAAAGATATTTGTGACGATGCTACGCTTGACTTGACGACTTATATCATCTGTTTTGCTTATAATATTTACAAGCTTACATTGTTTACAAGCTTAAAACTATTCATATTTCCTCGGCACATATGTGAATATTTTGAGGATGAATATATGCTATCTATGTTACGCAGGGGCTCCATCACCATAGGGTGCCTTGCTCTATTTTTCAAGCGTTAGTCATGTGCTATAATTTGCTAATTTTGGTATTTAAAGAAAAGTTAGAGCCAAAACCCTTGAAAGTTTTTAATAATCTCTGAGGTCCTTCAACGCCTAATTTACTACTTAAATTTAGTGAAATTTGGTTGATGCATTGGATTTTAATCCCTCGGCATTGAATTTTAACCGACGGGTGAAAGTCTAATGAGAGATGAGAGGTCAGCTACCTAACCATAATCTTAAATAGCAATTTCAATTATTAATACACACACACACACACACACACACACACATATATATATATATATATATATATATATATATATATATATATATATACACATTATATATATATATATATATATATATATATATATATAATTATGATTATATAAGGTAACAGACCGGATACCTTATAAACTATGCGTTCTGGTTTTTGGTAATAATCCGTAAAATGTGCCTTAGTAAACTTATTCCCCAAAATAATAATGGGTCGGATTAAGAATTTGAACTTTCTATGGTAGGTTGGTATAGGTCCAGTATATGATGGATTTGGCTGGGTTTGTTTGCACGAAGTGGACCCATTTCCACGTCTGAGCTACTGCAGCTTTGACGTGGTTGCATATGGTTGCATTATAGCTGCCACTGGGAACTTTTGGGAAGCTCTCGAGCACAACCTCTGATAAGTCTTTAGTCGAGTGATGAAGACGGTCTGATACGACTGCAGAGATAGCGGTTCGAATATGTGGTCATTTCCGTCGCTCTTAGTGAATTCAAGACGTAAAATCACATTAAAACTCTACATAGCAGTACGATAGAGCACATATGCAAATTCACAGGAAATAGTAATATCCATTAGATACCGACGAGATATGACAAAAACAGTATCTTCAAAAGCTTTAAGGCTTAACCATCCCTTAACTCTAACCCTAATCGAACATTAAACTCTCATTAAACCCTGGCCTTATCTCACGCTCTAAGAGGCATGCCAACTTATGAATTTGTTCAAGCTAAAGAAAAGTTAGAAAAAAGTCAAATAATAATGAAAATTGGCTGGAATTTAGTGATTTTGGAAAATATAATAATGGCTTAAATTTAATATACTTACTTCTATATTAGGAAAAGTCTGACATTTCATGCATTCAATTAATGGCTACGTACCAACACAAGAATGATTGTAAACCCTCCGTCACTCAATCGTAATAGAATTATCAAGTGTTATTATAAGTTATATGCTACTTTGTATTTATTCTATTCATATTTTCACCAGTTATAGGATAGTGGCCTGATTTATAAGTGTTACATTATATTACCTTAAAAATAGATTTGTTTGAAACATTTAAACTTTGTTTTCTCGCAGTCTTCGTGCATTGAGACAAATTATGGTTGCACGTGAAACCTAAAGAAGAAAATTCTCTTAATTTTTCTAGACAAATTTTTAATTTTAAAGTTGGAAACCAGGTTTTCTAGTTTCAGTCAATTTGATTATGTTACAAGTATTTAAATACAAATATGCTTTAAAATACTTGATACAAAAACGCTGCAAAAATACTATGATGTAAGAAGCGTTAGGATAGTAAAATCCAGATGGAACCTGTTCATTCATTTCCCTTTAATATACAGAATTAGAACGGTCATTAAACGATAATTAATCTCACGCCAGTGAATCACAATCAGGAGGTTTCTGAGTAAACAGTAAATGGCAGGCTCAAGACACAATAGCAATCACGCCTTATCAAGTTCATTTCTCAACAGATCTGCTGCATGGCTCAGCGGCATTTTCATTGAATCGAGTAATTGTGATTGATCATTAAGCGGACACATAGAAGGCACTCTCTAGTCTATCTTCAGTCGGTGCTCATCGGATGTCTCTCTCGAACCTTCGGGCGGTCAGGCAATCGCAGATCTTTGCTCAGAATGGACCGATTTGGCGAGTTAGAATACATCCTCATCACCGCGGGGCATCGTATAGATTAGCAATCCAATGCGCAATCTTCCCATGACAGGACGAGAGGACCTTTGACATGAGATAAGTCTCTCTGACTTCGTAAAAAAGCTGGTAAAGCTAATGTTAACGTCATTTTCCTCACTCGAAAGCGATGTCAGTGACGGGCGAGCCCATGATTTGAACCTCGCACATACTGATACGCCGTCGAGTATCTTACCGACGTCGCCACTGGCTCCAGCCAGGACTGTTAAAGTCCGGCCTCCAGCCAGAGCAAGTTTATGCCATATTGTCTTAGTTGTGCGTTGAAATTGTTCAAATATTTAATGTTCTTAATAATAAATAAATAATTAATTAATAATTAGTTGTGCCTTCGGATCTTTTGTAATACATTTGCATGTTTTCAGCGTACTTAGATCAAATTTTAAATTAAATTGTTTTCAACCCCTTGTGAGCAATAGTACATGTACAGAGAGACATGCAAACAAACAGATAATCAGTCAAACAGTCAGACAGGTTTGAGATAATCAAATCATACATATAATTCTGTAAAATTTGGATGTCAGATTACTTGTCAATTCTTACAAGATTTTGGGTTAGGTCATAGTCGTGATGTCTGGAAAATAACAAGCTTTATGCGAAATAGGTATAAAGTAATGTACATTGTACAGGTATAATTGTAGAAGTTATTATATTTATGTTTTTATAATTTGTACACCTGTGACAATTTTAAGTTATTATTTCTATATGTATCTGTGACAAGCCATCAACAATTAGACTTTTATATGAGATTATGACGACAGCTTTAACAAGGAAAAATATATAGATCAATTCATGTATCTTATAGTGACGCATCTCTCTCTCTCTCTCTCTCTTAGTGTACTGCCTACGGTCAGGTCCATGGCATATAACGCCTCCGCCCTTCTCTGTCTTCCGCTTTCCTCTTTATTTCCACATCTAAGTAGGTCTTTAAATCATCTAACATACCTAATCTCGGCCTGCCTCCGCCTCTCTTTCCTTCCATTTTATCTTCTGTGACCTCTATTAATAGACCTTCTTCCCTTAGGATGTGTCCTATCCAACTCTTCTTCCTATTTCTTAATACATTTATCAGTGACGCATAAAACCCTATAGTGCAGACAGACGAACTTGCCCTGTCTAAGCAATATTATTATTAATTTTCTATTTATATCAATTGCTTTAAAGAAGTGTATAACATTGAACATTACGAAAACGTTGCTTTCTATAGCTCCCAACACGAAAATCAAATTGTGTCTGGGCTGCACGAATAACGCAAAAAACACCGACTTTTTGAATTTGAACCCTGCGCTTTCTTAACACAGTGGAACATATTACCGGTCATGCCACTGCTCAGTTAAATAGCAAGACAGATGAGTTACTTTTCGAACGTATTTTCCGATTAATATAACTACAGTATAATTTATAGACGTGAAAAGCTTTAAGTTTTGCCTTCTAAAGGTTTATAGTTCATTCGACTTGATAGTCTCAAAGCAGAGCACAATTTCTGCAATGATTCATAGAGAATTCAATGTTCACCTGAGCAACTGGTGGTTTACTCAATATTGTCATTATACGCGACAATTATTCCTCATTATAATTATAATTGAGCTTCTGCACGCTCTTTCTCACGGGCGTTAATTTTATTATTCGCTTCATAAACTTCGAACGCCGCATACAATTCCAGCAATTCATAAAACTTTGTCTTCTGTATGTGCTACAGTACTAACAAGTGTTAAATTACGTGGAATAATTAACGAGTTGCGAAATTTGTCAGGTTCTGACATCTTCTAGGAAATGTTTGTCTCGTTCTAACACATCTGTTACCATCGTAATGCAGTCTCATATGAACAATGTGTGCATGTGTAGCGTAGACCTCACCACGCATTATAAAGCTCTACGCCAGCTTGTTGCAAATTTCGTGTATTTACTATCGAAATAAAAGTAATAAAAGTATATTTACTATCGAAATAAAAAGTTTATTAAAAGAAGCCATAGAAGATAGAATGGAAGGAAAAAGAGGAAGAGGCAGGCCGAGATTAGGTATGTTAGATGATTTAAAGACCCACTCATATGAGGACATGAAGAGGAAAGCAGAAGACAAAGAAGAATGGAGGCGTTATATACCATAGACCTGCCAGTAGGCAGTGCACTAAGTGAGAGACTATCAAAATAGCATTATCAAAATACTATTGAAATAGCATTTCACATATTTATTAAATTTTACCAATAAAAAACTAGTTAATCCTCCTAAACTAGTCATTAATGTATGCCCGCATGAAAATGCTGCAAAATGTCTAGGGATGAACCTTGATGTTAAATTAAGATGGAAACACCATATTAAGAAAAAAAGGAACGAACTAAGCTTAAAATATCAACAGTTCTATTGGATTCTCGGTAGAAAATCCAAAGTATCTATACACAGTAAACTTTTAATCTACGCTCAAATTTTTAAACCGGTGTGGATGTAAGGAATTCAAATTTGGGGCTGTGCAAAGAAATCAAATATTGAAATTATTCAGAAATTTCAAAACAAAGTACTGAGGAACATTGTTTATGCCCTCTGGTATCTGAGAAATGATGATACACATCGTGATCTACAAGTACCCTCGGTTGCAGATCAAATACAGAAGGCCGCAAGCAGGCATGAACTAAGACTTCTACACCATATAAATGTAGAAGCGATTCAATTACTGGATAATCAGAATCTCAATAGAAGATTAAAGAGAACTAAACCATTTGAACTCGTTTAGTCTAGCGAATCCAGAATTACAATAGCCTAAGCTTCTTAATTACTCTGCGTGCATAAATTCATTAATGTTATAGTAGAATTGAGGATAATACCAAATAACAGAAGCAGTGCCAATATGTCAAGCTAATTTTTTTTAAATGTAAAACTTGCATTTTGATTTTGTTAGATTTTGTTTGAACTTCAAGATGTTTTGTGAAGAATTTCTGTCAATGTCCTCACTTTACAATTGTGAAGAACAAGTGTTCATACGCATGCTATAGTATAAGCAGTATGCAGTCTATTGCTATGTAGTTTATGTTGGATATTTAATTATTTTATTTCTTTGAGAACATTTGATCGTGAAGTTAAAACAGTATGCAGTCTATTCATGTACAGTATAAACACTAAACAGGCTATTTATGGTTTAGTAGTTTAATGTTATGTAATTATTTTATTCTTTGAGAGCATCTATGATTTGAACGTTAGTGTTAAGTAGTCCTACTATCACTTATTTTATCTTAAAGCTAAAATAATTATAAATGGATTTATTTTAACATTATATCGTGTAGTTAAATATGCTCAATATGGTCAATTTAAAATTAATGGTTGGTCTATTTAGACCAGTTTTGATATGTAATTAAATATAAAAAAACAACATATTTATTACCATTTGAATCTTTATTGCCTGGATTCCAACAACAATATACTATAGCTATCATCATGAAACATTTCCAAGTTATGCATACATTCATATTATGTGTTAATAATATTTATCTCTCCGGCTGCTGTAGCGTATCCATTGTACCTCCTAATACAGCAAGTAAATTTAACTGTTAATAAAACATACTTTAAAACGTTTTTAATACAGACTCAGAAGTGATCTGGAAACAATATCTTACGGTGAATTACATTTAGGAAAATCCTTGCTACACGGCGATTCTAGTACAATTTTAGAAAGCGCCGTATATCAATTTACACTAATTACATTAATTACGAATTGATGGATAAGTATATTAGATTTAAATACACTCATGCCCTTTTGGATACCTGAGATAAAGACATGAAATTAATTTCAAACTTAGCTTATATTAAAATTGCTTTTTATGAATAGGCCTACAGAGAGATTTCTAAATTTGTTAACATTTCGTTTACTACGGAATTGTAGATTCAACTGTTGCTATTTATCGTTCTCCTTTTCCTTTTCTATCTCTCTTTCTCTGTCCCATCCCTAAGCACACATATAATATAATATTATATATATATATATATATATATATATATATACATATATATATATATATATATATATATATATATATATATATATATATCTTAGTGCACTGCCTACCGTCAGGTCCAAGGTACATAACGCCCCACTCTTCTCTGTCTTCCGCCTTCCTCTTCATTTCCACATATGAGTTGGTCTTTAAATCATCTAACATACCTAATCTCGGCCTGCCCCTGCCTCTTTTTCCTTCCATTCTACCTTCTATGACCTCTTTTAATAGACCTTCCCCCCTTAGAATGTGTCCTATCCATCTCTTCTTCCTATTTCTTAATATATTTATCAACTGTCTATCTGTGCCAACTCTCTCAGGACTTCATCATTTGTAACCTTTTTGGTCCAGCTAATCCTCTCCATTCTTCTCCAAATCCACATTTCCAATACCTCCAGTTTCCTAGTATCTTCCTTCCTTAAGGTCCATGTTTCACACCCAAACAATAGCGTGGTCTAAACCAAAGTTTTCACTATCTTTATCTTTATGTCTTTCTTTAGACTTTTTGTTAATAGTTCTTTTCTACTACCAAAGGTCGCTTTTGCTTGTGCAATCCTACTGCATATTTCCGTCTCACATTTCCCGTCATCGGTTATAGTATGACCCAAATATTTGAAACTCCTTGCCTGTTCCAATTTCGTACCACTTATTGCGATATTAACTTCACCTTTATTATTGGACACTCTCATAACCTTGGTCTTTTTTATATTAATCTTCATGCCATATCTCAAAGCTGTATCATTCAGCCTATCCATTATCTTCTGCAATCCAATCTCGCTGCCCGCTACCATTCCTTGGTCATCTGCAAATCGTACACACACACACACATACACACACATACACACACACACACATATATATATATATATATGTATAATTTATGTGCGGGGTTCAAATCCTGGGCTCGACCGTCATTGACATCGCTTTCGAGTGAGAAAACTGACGTTAACTTTAGCTTTAACAGCTTTATATACATTTGTATATATAGTATATACAGACTGGGGCAAGAAAAAAAATCCCCTAGCGAAATCTCAATAACTTTAAGAAAACTCAAAATATCTAAATAATTTACGGAGCTTCTAGGGGAGGAATTTCTGCGTATATCCTGCAAATTTGGTGAAAATAATTTCATTAGTTACGAAATTACAGCATTTTTAAAAGAAAAGTGCTAGAATCAATTTTAACAAGGCTTTTGGAAATGTCAGTCGTTCCTTTTAAAGAAAATATCGACCCTGAAAAGGGCTGTTTACTTAAGTGGTGGAGTTTAAGCCTGCACTACCTTGTTAGCTACTCCAATAAAAGATGCCTAAATTTCGTTTTTCTGTTAAAATTATTCCTAAATTTTGAAGAAAATGTTTGGTACTTTTGTTTTAAAAAGCCTTGTTAAAATTGATGTTAACATTTTTTTCGAAGAAACGCTTTATTTTTGTTACTTCTGAATATATTTTCACCTAATTTTCAGAATTTTTGTAGAAATTCCTCCTTTGGAAGCTTCGAAAATTTTGTAAAACTATTTTGAGTTTTGTCCAAGTTATTAAGACTTTTGGTCCAAAAAAGCCTTGTTAAAACTGATTTTGCACTTTTTTCGTAGAAACGCTGTAATATTTTTCTTGCTCAATAGATTTTTATCAAATTTGCAGGATTTACGTAGAAATTCCTCCCCTAGAAGCTCCGTAAATTTCGCCGAGATATTTTGAGTTTTCTTAAAGTTATTGAAATTTCGCTAGTGGATTATTATTTTTTGCCCCAGTCTGTATATATATACATGTATATATATATATACATATGCATATATATATATATATATATATATATATATATATATATATATATATATATATATATATATATATATATATATAGTACATTAAAATGACTAAATTTGTGACACTATGCAGATTGAAGCCCAATGTTAGGGAATTTAAATTCAGTGAAATCCGATTAGAGAACAAATTCGGATCCGAGAAAATAAAACCAGCCTACGTTGTATTAGTCCACCTTTGAAGTGACTTTCTATCGTGACAATACTTATTTCCTTTAAGTCTTCCAGTACACTACACAATGACAGGTCCACGACACAAAATTCCTGCTGCAATTTAAAGTAAATTAGTAATACTAATTAATAAATTAGTAATACTGAAATAATTAATAAATACAGTAATAAAATAGTTAAATAAATTAATAGATATAAAAATTTAAATTAACTAAAATAATTTAATAAATATAGTAAAACTTCGCATTTCTAAATACACAATCGGAACATTTGATTCATGATATGAACTCGTCTGAAGTTTCTTGTCTCGGTCTTCATCTCTTGCGTTAATTTCATTTTGGATCTACTCCTTCGGTGATCAATTTATAGCAAATCATCCTGATTGAGCCAATCCTGTCCTGTTGTTGCTCCTATGTCCCAAAACATTCAATTTATCATTATCACACTTTTCCATAGGTTTTAACAATTACAGATTATTTGAGATCCTTAAAAGTGATTTAGATACAAATGATGCGGAACTCAAAATAGATTTCCAATATTTGAGATTTTGTGATAGTTTTAAACATTTCGGATTAATTTTCACTCTATGTTCTTCATTAGGCAGACGTAAAGTCAAAAGCTGGACACATGTCGATGTTACTAAATTTTCCATCAGCAACTGAAAACCGGCTTGAAATGTTTCTCTCAGAAATTATTGCAATGTTCATAAATATATAAGTTTCGATTTGATAGTTATTACACCAAAATCAATGTAATTAGTGTGAATTTGTCGTGTTAGTCTGTTGACTAGTTGCCACTTCATTGATATTCGCCTCATATATAGAATGATCATTTTAGATATGCATAATTCCAGCAATTTTGTCGCAGTGTTTTCCAGGTAGTACTTGCATGAAATGACACTCTTACTATTAAACGCTAAATGTTTGAATGCCAGAGTTCTACTGATAAAAGTAAGTCAAACTCTGTTTCGATATCTCGATCATCACAATACCAGAGACGGTTCTCTTGGAATTTGAACCTTTGGTCTCTAGCTTACCAGTTAGGTGTGCTACCATCTCCTCCAAACAACCGATGCATAATGAAATAGCAAGGCTAAAGCAGGTGATCACGTCAGTTTCATCTCTCTAATATTAGTGATAGCAGAGACAAGTGAGTCCAGGATTTGAACTCCACACGTACTGATCCACAGACGAAAATATTACTGATACGGCCAATAGCTCCGCCTTGGTGGAACAACGTTTATGTTATTTAAAAACGACTGCGAGGTGGAAATTATATTCAGATAGAAGCTTTTGTTTTGACGTGTTTCTAAAATAGCTTCGAATATGTATGTAGAGGCATAGATCTATTCTACTTCTTGAGAAATCTGCCAAACATGAGACTTTCTTTATACGAAGAGTGAATTTCAATAATTATCGTATATGATTCGGAGTTCAATACAGTTTAGTCTGTCAATAGTCAATTCATTTCTGATAGTGGTCAGCCACTTGTCATAGAGACGTATGGAATTATGAGAAAATTCAGATCGTTTGCTCTTACAGTTCTTGGAATGTCAACTCCATGGTCTCATCTGTGTTCTCATGGGTAAAGAGCAGCAAGTGCTCACCGAAAAGTGTTCTCTCCTTACAGGTGCACTCTGTCACTCATCGGTGCAGTGTAATAATGACATACGCAAAGCAGCTCTCAATAAGAATAGGTATAAGAAGAAGAAGAAGAAGAATAGTAATAATAATAATAATAATAACCAGAAATCATGGGACCAGAAATCATGGGACCGTCTTATAGTGGATCGGATTTATAACAGTCTGTTAGAATCCCAGTCCAGTGAAGTAGAGAGAGCACGACTCCTAGCTGTATTAAACAAAAGAAGCAGCGACTGGCTTCACGCTCTCCCTGTTGCTTCTTGCGGGCATTTTTAGACAATGAGGCAATTCGAGTAGCCGTTAGTTTCCGTTTAGGGGCGAAAACTTGCGAGCCTCACTTGTGCTCCTGCGGTCATGAAGTCGACGCTTTAGGTCTCCACAGCCTCTTCTGCAAACGCAGCTCAGGTAGAATGTCTCGCCATCACAATTTAAATGACTTAATATGGCGAGCACTTTCAAGAGCAGGCATCTCTTCCTCAAAGAAACCAAGTGGGTTGTCCAGATCAGACGGCAAGCGCCTGGATGGCATGACTTTAGTGCCTTGGGGCAACGATAAATGTGCCGTATGGGACGTCACCGTCATTGGCACTATGGCAAACTCCTACCTGAATACGACTTCAGTCACAGCCGGTGGAGCTGCTGTTCATTTATTATTGTTATTATTATTATTCCTGTACTCCTTTCTGAGTACAACTTCAGTCACTGCCGGTGGAGCTGTTGAACTTGTTGCCTCTTAGCAAATGGACAAGTACCGCGATCTGTCCTTGGGTACGAAGTTGTTCTAGTGGACATTGATACCATGGGCCCCATGAATCCCGATGAAGTTGACTGCATTAATAGCATAGGAAGGCTAATGCAGAACCGGTGATAAGCGAGAGACATCTTTTCTTTGGCAAAGGCTTTCCATGACTCTGCAAAGATTTAATGCAGTCTGTTTCAACAATTCTTTTAAGCCGATTGATGACCTTGAGTAGCCGGGCGGCGATTCAGCACGTATTGCTTGAATCGTTTTTATCGAACACCAGGTTCTTTACACCGGGGTAAAATATTTAGAAAAAAATGTTTAAAATATCAATAAATATATTAGAACTCTAAATTATAATATAGTAATTAAATATACTCACTTTGAGTATAACTTGCTTTCTTGTTTTAAAGAAATAGCCCACAAATGCTGTAACATCTTCTATATTCTATAGAATAGATTAGTTAAATGAAATGTAAGTCATATTATATTGAATAAATAGGCTATAGGCTACGAATTAAAAAGCTACAAAAATCTAAGGTTAACGTCAGTTTCCTCACTCGAAAGCGATGTCAGTGAAGGGCGAGCCCCGGATATGAACCCGCATCAACTGATCCGCGGTCGAGTATCTTACTGACTTCGTCACTGGCTCCAGCCACTTCGAAACTGGAGCCAGCCAGTCACAGACTCCAGCCAGTGGCGAAATTAAACCAATAGGAACTAAACCAATAGGAACGATCAAATAACGGACTCAGATGGATACAACAATCCTGCCATCTCGAAGAACTCGTCTTCCTGTAAGAGCATTGCAATTCGAGCTAAGTTACCGGATTAATCTAGAAAATCCAATTTCTCTGAGTGATTGCTAGTGCCAAGTAATCGCCAGTTTCAATTTGAGTATCCGAGATGTTAGCGGTTCCACGAAAGTCAGCAGATAAACTCTGACTACCTTATAACATCCGTTCATTTCATTTTGTCTGATAGAAACTCTTTGCAAGTCAGTCATGTGCGTGTTTGACAAATTGCTTCTAACAAATTGTTTTATAGAGAGTCCAACTTACGTGGTGTATGACTAGGTTTACTTTGAACAATGATTCGCTATTGACTGGAATAACGTTGTCCAACTGCAGAAGATAATAAGTGGTTTGGTGGAAATGTAAGATGCTTTAATATAATACAAGTAGGCATACATCCTTTTTGCGTCCTGCAAACGTTTATAATAGATACCTGTATGTTGTAAGCTGCGAGAGTAGCTTCAGCTGGTTAAGTCAATGAAATCCAAAAAAGAAATTTTTATACGAAATTGTCGGTTATTTTTGATAGATGATGAACTATCTGGTATGCGTAAGCAGCTAACAGCCGACTGGCGTGAAGATGTAGCTTGAATATTATTTTCAGAAAGGAGAGAGAGAGAGAGAGAGAGAGAGAGAGAGAGAGAGACAGAAGGAGACAGAGACAAATGGAGATTGTGAAGTTAGCTTCTGAAAGGTTTATTGGCTTCGGTCAATAAACCTTTGCAGTATATATTTGCATTGTCCAATTTATTTATTTTTCAAATTGCACAATAAAATCATAAAATAGTAAAAGTAGGACAGACAATGCAAAAGTTAAGGGCAGACCTAAGGCTCTTGTACTTATAAGGACCCTTCGCATACTTCAATACAGTATCATCCCGCCAATTTTTACATCCTCGTTTTCCACGTAATGAAAATCAACTGTTGATTGAGCATTTCAACGTTCAACTGTTGATAAAGTGTTATAAATTCAGTTAATTGCAGCTATGTCTGGAAAAGAGACTGGACCACGAGGCGTGTGTATATATATATATATATATATATATATATATATATATATATATATATATATATATATATATGTATGCCGCGTGGTTTAGTCTACTCTATCACATATTTCCTGTTTTTGTTCGAGAATTTAAAGCCATACAAAGAGAAGATTCAGCGTCTTCGTACGAGCCGATTGATTGTTTAATATAGTTAAGAAGTCAACGAAAACTCACATCACAAAGCCATATGATATCATGTTAAGACTCCTGGCTACATTTAGATATAGCAATTAAGACTCTAAAGATAACATTTCCTAAGATATTTGTGACGCGTTCAATACGAATTAACAACTACAAGGAGGCCTATAGGCTACGAGCAACTTTAGCCAAATTTTCATACCTTGGATTGAGTATAGGCCTATGCGCTTGTGAAGTTCAGGTTGAAAGTAAATGCATTACAAGAGCCAGCAGATTCTAGATAAACATATGTCCCCGACCATCAGTAATGATTGATCAACGTAAAAGACAGACCCGTCGCAATTATTGTATTTTATTGAGACCTTAGATGAAAAAAAATCATTTTCTCAAATGGGTCTTTACTATATGCCTGTACTTATATGTAGTTAACTCGAAATTTGTTAAAGTTATCACCCATTTTCGTGATGAATTGTTTTATTTTTAAATTAATATTTAACTTAGTTGATTTTGTCACTTACATGTAGACACTGTCTACTTGTGAATCTTGTGGAAATTCGCTTAAACTTAAAATTAACGCCTCGAGAATTGATACAATGAAGAACTCACAACTTTGCTTTCATTATGTGAAAAAATGGAACTTATTATCTGATAGCATAATTTTAATAAAAATGCAAAACCTTTTAAACCGAAACGTTTAAAAGTAAATTTCAAAAGATTTTTAGTTTCAAAGTCATTAGAGGATTAATTCTTTTTTAAAATGAAAAAGATGGAAATTAGCATTGAGCCATTTTGAATGGACATGCATGTGCCGTTTTACTGCCATATCCAACACTTCTTATTTATCGTAATTTTGCATGTGAATATTTTCAATTTGTACCATGAACTATTTTTAATTAAACTGTAGCCTTCGGGCCCGTATGTACATTTTTCACTATGTTAGATAAAAGCTAAAGGCTAAGGTTAACGTCAGTTTCCTCAGTCGAAAGCGATGTCAGTGACGGGCAAGCTCTGGATTTGAACCACACGCATAGTGATCCACAAAAGAGTATCTTACCGACGTCGCCACAGGCTCGAGCCTGTGGAGACGTCAGACTATATCTAACATCTATATCTACAGTATATCTAATATCTATATCTAACACAGTTTGTAGTAGACCAATTTGTAGTAAACAGTTTGTAGAAAACAGTCGTACAGCCTATCGTTCTTGCTATTGATTTCTCTTCGCGAGGAAGTCCTAGCATCTAGAACCTTACCCAATTAACACGCATAGCCAGCCAGCGAAACTTGATAATATTATTTACACGAAAGATAGTTAAACTGTTCTCCACTTTTTTAGGTCTATTCTAGCTATAACTGCAAAACTCACCCGTTTGATCACTGTTAGCCAGTCCATATACATATACATGTAGGTATTTACGCTGCCATCAACGCACACAAATTAACCGACTGAATGTTCGAATATATTACCGGACTCAATGTGTTTTCATAGCTTCCATAGGAAGTCCAGCTTCCACCAGGACCATGAATCCTGCAGGAGGCACGAGTTTGTTTAACATAGATAAAGTGTTAAATTATGTTCGTCACGGATCAGGATGAAAAATACAAATTCATTGTGGGAATAGAGGCCTACGTGACTATATACGTGGCGATATGCTAACATTCGTTGTCTTCCAGACAAAAAACACCTAAAATGCCGTCTCAAGTCGCCATTCATCATTAGATTGCCTTCTGATCCAGGGATAATGGATTCTTGGCATTATATATTTATCATCCATGTAAAAGTTGCATACGTTGCGCGTATATTGTTCTAATTAGTCTAGCTCACCTAACGCTTCCAGGAAATGGTCGAATCTC
This sequence comes from Enchytraeus crypticus, assembly GCA_905160935.1. NCBI lineage: Eukaryota > Metazoa > Annelida > Clitellata > Enchytraeida > Enchytraeidae > Enchytraeus > Enchytraeus crypticus. The sequence goes on along the minus strand of CAJHZI010000896.1, from coordinate 4,881 downwards.
TCTCGTAGCTCCGTGTCTAATGTAGTTTGATTTCTTTTCCATGAATTCACAAGCTCTTGATAGAGCTTAATTGTAGCAAAAAAGAAACTATGGATATGTTTAACTGTTGGCCAATATCATCAGCATCATCATCGTCGTCGTCATCGTCATCATCATCATCACCATCACCATCATCATCATCATCACCCCCCCCCCCATTCTCTAGATGATTGAATATCTGTTTTCTTTTGTACTCCTCTTAGGGGGGTTAATTATTTAATATCCTGTATATACGGGTCAAATCTCTTCAGATTCATCCCTGTGATTTAGAAAATTCGTTTGCAGTAACTCTGGGTAGGTTCCTGGTAAATTGAAACAAGTTACTAAAATATCATTGGCACAAGTTATGAGATTTTTTATTTTTTAGCATTGCAACTAATATATCTACGGTATATTTAGGCCTAAATTAGCAAGCACATAATTTTAACAGTTCGACAACCAAGGAGTTTGAAATTTGAAAATAAGAAAACCCATTTACAGCCTATACAGTATATCATAAAACTTCTGTAGATGACAGATGAAGCAAAATTGTTCAGATGTAGTAACAAGTTGAGTAGGCCCTATCTATTGATTAAATTATATATAGTTAATTAACAGAGAGCAGCTGCTGAAATTACTCGTCTCTAAAATTTTTGTGATCATTTCTTATCTCTGATAACATATTGAGTGATGTCTGACAAGTGTTAGACGTCTGGCATAAGTTTCATTTGATTTATGTGCGGATTGATTGTGATTCGTTTTTTCACATAGACTCATTTATTCACATTCATTTAATCGTCATTACAAAAAGTAATAATTTACATTCACAATTAAAATTGGCTTTAGTTATCTTGCCTCTACAAAATTATTGTGGTAGTACAACGGTACAACGATAGAAATAGAAAGTAAACTTCTCGCTAAGCCGTCGACACTAATTAATTAAGAATCTGGTAAAAATTTTCTGCAATAGCGAAATGAATTATATGGGACCCACTTCAGAATAGTTCAGTGCGAACCGTTGTAGAATAGTTAGGGGAATAGCTACTTTTGCAGAAACTACTATTGCAAAAACTTTCAATTAAATTCCAAGCGAAAATTATTGCTGAAATCAATTATTATGCTTTGGATATAAATGACGTAATGACACGTGGCATATCCATGTGAATACTTTGAATCGTTTAGTAACCTGTCCCGCCATACGCAAAGTTTACATTTCCTGCAACAGCGCTACGACAGGTATACAGGTGTATAGATACTACTAAACGCGTAACCCGTGTACTCACAACTTTATTATTTATTGTCATGTGTAGGAATGTTGCTCTATGTGGACCTCTGTTTGTCAATTTATTGAATGCACAAGCATTATTTTATACTATACAAGGAAAACGATTAACGGAAAGCAGCAGAGTTGAGTTGAAACTGAATAGAATACATGCAGGCCTCTAAAGCGAACGCTGTGATTTACTGCCTTCAATAGAATGCAATTAACCCAATTCTATGTTCTATAGAATCTATACAGCTTCAAAGTATCACAAACAGAAAATTAACAATTGAATAATATATTCGCTATTCTCTGAACCGAATGTTAGTAATACAATCTGCCTAGTCTAGAGTTTTGTCAAATAGCCGATCAGATACATACCTACATACATGCCTACATACATACATACATACATATATACATACATACATACATACATACATACATACATACATACATACATACATACATACATACATACATACATACATACATACATACATACATACATACATACATACATACACACATGCACACACATACACACATACACACACATACACACATACACACATACATACATACACATATACACACATACGGACCCAATGTGTATGTGTGTATGTGTGTATGTGTGTATGTGTGTATGTGTGTATGTGTGTATGTGTGTATGTGTGTATGTGTGTATGTGTGTATGTGTGTATGTGTGTATGTGTGTATGTGTGTATGCGTGTATGCGTGTATGCGTGTATGCGTGTATGTGTGTATGTGTGTATGTGTGTATGTGTGTATGTGTGTATGTGTGTATGTGTGTAGTGTGTCACATACACACATACACACATACACACATACACACATACACACATACACACATACACACATACACACACATACACACATACACACACATACACACATACACACATACACACATACACGCATACACACATACACACATAGTCTTTTTAGAAGATAAATTACATGCGATTTACACGTCTCAAATATTAAGATAAGCAATGGTCATGCCAACAGTATTGGTCTACGTATGAGAAACACGACTAGGGGAATCTGAGGTGATTTTTAGTTTTCTTCTTCAGTGTCCTATTGCGCTTTGCTCACAATGTATGTATTTAGACTGCCTAAACTGAATCTTAGATCAGCGTGTAACACACTTATTTGTTTAACTGGGAACAGGGAGTCATTAAGTTTAGCTGGACTTTCATAGCATCAGAAGACTATTTCTGTAAAAACAAGAATAACAACACTCTCATTAAATCAATCCTTTTTTCATCTTCCACGTATTGAATGACTACAATTAATGCTTAATATTCTACATCAATCAGCAGATCTGAAAGAACTTGAAACAATCAATTCACAGCGATGTTTCACACTGTAGTTGTTATAGTCCATTGCTAAGACGGAGTCTACTGTACATTAATATTAGATTGTGTAATTGGTGTTTATTATTCATAATTCAGCGGGATTAAGTCGATAGCATGATACGACCAGTGAAGAAGAGCTCTATCTAGTGACTCGCCTAGTGCCACCGATAGTCAGTTTTCTAAAATCCTATCGCAATAAGTTTTAAAATCGAGATTTCATGCAGAATATCACTGTTTGGTTATAACGTAGAATTTTTAGATCAAACAGCTTAGTTAAATGAAAAACGTCCTGTGTCATGATACAGAGAGCTGTGGTCTAAATTTTAATTAGGGCCTTCTGCTTTAGCAGACACCACCAGTACGTTTATAGCCTATACGTCCTATACACTCAAAAGTCTTGGAAAGATTTAGAGAAAATGTTCACTCGTCGACTCAACTACAAGTCAGCCATCAACGTTTGGGAAGAGTCTACTAGTGTAGATATAGCAAACTACTGTTTGATACGCAATTTGATATAGCTGGCATAGTGGTCTACTCTTCTCGTAAGCAGTTGTAGCCTGCTTATTTGTTAATGTTTTGGAGGTTATATGGCAAAATGGTTAGAGTGTTAGCATAGGCAGCAAGTGTTTGGGTTCAAACCCATGCCAGTCATCAACAAATCCACCAATGCCCATGGGAGGTTAATCATGTATCGGAGCTTGCAATTGGTACTATCAACAGCAAAGATACAATTATTTAAGAAAAGGATTTTAAAATTTGTGTCAGGAATGTGTAAAGCAGTTTTGCAAGACCAGATCGAAGAGAACAGTTTTTAACCGTCTGTGGAAATTTTCGAAAAGTAGGAAAGGTTGATCAGGAGAAGATGAAGGGGGGGGGGGGAGAGCAAAGTGGAAGATAATTCCAGAGCTGTGGAGCAGTGTGCTGGAAGTAGCGGCTGGATAATGCTCGATCTCTCTGGAGTAGTTTACTTAAAGGAACAAGTAGACGACAGTCTGGGGGTAGATTGCATCGCTTTGAAGTCAAACATTATAAATGTTCATGCCAGAGTCAAACAAAGCCTATATTATCTGTGATAGCACCAAATAAATACATGCAGGACCATTCTGATCAAGACCTAAGCTGCACGAGTTATTACTGAATCAGTCTGAACGTGAAGTTGTTTGATTTCAACATAAGACAAGCGGTCCATTCATAAAATAAACAACTCAATGTCATTGTAAAACGTTAAACAAATTCGACAAGCAAATCTTAATAAAACTAAGATATTAATACAATTTATTATCTCGAACACCTTATATAGAAATCAACTAGGAGATTTTGCTTAATGATTTATTTGAAGTGATCTAACAAGGTACAGCAATGTGAACTGTGTCCCTGTTAAGCTGTGCATGACGAAACTTAATTCATATGAATTAAATATCTAATTTTCTCTTTAACGCCATTAGTCTTGTATTAGACTAGTCCAATCAACCGCAGACTAAGCTATATCATTGATATTACATCGAATTGTGCAATATATATCTTTAATAAATATAGTGTATTTTTAACGCAGATAAATTAACTTCAGCACTAAGTTAAATCTGATATGCTAAAATGGATAAAGAAGCTTTTAATTACGAGTATTTGATTTTAAGAAACTTTTCTTGTCCATAGTAGAAATAGAAATAGACTGCACTTTGCACATACTGGTTGCGAAAATAAGGTTGCTCGGTGCGATGAGCCTGGCGGGCTCAGCCAGCTAGACTCAATTCTCAGAAAAGCTGCTGAGGCGGCACAGCTGCTATCGGGGAGGGGCACAGCTGAGCTGCTGGCCCGTGTCAATTGGTCAGCTGCTAGCCATCTTCTGAGGTAAGTAATTTTCAACCATGTCAGCAAATGCTTCGCAGGTTTTGATTATATTTATTATTTTTTAGTGTATTACTTAAAAGAAGTTTACTTGTTTACCATGTGTTGATAAAGAGTATATTGTTTGCTTTGGTATTTCTTATTCGAGTACATAGTAATCTTTATCCTTGTAATTTTATTACTTTTTGTTTGAAGAATATTCTCTTTCAGAAAACGTCGTTATTGTGTGTATTTCTACATTTTGTTTCCGTGTCACACTACCTGTATCATTAATGGTGTGACCAAAATACTGGAAGCTTCGTACCTATTCTAATCATGTATTAATCAATATATATATATATATATATATATATATATATATATATATATATATAT